>JASVEL010012627.1:0-149831 GCA_032618575.1 Nicotiana noctiflora
GTTTTGAATTTTTGCAACTTTTGCTTTACTGGCCGGCATTCAGGATAGATAGGCAACTTGTGTACCACCAAGTCAGTACTAAGTCCGGGCATGTCATCATAGGACCAAGCAAAGATGTCCTTGAATTCAAGCAACAACCTTATCAATTCTTCCCTGAGGGGTGTTTCCAAATGAACACTGATTTTTGTTTCCTGGACATTATCTTCGCTCCCCAAATTGATGGATTCTGTCTCACTCAAATTCGGTTTGGGTTTTTCCTCATATTGGTTCATGTCCTTACTTATTTCCTCCAGGGCTTCCTCATCCTCACATTCTATCTCACTATCCTCCTCAATTTCTTGTATGATAATGCGACCGTCAGAACTGGGTCGGGAATCCTTCACGCATGACATGTCATCAGAATCAGCACATATGGAACTGTACAGAAGAAAAGATAAAAATAAGGCAAAAAAGAAGAAAACTGCATTTCATTGATATCAAAAAGATAAACAAAGTTTTGGATACATTTTGATTTTTCATGGGGGGTAGGGGGACTACAAAAGTAACAATTGCTTTTCCGGGGAAATGATGATGAATTTTCAAGAGCTAACTACCAAGACTCCTTCCTGATCGGAAAGAAGTGGCTTCCCAGTTGTTGAGCATAACACCATATCCCACGAATTGCACGTCTATCCTGCTAGTACCTTCCCCCATTTCAACCATGTTCACATCCCCAAATATCTTCTCAAACCTCATCAAGAGCTCTTCATCGGGTCGGGTCTCAATGTACCTTGACGCAACAGATGTTAGATGTTTAGTACCAGGCTTGGCAAAGGTGTCGGTTAGTTTGGGGATGGGTTTAGGCAAGGTCCAGTTCTTCTTTTTGGTTTTGTGGGCTTTTTGGATGTCGGCGTAGGTGGGTTTGAACCCCAAGCCGAAAGTGTCTTTGTTCACTGGCAGCTGAACTGGTTGGGTGATTCCCTGCAAAGCTTTCCCCAACCCTTTCCCTGGTGCAAATCCATTTTTGAGCATTTCCCGGGCTACCATCACAGTAGCAGGTGCTACCGTAGGGATTGGCAGTTTTTCGCCTTCAGCAATTTTGTTCACTATTATGGTATCTGTTACCTAGTATACCCAAGGACCTTTGTCTCCATCAGCATCATCAAATGGCATTATGACATTGCAGGTATTTTCCTCTCCATGCACTACGACTTCTTGTTGCTCCCATTCAAACTTGACCATTTGGTGCAAGGATGACGACACGGCTTTGGCTGCGTCGATCCATGGTCGGCCCAGCAATAGATTGTAAGATACAACAATGTCCAATACCTGAAATTCCATTGTAAAATCCACAGCCCGATGGTCACCTCCAAGACGATGTCCCCCAAAGTGTTCTTACTTCCACCATCAAATCCTCTCACATTTATATTGTTTCTCCGAATTCTGTCAGGGCTGATACTCAGCTTCCCAAGAGTTGACAATGGGCAAATGTTTGCACTTGAGCCATTATCTATCAGCACTCTGGTAACCACTGATTCCTCGCTCTTCACTATGAGATAAAGCGCCCTATTATGCTCGGTTCCCTCAACGGGCAATTCTCTGTCTGAGAATGTAATCTTATTGGATTCGAAGATCTTGTTGGTAATCTTTTCGAGATGACAGACCGAGATCTTCTCAGGGACGTGCGCCTCATTCAATATCTTCATCAGAGCTTTTCTGTGTTCTTCCGAATGGATCAACAACGAGAGCAAAGAGATTTGTGTGGGTGTTTTCCTCAACTGTTCCACTATGGAGTAATCCTGAGATTTTATCTTTTTGAAGAACTCTTCCGCTTCTTCTTCGGACACAGGCTTCTTCAACTAACTCTCTTTCACTACCTTCATTTTCCTTAACTCTTCCAGGGCGAAACACCTCCCGGACCGAGTTAGACCGTGCGTTTCATTGATTTCTCCAGACACTTCTTTCCCTTTGTAAATCACTGCCACCTTGTTGTAGTTCCAAGGTACAGTCTTGGAATCTACCACCGGCATCTGTACCACTGGTCTTATAATCATCGGTTCCACACTCGCGCCTTTCACTGTTAATACAGGTTTCACACCTGGTACCATAACCTTCAAATTTTCCACCACTGTTTGCCTTTTCACTGGTTCTTCAGCAATCACTTTTCCTTTCTCAACTTCCTTCTCCGTTTTGCTACTGGCCTTGATCATCATGACAGACTGGGATGGCTTCCGGTCGCTCTCCTCTTGTGCTAATTCTATCATATGTGCTTCATGGTGAGCTGGTAGTGGGTTCTGAGTAATGTTCGAGGCCTCCGGAGCCCGCACTTCAATCCTCCGGCTATCAATGAGTTCTTGAATAGCGTTCTTCAAATGCCAACATTTCTCAGTGTCGTGTCCCGGTGCTCCTGAGTAATACTTGCACCTGACCGACTGATTGTTGTTCTTTGGAGGTGGGTTCGGAAGCTTAGACTCGATTGGGCTCAACATTCCCAATTCCTTCAATCTGTGATAGAGGCTAGTATAGGATTCCCCCAACGGGGTGAATGTTTTCTTTGTCTGATTCCTATTCCTCATCTCCCAGTCGGGCCTGAAGTTGGGTTTGTTTGGGTTTCTGTAAGCTCTAGAAGAAGGGTATGTATTTTGTGTGTGGTAAACATTCTGCGGGGCTTGGGCTCGCCATACCTGCGGTGGTGGTGGATAAGTTTGGGCTTGATTGTGGTAGCGCGGGGTAGTTGGTGGGTAGTATGGTGGAGGTGGGTTGTATGATGCTGGTGGGCTATATGTGGTTGGTGGGTTATATGTGGTTGGTGGGTTATATGTGGTTGGTGGGTTGTATGGGGTTGGTGGGTATGGCTGATATGGTCGTGGCGGGTGATGGTATTGGCTGTGGTTCCAAGGCTTGCTCTCCACAACTGACACTTCTTCTTTCTTCTTCTTCCCAATGGTTCCTCCACTCCCAATCTGATTGACCTGATTTGTGGCCTTGATTGCTGAAAACTCATAATCTTGTTAGTTTTTAAACCTTCTTCCGCGAAACTTCCCATCTTCACAACCTCATTAAAACTCTTTCCAATAGCTGACACTAGGTGTCAATAATAGGTAGGCTCCAAAGCCTGCAAGAAACAATCCACCATTTCACCTTCCTTCATCGGCGGATCCACCCTCGCCGCTTGTTCTCTCCACCTAAAACCGTACTCTCTGAAGCTTTCACCAGGGTTTTTCTCCATCTTCGTGAGTGACAATCTATCTAGTATGATTTCCAAATTGTACTGAAAATGGTTCGCGAATGCTTGTGCGAGATCATCCCAGATAAACCATCTGGTGTGATCTTGGCGCGTGTACCATTCCAAAGCGGAACCACTCAAACTTTGGCTGAAATATGCCATCAAAAGCTCATCCCTGCCCCCTGCGCCCCGCATTTTACTGCAATATCCTCTGAGATGGGCCACCGGATCTCCGTGTCCACTGTACATATCAAACTTCGGCAACTTAAATCCGACAGGGAGTTGCACTTCTGGAAACAGGCACAAGTCCTTGTACGCCACACTTACTTGTCCCCCTAACCCTTGCATGTTACGAAAGGCGTTCTCCAAACTCTTCATTTTCCTGGCCATCTCCTCATGTTCTGCATTCTTAACAGGTTTCTCTTCGCTCGTCTCCATCAACGGAGTGTGAGATTCATGCTGTCGGAAGGTCGGCTCAGGTGGGTAGTAGTGGGTGTCTTGTACATGGAACAATGGTTCACTAGATGATTTGTGTAAGGCGGCAGGTGGAGGTTCCACATATACCAGAGCAACCTGGGGTGGCTGGGGTGGTGCTTGTTTTGACAGAGGTGGTGGCACTTGGGAGGTGGAAGCATAGTAGTGGTGATAGTCGGGATATGTAGAGGATGAATTCATCATGGGTGGATCAGGGTTGGGATTAGTTGGAGGGATGTATGTGGGATTAGCAGGATAAGTTGGCAAGGGTTGACCCCTCGACCAAGCCTGGTACATCTCGGCCATCTGTTGTTTTAGTTTGTACATCTCTTCCTTCATCCCCGTCACGTCCACAATTTCTTCCTCCTGGACGGGATCCATGATTGTTGCTTCAATCTCTTGCGACACAGCCTTTGTCATTTTCTTATATCTTGTGTTGTAGGGGTGAGTAGCCAGAATGCCAGTTGCCAACTAGAATCTGGATCTCATAAGCAGCAACACCCGTTAGTGGTTAGTGCATGAAGAGATAAGATGCAACGATTTAGAATAAACACATTTTCCTTGGATCGTCATGCATCATCCCGGCCTTCGTTTAATTGAACCAATCAACTCTCTTTTTTTTTCTTTCTTTTTTTTTCTCTCTTTTTCTTTTCTTTTCCTTTTCTTTCTCTATTTTCTTTTCCCTTATTTCTTTATTAATTTGCGTTCCTATTTATTTGCCTATCGTAATTAAAGAATTAACATAAAGCAAAAGGATTGACAACAACTCTTGATTTTTATTGATAGCTCAAAAACATTAATTTACAAGATGATGTTGTAATGCTAATGCAAAGAAACATAAATGCAGAATGCATGCCCTAAGAATACATTAATGCTCCTAGTGCCCGCGAGACATCGTTCGGTCTTGCCGCGGGCCTATATGCTAATCCCTTTTGGAGCATATCCAGGTCGGACATGACTTGCTGCACAAAGAACTTCACTGTTGACACAAATTTTACCCGGGACATGTCTTTACATAGCTGGCTCTTCCGGGTGATGTACTGAGAAATATGAACAATTCTTTCTCGAATAACCCCTTTTTCTTGAAGCAATCGGCTGATCTGTTCAGTGCGAGCATCTAAAGTATATTGGTTATCCTTCTATATTTGCCGCAGCTCCAACTCTAATCAAGCCATAGTTGTGTAACAATGTTCTCTTTCCTCTTCGAGATCCTTGATGACCTTGTTACTTTTAACAGTGGTTGTAACAATTTTCTTTCTTAGTCGAGCTACCTCAAACTCATGCTTATCCTGTAGCTGCTGAACCAACTTGGCTCTTTCCTCGGCATCTCTGGTTATTTGCCTCCGATCCGTGACTAATTCCTTTTCTGCTTTGTCTAAGTCGAAGTTGTAGTCATTCACCTTGCGCCGAAGAGTCTCAATCAATTTCTCATCCCGGGCTAAGCGAATGGGGGTCTCGGATGCAATTTTCATCTGAGCAACCTGAGCCTTTAGCATTTCGTTTTCTTTCTTCAGCTGCTTTTTCTCTCCCTTGTCGGATGCTGCCTGCAAACCGCTTTGAAATTGGAGATTTCTCAATTGTTCTTCCAGCAAGCTGATCTTGGCCTTATATTCGCTGTCCTTGGCCGCCCAATTCCTGTTTTCTTTAGATTGCTCCACCAGATCTTTCAAGTGAGGTCTTTTCAAAGTTCGGTCGTGCTCAATACCCCGCCGATACCATGCGGAATATCTGGATGACACTTCACCTCGAGCTCTGTTCTGCACACAAGTATCTACCTTCAAGTTCTAACATTCATTCCAAACCTTTGCTTCCGGGAATTGCCCATCCGGACTAATCTCTATCACTTGTGAACTGAGGTCCGGTCCTTTGGTATAACTTGACATTTACCAAGCTGTCGCAGGGCCCTGTACGGGGCGTAATATTGGATACTTTTTAAACCCATGATCAAAAAGTGTGACCCTTCTGTCGGCATATAAATTACCTCGTCAAGAGTTAGCCAATCATATGTCCAATCAATCTGGCCGTCGGTCAATGATCGAAGATGCGAAATCCAATCCTTTACTCCCTCTGGCAATTTAACTTCTTTTGTTCTTATGTAAAATTCTTCCAGACATGTTCTTCCAGTCGGACCATAATTTTAGAACGAAGGATGATGGCATAGATGTTCAATCAACCAAATCTGCAAAATCAGATTGCACCCCTCAAAGAAGTTGGCTCCAGCTTTGCATGCGATCAAGGCACGGTAGATGTCAGCTAAAATCATTGGAGCTAGAGTACAATTGTCTTGTACTATCAATGTGCTTGCTACCCCGGCAACCTTTATACTGATGTGCCCATCTTTTCTCGGAAATATGATAATTCCGAGAAATGCCACTAAGAAAGCAAACCTTCGATGCTCCTCCCACTTTGCTCGGTTGGACTTGCTACATAACTTGTTCGTGGAGTCGTTGAAACCCCCGACATGTCCGTACCTACTATAGATGAAGTTCAGGTAGCAAAATCCGTTGGCTAAATCCTCATTGTGGACATTCCTAGCAATTTTCAAAGAATCCAGAAAGTGATGCACCATTACTGGTCTTGGAGATACCGGGTATTTTCCTTTTAGGGGGATCTAATTCTTTCCTACGTAGAAAGCAATCTCCTCCAGAGTAGGAGTGAGTTCAAAATCCAGAAGATGTAGTACATTGTGTGCAGGATCCCAATACGTGACCAGTGCTCTAATTATGTCGCCCCCGGGGATTATGTCCAATAACCCCGTGAGATCTTTCAAGTAACCTTTGATCCAGTTTTGACTTTCTGTTTCCATGTCGTACCACCATAGTCTCAGCTCCAAAGGGATTTTATTCATTAAGGAAAAAGGTTCATTCAATATTGTGCTCATCCTGCACATTTATTAAGGCGATTTTATTTAGAAAAGAGAAAAATCTTTTTTGAATACAAATTTTCATTTTTTTGAATGAGACATGACTCTTGAAGTGGCCATTTTTTGCCAAAACAGCCTTCCGGCGTCCTTTCGGGACATTCGGCCGTTTCCAAAAATAGCAATCACTCCGATTATTTTGAAAAGAAAAATCTTTTTGGTCTTTTTCTAAAAGGTGTGGTTGGACCCGTTCAAGGGTTGCCTACGTATCCCGCCTAATGGAAAGAATCAAACCTGCGTAGTTCGGTCAGATTAGTTGACCAATTATTTCAACAACAAAACCATTTTTTTTTCTAAAATTTTCGGATTTTCCGGATACCCATATTCACTAGTTCTTATTTCTCTCTCTTTTTCTTTTCAACATTTTTCTATCCTCGGGAATTTCGCCGGTCCGCATAACGATCAAGGACAATAAAATGCAACACATAATATGCTCGGTCTTTTTCAAATACCGGGTCACCTGTCCTAGACGGACCCAACCCCTGTGTTGAGTCCCCTAAGTCAGATATGATGCAAATAATCGTCCTAGACCTATGTTCAACATTTTATAGTTTCATAGAATGCTAGACCGTGTACTCAAGCGGACAGCTCGAATCGAGGAGGGGGCTATGTACCGGTGACTCGCGGAGTCAATAGGCTTTGTAACTTATCCTGCCTCTGTTTCTTAATTTTTGGATAACTTAACAAAAAGGGGAGTCTCAACCAGTAAGCACATCCCCGGGGCGAAGAAGAGAAGGGTTTTCGGCACAATGTTTATATACAATCCACATAGTATTAAAGCAATAAAGCACATAGCATGTTGTTCAAATCATATAGCAAAATCAAATAATATCAAGAATGGCAATTCTAAGGAGCTCGAGTTCTTAAACCCTGAAACCGAAGTTCGGGGTTGGGATTCCCCAGCAGAGTCGCCAGAGCTGTCACAAATCTCTTTTTACTACCCCGAAAACATAATGTGCTTATAGGGTATACATCGATGTTCAAATACCCGAGACAGATACAATAGCATAGAGGAAGGAGTTTTTCCACTTAAAGGATAATCGGTTCGGGATTTTTGTTTTAATTATCAGAGTCACCACTTGGGAAAATAATGGTATCCCAAGTAACCGGTTAATCCCGAATCTTAGGAAATTGACTCTTTTAATAATGTCCGCGAAACAAAGATCTGGATAAGGAACTCGGTTAACCCGGGAGAAGGTGTTAGGCATTCCCAGGTTCCGTGGTTTTAGCACAGTCGCTCAATCATCATACTTGACTTTTTTTTGACTTATTACAGATTTCAACAATACGTATGTGCTTTTACTTTAATATTTTATAGAATTTCGACATCGCAAAAACACGCCTCGAGTCATACCGCAACCAGTACGCCCGTGACTTTTGGTATATTTCAGCTTTGTCGGGATTTAAGATTTGAGTTGCACCAGGTGCACACTCGTTCATAGGAAAGTATATTAAATCGCTCCCTAAATGGTCTATCAGCTTTGAATTATTTTGGGTAAGACTATGGAATTTGCTAATAGTCTTCCCGGATCTAATTGTTGTTATCTTATTACTAAAAGGGGCCCCGCTTGTTTAATGTTATGTGAGGCTCGTCCCAATTATTTATTAAATTCCAATCCTATTTGTTCAACTATATTTTCTATATATGTTCTTTCCTCAATAGTTTTGGTATAAAATATTCCAGGCCCATATTATTTCTGTTGTTATTGGGCCTGGATACTTGGAATGAGTCTCAATACATTATAAACGTGTCCAGGTCTTTAGAGACCCAGACTTGACCTGGGCTTTCAATTGCCAGCCCAACAGTCATGTGAACATGGTCCAGGCCCAAACCAAATTGATGTAATAATAACAAACAATAAAATGCAGAATTCATAATAGAAGCAGGCAATCAAAATTAGGAATGAAATCTAATCACTTTTATTTAATTATCAAGAGATGAAAATCGCTGTACAAGAAGACTAATATTAACATTAAGCCATAATAATCTAATCCAAGTGAAGGCCGGCTATCCTTATACCTATGTTTTAAGAGCCAATTTAAACCAATACTAGAATTATTAATCTAGGAAATTAAAAGCAAATGATAAAACTATATGAGGTTTTATTGACACGGTCTAAATACTCACTAATGATGACCAGATTATTTAAAGCTAACTGATTAGCGATATGTATACAAAGTTATATTACTGGATCTTCCACGATTTATACTCGTTCATTATCACAAACCCAGTCGCAAATGACTCTTTACTCATGTAATACTTTTTTTTTCTTTTTAGCTTATTTGTATCTATACACAATTCAGCAGACGGGATGAACTACTGACACTAGTTTGAGCCAAGCTCATCTAATCTCACAAATCCGTTTTTAATTGAATTATTACTTCATTTTTTATTGTTTCTCTTCTGAACTCACTCAAATCTAGCTATTGGTTTCAGATCAGATTACCCACATGATTTGGCCGAACTTATTGTTAGCGAATTATACTAGAGTCAATCGACCTTGTTTGAAAGGTTTTACCTATTTACTAGGTGATGTACTACTACTACTATACTACTACTAATATACTAGCTATTACACTGCTTTTTGTTTTTGTTTTTGTTTTTCTACTTATACATAACACATTACATAAAGATATAAATCTAGACTACACTAAACTATAAACGAAAAAGAATAAGCTAAAACTACATAACAACAGATGATTCAGGACTTGAACTTCATTTTTTCATTCAACAATTCATCATTACAGCTTCATTCGAATCAGAAATTGTACCTGGATCAACAAAGTGAAGACGATGAGTTCTATGGGGATTAGGAGATAAGCAACAGCAGGAGATTCATGACACAAATGCAACAGCAAAGGGTTGAATATTATCAAACAAGAAAGCCACAGCAACAACAAAATAAGAAAACCAGGCAAACACTCGAGCAAAACCCAAAGGATCAAATGAATATTCCAAGTTCTCACTCAAAAAATGCCGAAAGAAGCCTATTGCTATATTAATACCCTTTTTCTCTGAACTTTTCTTCAAAAGCCAGCCCCCAATTCACTCTTTTTAGGGGGTATTTATAGGAAGGGAATGGGCTGATGACTTGGGGAGAAAGTATGGGATTAAATCCCACTTCTCCCCCTCTTAAAATTACCAAACTTACACTTTTAAGCCCACATTTCTCTTATCAAAACCCTTCCAGCATGTGCTGGAAGGTTCTAAAGATTCCCTTTTGGGGCCTTTTACCAATGTAACCTTAGGGGTTAAAGATTTTTACAGATTTGCCTTTTTAGGGAGACCATTATACCCTTAAACTTCTGCAAAATTGCAGAAATCAGGGGTACAAATGACTCCCTTAACCCTTATGTTTCAAATTATTTACTAATTTACCTTTTTGGTTTCCCTTTATGCCCTTAATAAAAATGTTGTTTTACCCGACCTACCTAGGTCTGGAATCCAGCTTTGGGGCCTTATTTATCCTATGGACAGTCCTTTCATTGGCATTTAAGGACTGACCAGTTTCTATTATTTAAAACTTAGCCCATTTTGTTTCATTTTTAGTTAATTAACCTATTTAATTCCTTTTAAAACTAATTGCAGGACTAGCCTGCTTTATTAATGTATTTAAACCTATTTAAATTTTAGCTAGTCTCAAGTTGAGACTTGGCTTGGGTGATTAAACCCATTTACTGAACCCAATTGGGCCCAAAGCTTTTGCAGGCTTGGCCATTTGTGGTTCAGGGCTCAAAATGAGCCTGGGCAAGTCCGAATATGCAAACTTAGCCAATCTTTTATATAATTGACCTTTTGACTGATCACAGGCTGGGCTAAGGTCTTTGCAGACCTAGCCACCTGAGATTCAGGGCTCAAATGAGCCTTGGTGAGCCTGCATTTGCAGGCTTAACTAGTTTTGCACAACTAGCCCTTTTGAGGTGGACTAGTGTGTTTGGACCTTGTAGAGTTGATCAACTTTGCAAAATTGGCCACTCTTTTGGTCAATTATTACCTAATAGCCTATTTGTTTTGTTCATTTTCAGTCTTAAGCCTATTTAAAAACTAGCCATTTTCATGGAATCTAACATTAGCAGCTATAACCAATCCCCTAAGGTTCAATCAGTGTTAATCAAATACTCACATTCAACAAGAACTACTAAAACTTAATCATTCTCAACATGTATTGCACACAGAGACACACAAGATCAAATAAAAATGCATTAATCAACCAAAACTCGGAGGAGGCAATTGATATGGTCGAATCTCAGTCAATTAACTCATATTATCAAACTTCATGTGACAAAGTATGAATCCATGTCAATTTAGACCTAGTTACTACTAGTTCAAGTCATATGACAGTTTGAAAAACTTCAAAAACCATTAAGGTTCATGACACAGTAGTTCTTAAATAGGCATGAAAGTCTAATGACTAATCTTAGAATCATGTTAAGAGGGAAAACAGTGAAAACATAGAACAACTAAAGCATGATTGAAAACAAACAGAGATATTTACTTTTAGAGATGAGACATTAGAGACCAAACAAAGAAACTTTTAGACAAAGTGAAGAATGCACAGAAGTGACTCAACATGAAGAACGAAAAGACAACAGAGTATGCATGACAATAGAAGAGAAGTTATGCTATAAGAGTCAAAAATAGATCCAAAACTATATGATTTAACAAAATGAAGAGAAGAAGAGAATCAAAGGTAACTTGGACTTATTAGCAATGACTTTAAGCAGAAAAACAGAAGAAATAAGAGACAAAGATCAACAGTCACGCTTTTGAAGTGAATCAGAAACCAACAGTCAAAATGACAAAGAAAAGATGAACTCTTTGAACTCACATTAAAGAACCATAAGATCAAAACAAAACAAATAACAAACAGAAACCCTATCACTAACAGGCTCAAAAGAACAGGTTAAGAAGCCTTATGTCATAAACAGAAGTAGTCAGAGAAACAGACAAGAATAAGATGTGAGATACGAAAGATGAGCAGATTAAACCCCTAAAACTAGCATGTGAAGCATAAGATAAAGAATAACAGAGACAAACGGAAACATGCAAGACAAAAAAAAAAAAAGCAAAGAACCAGAGAAATGATGGTGTACTTAGCTTAGCGGGGTCTGTCCCCCAAGCTTTCCCTAGCCCTCTTTTTATTTTCTTTTCAAGTGTTTTACAGACTTTGTTATTCTTCCCTTTTTTTTCAATTTTCTCATTTTTCTTTCTATTTTTTTCTGTTTTAGACTTCAAGGTGAAGTCTTTAGGGCTTTTTAGTTGCAAAGGGGTGTTTGGGGAGGGTAAAAGGGTGGATCTTGAAAGGGTTGAAGTTCTGAGTCGCCAGAGTTAGGTTTCCAGTGACCTTTTTTGGGATATTCGAGGAGTTCAGGGTAGATTCGAATGGTTTCAAGGTTGTGGGGTTGTAGATCGGACCAAGGCGGTCCGATTGGCATTGGTTTGGAACGATGGTTCATGGTTTGGGTGGTCACTGGTGGTAGGTTCCGGTGACCGGAGTTAAAGAAGAAAAGGTCTAATTTAGGGTTTTCTTGCCATTTGGTGGGTGAAAAAGAAGAAGAATGAGGAAATAGGAGAGGAGAAGGGTTGGGGGTGGCCGGCTAGGGTTCTTGAGGGTTTGAAGAAGAAGAAAGGGAGAGAGGAGAGGAGGGTTTGGGGGTGGCTAGGTTTAGGGAAGCTTGAGAAATGGTCGGCTTCTTCAGACATAAGCCTTTTATAGGCGAGGCATCTGAGGTAATCTAGGCCGTTGGTTTGATGGAGATCAACGGCCAGGGTTAGCGTTACTAAAACGACGTCGCTTAGTCATTTAAGAAACCAAAACCTTCAACCCTTGGATCGTCTCAAACGGACGGATGAGATTATTCCTTGAATTTCAGTTACTTAATTAAATCCGTCCCTTTATCTCAGCCGTTGGATTCAGCCTGATAGACAGCTGAGATTGCTATCTTCTTAACGGATCAGACCTGACCTTTGGGCTAATACACTTGGGCCGTTCAACTTAAACTCTTTGGCCCAAAGCAATTATACCCAATGCATTTTTTGTATTTTCTGCTTGTTCTAAATTATTTAAACACCTTCTTGTGTATTTTTTTTCTTTTCTTTTATGTATTATTAGAAATACTTAATTTCCTGCTTACACTAATTATCTAATATTTTTCCCTTAATTTCCGCTAAATAAAGCTATTCTTTTTTATCATTTTTCTTTTAAACTAATTAATTCAAACAAAATAAGTACTTAACCTATTTTTTTGATTTTTTCCTAATTTCCAATTATTCAAACACAAAATGTAGTCACAACACATAACTAAGATCTTGTCTCACATCATAGAATTAGAGTACTTGAATCCTCCTCGAAAGGTCATAACTTCACGTGGCCTTGCCACGGCTCATGATTCCATCCAAACACTATTACTCCTGAAGCACCTCAAGTCACCATGCTCAAAACAGTCAGCCACGCACAGATTTAGGTCTGAACTCAAGCAATCAATCTCACCCACGGTGAAACAATTAATATACGCCATCAAATCTTGTAAGGACACAACCGATGCGCCATTCACCGAGGGACACCCAACACTGACTTTCCTCAGATACTAGGAAGTATAGTACGCAAGGTAACCTATATAAAAAAAACTATTGTATACCTAGTAGCATATAACTAACTATATTTTCACAATATTCTGTTGCGGCGTCCAACCCGTTCCAATGACATACCCGTGGCGGCGTGCCACCCGATCCAAATAACCCGTGGCGGCGTGCCACCCGATCCACACGTAAATCTCATAAAAAGGAAATGCATAACGAGTCGAATTTTCTCATTACAGCAAACATATATATATAGCCTCAAGCTCGGCCACATGAAACGCATCCGACAAAGTTCCCCAATACCGGAACTAAATTAATGGTAGAAGCTTCTGCACTGATATCCGCCACGAAGGCCCAACTGACAAAGCAATACCTACCAGCCGCCCTCTAGTCCTGGGTACAACTACCCTGCTGGAGCATACTCTGATGTACTCTGCTAAGCAATTTGTGCCATTTCCGACATAATCCATATCACATTAATCTAGGCAACCTGACTTATGACAACCAGTCTGCAATCAAGTCTCATAACCCAAACTCATCATATCAAGCTAAGAGAGAGCCACTAGGGCTTCCAATTTCCAATGATCGCTAACGGTACCGATACACACGATATACAACCATTGCATAGGCGAATTAACTACATGTAGCACCTGAATCACTATGATTGATTCCACACTCCACTGTGTGAATACATAACACACATCAAGCATCCATTCATACCACGAAAGTCATTCAGAAATTTTTCCTATGCCATCAACAATTCAATCATCACCATCGATCCAACAAGAGAATACTACCATACCACTAGATAATATCAGTTTGTCCCTTTTTGACCATATATCACCTGCAGCTGCCCGCGCTGCTTAATTTTTTTTTAATGACTTCCCATATATTATGAACTGATCTCAAAACCTTGAACATGCCATTATCAACTTCCCATGACACATCGTATATACCATACCACACTAAGATAACATGGAAACTTCTATCCCTTTCCTACGCCACAAACATCGACGCACTCTAACTAGTCAAGGACCTTCACGATCCCATATAGAAGAAAACTCATTACACATTCCCTGCTTCGCATACCAACAGGAATATGCTCACTTTCAAACCACGATAGAACACATCACAAACTCTTTCTCCCAATTCATTGCATAAGTTTAACTGCAGGACTGAGTCCTTTTACCCACATCGAGCTACGCAACTGCCAGCACTCAAGAGCTTTGTTGCACAATATCTGCGAGTCTCATTTCTTTGAACACATACCAAGAATTAATCGTATGCTTATCACACCGTTTCAATTTATCAACAAGTTGTTCCATTTACCCAATTTCCTTTCTGATTCATCTTTAATTTAATATTATCCTTTACTGTAGCACTACAATAACAACTCATGTTACCACACGAGACTCATACACAAGACTACACGGTCTAAGGCTCACAGGCCGCTGAATACTCTCTCAATGTTTCCCAGAAGTACCACATTCTACGATACATTATTTTGAAGAACTTCCTGTGATTTTTTTTGAATTCGTTATCATTACTCTCCAATATAGATACATAGAATCTCATCATTCACATATCATTACACAAGTCTTGATCCCTTCTGATGAACCACCGCCTTTAGCCATATACACAATCTTAATACACCTGACTATTACAAGCAAAATCTTGAACACCGCAAAACCATTCTCGGTGTCATTCACCCCTATTCAGTTGTAATTCAACTGTCTTATTGAACAGAACCACTCGTGCCTTGTTAGAACTCTAGCACCGCAGAACATGATTACATACTGATATAATTAGCTATCTTTCCTTTCCTATTCACCGAACATTCTTACCAGCAGCAGTTCAAACCATCCTATTATTTCTTCATATCTACGAAGCACCATAACCTTTATCAGAATTTCCCAACATACTTAGAGACAGAACCAACATAGCACACAACAGTGCAATCAGTTAATCAATAACAACCTCCCCAACTTGGCTCGGAGCCATACATCAAAGCACTTTTAGCCACCTATGTCATTCTTACTCAAATGATGCCACAATGTTATCGTGAGATTAAACTCAAGTCATTTACAAGCTTGACAGAGGCTCGAACCATCGAAAACCTTAACTCTTCTGCAATTCTCGCATTTATACACACACCACAGTTAAGCCTACTCTCTTTAGGTGACATAAATCTTTTCTAAGTCCCAAATTTTCCAAAAATTTTGACAGAGTTTCCTTTGTAATTTGGCCTATCCACATGCCAAAGAAGCACCAAACCATCTTAACAATACGTCCACAACTCGTCAGGACACCAAAATGCATATCAACAACATAAATCTCAATACTATACGACTCATATTATCACAATTGATACCTGAACACGTGTTGCACCTGCTCGAATCATAACGTATATCAAATACCCTTTAATTACACATCAGAATCAACCCATCTATTTTGCCTCAATTTAGTATTTCGTTACAGCACCTTCCAACAGGATACACATAGCATAATCACTTTAGTCTTCCTGAGTCTAAACTCGTTTTACTACACGTAAGGCACTTTACCTTCCAACTAAGAGATATGATAAATATTAACCACGCCCATAGGTCGGGGCTACACAACAGATTACAATAATGATCTAACACCTGACAGCTTGTACATTATTAAACTGCCATTTCCACAATTAGGAACAATACCGATCACACGAAATTTCATAATACCAGGCTCGCGAAATTAGTACCTTGGTGCTCTAGCCATAGACAAAGATCTGGCCTCAAGTCCTCCCGACCGGCCCAACATGAACTCACAGAGATTATATCTCGCCCCTCGACCAGGGAATCGCAAGCCATAAGTCAATTATATTACTGAGCGCTCGAAGCATACACAGACGTGTTTGAACCCGGACGGGTTCCTTACCGGGCCGGTTCCGGTCTCCTTCTTAGCGGGTTTAACGGGTTGGTGTATTTTCGGGTAAAAATTGACCCGTACGGGTTACGGGTTAAACGGGGCCGGGCCGGGCCGGGTTATACGTCTTATATATATATATATTTTTTTTTTTTTAAATTCGTATAACTATTATAATTTATTTTAATAGTTTGTAACTTTGTAATTTAAAGAACACAAAGTAAATGAGAAAAACTTGCACTTATAAAGTTTCAATGTAAGACTTTAAGTTTGTATTTCAAAATTAAGTTAGACTTATAAAGTTTCAATTTAAGAGTTTAAGTTATAATTTAAAAATTAAAGTTTCAATTTAAGACTTTAAGTTTGAAACTTTGAATTTAAAAATTGAAGTTTCAATTTAAGCCTTTAAGTTTGAATTTCTAAATAAAAGTTTCAATTTAACACTTTAAGTTTGATTTTCAAAATTAAAGTTTCAATTTAAGAAATTAAGTTTGAAACATTCAAGTTTGAATTTCAAATTTAAAGTTTCAATTTAAGAAATTAAGTTTGAAACATTCAAGTTTGAATTTCAAATTTAAAGTTTCAATTTAAGTTATATTAAGAATTTGTATTACTTTAAAATATAAATTAAAGAATAGAAGGAATATGAGAAAAATTGCACTTGCTTGCAAATTGCAAGTGCTTCTTTTATTTCATATTTCATAACTCAAATTTGAAACTTACAAATTGAATGTTTACATCCTTTAAGACTTGAACAAATAACAATAAGTAAATTCAAATATTTTGCATTGCCTTGCAAAGTTCATCATAATCAATATGAACTGATTGGCCTTCTTCCGGAGTATTTAATTCGGATGGGTGACCACTTGTTAATATATCTCCAAGTTCCTCGTCTTCCGGGCGATCAACATCTTCATGTCCTTGATTTCTTCTTTCCGATCTAATCCAATCTCTCATACATACTAAAACTTCCAAAGCATTGCTTCCCAACGAGTGACGCGTATCTCCAAGTTGTTGTCTTGCTTGACTAAATGCACTCTCGGATGCAACAGTTGAAATTGGCACATTCATCACGTCCCTAGCCATTGCGTAGAGAACCGGAAATTGCTTTCCATTTTCATGCCACCACCCCAACGGTGAAAAATCCTTTGTGCGAGGCTCATTATGTTTCTGCAAGTAGAATTGAAGTTCATCAATGTTCCTGCAACTTGTTTGAGTGTTAGAAAAAGTAGAAAAAATATTAAAACTTTCATCTAATCCTTCATCTTCAGTCAATGTAGCAGAAGTGCTACATTGCATAATAGAATTATTAACATTACCTGCAGTTATATCAATTACATTTGCATAATAATTATATAATTGCTGTAAATAATCATTTAAACTGTTCATGGAAGTATATAAATTTGGGGTTTCAGTTTCCCCAATCTCCATATAAGTATATAAAGCATTCATTAATTGATGACAATCGGACATTTTAATTGAAGGATTTAAAACTGCACCAATTAAGTAAATCGGAGGAATTGAAAAGAAATATTTTTTGAATTTGTCTTGCATATTTGTCACAGCAGCCGTATATTTTTCTTTTTTCTTAAATTCAAAGAGTAGAAAAGAAATTTCCGCTATATGTACTAAACCCATAGCAATAGTAGGGTAATAAGATCCAGAAAACTCAACAGTAGCAGTATAAAATTTATGTAAAAATTTAACAACATCATTAATGACCGCCCAAGTATCAGTTGTTAACATACGACTTGGATTCGTACAATGTGCATTAGCAACTTCAGTTATTGGATATCTATATTTATAGCAAACTTTTAAAAATAAATATGTATAGTTCCATCTAGTAACTATTTCTTCTGGCATGAATCGGGGTTGAAGGTTATGTTGGACACACTTATCTTTAAATTCCCTTATTCTAGAATGTCTATTGTTTCCTTGAATTACACCAACTGCTCTTCTAACAAGACTAATCTCTGTTGAAAATAAATCTAGGCCACTTTTAACAATTAAATTATACACATGACATACACACCTAACATGAAAAGTTTCATTAACAGGTGGTTGCAAATGCAATTTTAATATTGAAATTGCGGCAATGTTGTTAGAAGCATTATCAAAAGACATACATAATATTTTTTGTTTGAGATTATAAAATTCTACAACTTCACAAATAGTGCTGCTTATAAATGCAGCGGTATGACTTTGATCTTCATCATATCTAAAAGCAATAATACGTTTTTGCATAACCGTATTATCATCTATCCAATGGCATGTAACAGTAACATATTCACGTCCATTAACAGCTTGACCAATATCAGAAGTTAGAGATACTCTACAAGGAAGTTTTTCAAACAAATAACGTAAATATGTTTGATATTGTCCGTAAAGTTTGAAAATATCAGCTCTACAAGTACTCCTAGGTATACCTTTAAATAATGGATTGTATATTCTTTGAATATATGTAACATAATATGACGAAGAAGCAAACGAAAAAGGTAGACAACCTAAAGCAATCATTTTCGCTAATTCCTCACGATCCTTCATTTTATCATATTTTACTAACCCTCCAGTAGTAGGGTTAATAGTTGTTTGACTATCATCACCATCTAGGCCCCATTCTATCGGGTGTGAAATTCTCATATGCCTACTAAGCGTTCCAGTTTCCCCTAAATTTCCTCCAGTCAAATGTTTAAATGAATCTTTACAAATTTTGCATCTCACTCTATCAGAACCTTCAATTAATTCAAAAAAATTCCAAACCTTACTTCTTTTTCTACGATTACTCGTCGGAGCCGTAGGTGGTCTACCCCCAGTGCCACGAGGCCCACGACCACCACCCCTTGTACCAACTCCAACACTACCTACCCCAGCACTAGGTGCACTAGTAGGTGTAGCGGATATCTCTTCTTCAATTCCTATTTCATTATCTTCTATTCCATAATCTTCTTGTAATTGATCATAATCTATATTTTCATTAGGCGTTGTTTCGGGAACAATAGATATTGGGCTATTACTACCAGATGCTGAAGAATTACCTCTACTTTTACTCCCCTACCAGTAACTTTTCTACACGCTTTTTTAGCAGCACTAAACATATTGTAAAATTTAAGGAATAAATAAGCTCAAAATAAATATGCAATTAAAATATTAATAAGAGAAAGAGTTGGAGGGAGTGCACCGAATTAGAGCACTTCGTTATGCAATTCCGAATTTTCGATGTTACCACGAACAAACGTCAAGCCAATATTCCAACTTGAAGTTCAAAACCCGAATGATAAAATACTATAATTGAATTTCAATTATTCAACAAAAATGAGCCAAATAAATTCGAAGATGAAATGAGAAATTATTAAGACTTGAAGTTGAAGACTTGAAGTCTTGAACTAGATAATTAGAGAATAGGTGAATGAGAGAATTTGAGATTGAGATGAGAATTTTGAGTGAGAAATGAAGAAGGGGGAGGGGTATTTATAGATTTACATAAGGCTACATTTGTAAATTAAAAATGTGTTAAAAATTAAAAAAAAAATGGCCAAAACCTCAATAAATCCGTTGGCCAACGGATTTTTTTGGATATAGCCGTTTGGGGTGGGCCCCATATATCTGTATTTAAAAAAAAAAAAAAAAATTTTTTTGACCGTTGAACCGGGCCGGGCCGGTCCGGTTTAACCGGTAATATTACTGTTTGCCGGACCGGGCCTACCCGGTTCCGGTTACCCGTTTAACATATTTTCCCGGAACAACCCCCTACCCCTTAAAAACCCAGCCCACCCGGCCCCCTTGCAACCGGTCCGGGCCGGTTCCGGTTTCTACCGGCCACGGCCGCGCCCACGGCCTCTAGTAGGTGGCAATGGTGGTCGCCCACCTCGTCCTGAAGCTCGAGTTCTCGCCATCTGTGAGAGAATAGAATACAGAAGTTCAGTTCTCGGAATAACAAAATCGCACGACAGAGTTCAAGAAATGTGAAGTGTTTCCTAAAGGTTTGCAGCCTCCCGAGGATAAATACGGGCGTCCCCGTACCGATCCACGAGACTCTACCAACCGGCTCAAGACTCATGAGGCCTAGTAACCTAGGCTCTGATACCAACTTGTCACGACCCCAATCCCGGTCGTGATGGCGCCCAACACAACTGCTAGGAAAGCCCGACCATTTACACTCTCATCCCGAGCATGAAGCTCAAATCAATTACCTGAATATTATTATTTACAATAAAGCTAAACTGAATAATCACCCCAAAGATCTAGGGTCACGAGTCTAGAGCCTCTAAACATGATCAGATAACAATATCTAAACCAAATACTCAAGTCTCAATAAAGTATATAGATAATAAATTGAAATAAAGTGAGAAGCTAGGTCCTGCGAACGCCAGCAACTACCTCAGCAACTCGAGTACTCATAAATAAGCTGGACCACTCGTCTAACCCTCCTGCGTACCTGAATCCGCACACAAAGGTGTAGGGAGTAGGGGTGAGTACTAAGTACTCAATGAGTAAAAAGTATATAAAATAACTGAAAGCAGGAAATTCACAGAATACCACAGAGCAAAGCTAAAACTAAACTCCGATACCTACCACGAACTAACAACAACAACAAACCACAAATAACACAAGTAATTTACAAACAAGAATGCAATGCAATGCACATGACCGCTACGGCGCGTGGCCCGATCCACTTAACGTCGACGTCGCTCACTTGGGGTGTATACAGACTCCGGAGGGGCTCCTTCAGCCCAAGCGCAATATTCATACCGTTGCGGCGTGCAGCCCGATCCTCATACCAACCGCTGCGGCGTGCAACCCGATCCATCCTCAGTCCACAACAAACATATAAGTCACACAACAGCTCAATTTTTTTATTTCCAGGTTCCAATTCATAAATTATGAAAATACTTTAACTTTTATTTAATTTTTGCAAAACAGGTGACTTAGCATTTCAATACGGTGATTCCGAACCAGGACTGAGATCAGTGATTAAGCAATTATAGCTATCACATACATAACTATCCCCTTGAGATACTATAGGTCCGCACAAGCCCCAAACACGGCTTACAGCCCACAATTATATCAAACACAGTGTTTTTCAACCACTAATATCATATTATACTCATTCGGGATAGACTAAGTCTCAATCCCCAGTCACAATTAATCCCGCACCTGCCACGGGGTGCGAGCCACACCCTACTAGTGTCACAATGTGCTAAGCCGGGGTTTCGAATCCTCAGGCTATCATATACACAAACTACTCACCTCTAGCCGGTCGTAGACTCGTCCGTAATGCCTTTTCCTTTAGAATTTGCTGCCTCGCGCATAGAATCTAGTCAAACCACAACAATTATGTCAATTACGGGTCAAAGAAACATAACCCAATTCAATTTATACGAAGTACGCAAAATTGCACTAAGTTGGTAAAACCCGACCCCGGGCCCGCGTCTCGAAAAATTTCTAAATTAGTACCAACGTGATTCTCGTCTCGCCACGAGTCCGTGCATATAAAATTTCTCGAAATCGGAGTTCGAATGGCCTTTCAAAACCCAAAAATTCATTTTCAATACCTAGGCCATAATTCTTCACAGTTTCTACCCAAGTTCATGAAGATTGATGTTAATTCTACCATAAAAATACGTTTTTGAGTCAAGAAACTTACCTCCGATGAATACCCGATGAATTACCAACGTTTTCCCGTATGTTTCTCTCTCTAGGGCTCAAAAATTGTGTTTTTGGTGAATGAACCCGCGACTATACTACTTCTGGATTTTAATTCACTGTCAGACCAATTTGTTCTACGCGTTCGCGTGACCTCCCACGCGTTCGCGATGCCCAGATCAGTTTTACTCTTCGCGAACGCGACGCCTCCCACACGTTCGCGAAGCACAATTTCCCAGCCGCCCGGATTTTCTTCTACGCGTTCGCGTCGCCCCTCACACGAACGCGATGCACTCCCTCGTTCTCCTATGCAAACGCGACATGCTGATCGCGAACGCGATGCGATCCATTTTCCTCCTTCACGAATGCGACCTCCAGGCACGCGAACGCGAAGCTCATTCCCACTTAGCCTATGCGAACGCGACCTTAGCCTCGCGAACGTGAACGCTTACAGTCCTGCACAGTTTTCTGCAATTTTCTGCAGTTTTCTCCAAGTTTCAAATGCCCGAATGATGGTCCGAATTCATCCCGAGGTCCCCGGAACCCCAAAAAAAACCACCAACATACTCCAAAATACGATACGGACTTGTTCCAATCATAAAAACACCATCCTAAACATCAGAATCACCATTTTCACACGGATTCAAGCCTAAGTTTCTTCAAAACTTCCGAAACTAACATTCAATCAAAAACTCTACCAAACGACGTCTGAATGACCTGAAAATTTGCAGACATATCCAAAATCACATAACTAAGCTACAGGAATTGCTGGAATTCCATTCTGACCCCGGATCAAAATCTCACCTACCGTTCGTACTTCGCCAAAATTCAACCTTAGCCAATTCAAGTCTATTTCTACATCGGACCTCCAAATTCAATTCCGATTGCTCCCCTAAGTCACAAATCACCTCCCGGAACTAACCGAATCATCAGAATCTGATTCCGAGCCATCTAACTTAATAGTCAACTCCGGGTTGACTTTGCATATTCAAGCTTTTTTCAAAAAGGCTATTTGCCTCATTTTCAACCCGAATCACTCCTAACTCACCCGATAAACTCTAACACTGATATAAAAGCATAAAACATATAAATGCAAGGTAACGGGGTGGTAATTCATGTAATGACGGGCCGGGTCGTTACACACCTGCAACTAGCAAGCATCACGGTTCAAATTTGGGGTCTGCATGAAGCACCAACCAATGCTCAAGATCAAGTTCAGAAGACTTATAGATAGGAATCTTATAACTAGTAGCTGATAGGCTTAGTTAGCTTTTTTCATATTTTGATTTTTGATGTAATAGCAGGACCACGGACAGGAAACTTGATGGAATGGCACCTTGATGGAACGACACCTCGACTGGCTCTCCACCTCCGCATACCCCATATTCTCACTCACTTTTGAACTACACGTAGCCTGATTCCTTTATAGCCAAGAATATGTAGGCAGCTCAGATACCAGGGCTCGGTCACATCCCCTTTCCTTTTAGTTTTAATCTCTCCGAATAAGGGTCGGGGCAAAATACTTGTCTAGTTATTCTTTGTCTGAAAACTCTTTGTGTTTTTAGTCAAAGAGGGGCAGCTGTAAACGCGTGATTTTTGACCCTCCCAGAGATTTTTTATATTTTTAGCGTAAAATATTTAGTTTAGTCATAATATAGATCTCTTTTACTTTATTTTACATTAAAATAAAAAATAATAAAAATATAGTTTTATTAATGCTTTGTAGTCATTTTAAACTTGAAAAATATAAAAATAGTACTTTATATTTTTATCTTTATATAAAAAAAACGAAAATTACAAAAATAATGTTTCATTAACATTTTGTAGTTACTTTAATCTTGAAAAAAAAATATAAAAAATAGTTTTGTTTTAATTATGAGTATTATAGTTATTTTGCTTACGTAGGATTAATTAAATAACACCGTGTTCTCATTCGCGGTTTCGGGCAAAGAATAATACTCGGGTTCAAACTACCCGATTTTAGACTTAATATTCGGACCTAGCCCATAATAATTCGAGTCCACCATACGGGGAACATGGACAAAAAGAACGCAACAACACACGCACACACGACATGGAGGAGAAAATGCACATGCACTCATGACACTGTGTGAGTGGGGAACACTGAAATTATTTTTGAATTGAAAAGAAACAATACAATAATAAAAAGGAGACAATCTGTAAGGAGGAATACAATAAATGAATTCATTTTGAAAGGAAGAAAAAAGAGAAAAACAGAGATACAATCTGTAAAAAAAAAAAATAGAGAGAAAAAATAGGGAAGGAGTTAGAAGTTAGAAAGAAAGGAGAAAAAAAAGGAAGAGGGAAAAAATCATAGGAGAAAAAATTATAAGGGGAATTTAGGGAGAAGAAAAATTAGAGAAGAGAATTAAGGAAAAAAAATTAGGAGAGAATTTAGAGAGAGAGATTAAGTAAGGAAATTGAGAGTTAAGTTCAAGTTAGGAATTAGATAGAAATTTTTAAGAGTTAAGAGAAAATCTGAAAACAAAAAAGAAAAAAAAAAGAAAAAGAAGAAAAAAGAGTTTTAATTTTAATTAGCAAAGTTATATTCTCAAATTCATCTTTTGGTTGTTGGTTTTTTATTAAACTCTGTTAGTGGGTTGTTCTATTTCCACTGTTGTTGCTGTTGTTGTGTTGCAAAACTACTCTACTAATTTTCTTCTTCTTTTGCTTCCAATACAAGTTACTTGACTGTAACCTTGTCAATATTGTAATTTAAAATGTGAAAGCATGAATACATATGAAGAATGGAACTTTGAAATTTTAATTTAACTTTTTCTTTGTCCTTTTACTAATTGTATTTGGACTATTTCATGTATTAATATTCTGTAAATTTCAGTCACTTTGCATAATTAGGCAAGATGTAGGTCAAATGATTTAAACCATGTTGATAATATTTCTTAGCCGATAATTCCATGAATCTCAATCATTTAGAAATATTAATTTAAGTCAATTTCAGAAATGTTAAGTTTAAATCAAATTGGAAAATGATTAGTTTGTTTTAAATATCTTTGTCAGTCTCGTATGCATATTATAATTTCAGTTTTAGTAGTTCGATTATAAAATAAAGCGTATAATAATTTTTTCCATTTTTTACAAATTTGAATGTTATTTTTCGGTAGCATATATTGTAATTTAACAACTAATAAGAGGTTTAAGCTTATCAAATATGTAAATTAATTAGGATTTTTTCTCTTTATTTTTTAGAGACAAACTTAATAGAAAAATGTAGTCATTTTAGGATTATCCTTTTAAAAATAAATGAGACGAGCCTCGCCAAATAAAACGCACAAGATGTGGGGCCCTCATAAATGTATATATAAAAATACTTAGACTTCGAAATATGCCGTTTTTAACGAATTTCACGGCCTTCTCAAAATAATAACGCGTTAGTAGCTTTAAGTGCGTATTTACTAGTTTTATCTCCCTAAACTCGGGTGCACATTTATGTGACCCAAATCTCAACAAAGTTGAAATGTGTTGATAATCACGGGTACATTGATTGTGACGTGGTTTGAGATGCATTTTCATGATGTTGCAATTTTTTTTATTAAAATAATAAATAATAATATTAAAAGCGGTTAAAGATTAAAATTTGCACATTAGTCAAAGCTCAATATAAATCAGATAAATAAGCCAAATATGACAGCTGAGCGACCGTGCTAGAACCACGGAACTTAGAAATGCCTAACACCTTCTCTCGGGTTAACACAATTCCTTACCCGAATTTTTGGTTCATGGACTGTAATACAGAGTCAATTTTTTCCTCGATTCGGGATTCAAACGGTGACTTGGGACACCATAAATCTCCCAAGTGGCGACTCTGAGTTAAATAAATAAATTCCGTTTTGATTGTCCTTTAATTGGAAAAACTCTGTCGCGTCCTCGCGGGTAGCGTCAAAAGGAGGTGTGACAAGAGAAATGTAAGAGACTTTTTAGAGAAAGAGATAGAGAAAGAGAAAAACGTCTATGGCCTCACATCCATTGGTTGGTGGAGTGAGAGAGAAGAAGAAATATAATAAGGAAGGAAGATAGGGATGGGAGGCAACTGCTACCAGTTATTATTGTTTTTAAGTTATGAATTGTATGGGTTAATTTGTGACTACCAGATGATACATGTTTGGCCCGATGGGCTTCAAATGATATTTGCTCTTTTTAATTATCAGTTATAAATCAGATTATTTCTGCTCCCCCCATATTCCACGTGTTTTCAAGAAATTGGGCCGTTTTACAACCCATTTGTGGGGGAAAAATTTAAAAATAGCTAAATTTACAACTGGTCATTAAAAAATAGCCCAGTTTCAAAAGTAATCGAAATTTAGCCACTTTTCATGTAAAGATAAATCTGAGCAAAAATATTGTTCAAAATATAGAAAATACGCCCGCATATTGTACGGGAGTTCCAGCATAAGTATGCTTGAACTCTAGCATATTATACGGGAGTTTCAGGATAACTATGCTAGAACTCCCATATAATATGCGGGAGTTCAAGTATAATTATGCTGGAACTCCTGCATAATATACTGGAGTTCCAGCAAGTATAAATGTCTAGTATAATATATTGGAGTTTTGAGCACCGGTGCTCCAGTCAACCGTATATTATACAAGAGTCAGTAAAGTATACCGATCCAACATAATATGCTGGAGTGCGTACACAAATACACCAAACTCTCATATATTATACAAGACCGGTCTCTGTTGCAGCAAAATAGTGGCTATTTTTCATTGACTTGGTAAATGCTGGCTATTTTCAATTGACCAGTACAAAAATTGGCTATACCATGCTATTTTGACCATTTGTGGTCTAATTGAACTTCTAACCGGCCCAACAAATGTGTGATAAGACGAGAAGAATCTATATTATTATATTAAAAGCACGAAGGCCGCTAGAAAAATATCATTCGTCTTTTTTGCCCTTCAAAATCAGAGTTCAAACTAGACTTAACTATTTTGCCCCTAGCAAGAATAATCATTTAATTATTTTTCTAATATTTGAAATTTCAAAAATTAAAGTTTATATATATTAAATATTTCCTTATTCAAACTATATACAAACTTTTATATTTAAGAATTTTAATTTAGAAAGATTTTAGTAATATAAATTCTTTCCTTTTATAATCATTACTTCTAATACCAAAGATTTAAGCAATTGAGCAAAATATTAAAACACGATTTGACTTAAATTTTCTCTTACAAAATTTTAAAAAGTTGACCCATTTGCTTATTGTCGTATAAATTTAAAATCTTAAGACTAAAATAAATTTAAAATAGATTCAATTTAAAGAATTTATTTGATGATAAGTAAAAGAAATGTGGACAATACTTAACAATGAAAAGGAACGATTTTTCTTAACATAATATATTTTCTATTATATTTTAATTTAATGAAGTAACATGATGTCTTATTTATTAAATGTGAACAAATAATATGTATGTTGTTCTTAATTTCTGAATGATTATGCAAAGTTAAAGCAAGATATTATCATAGTAAAAAGATACTGTACAAAAATATATTTTTCTATTATTTTCTTGCTTTCATATTAAATTAAAATTAAAAAATACAATTTGTGAAGAATAACTCGGGGTCATTTACTTAGTGTTCTAAGTAAAATATAAGAATATGAGTTCATTTACTTATTTCTAATATAAAGAACTTTTAAATGAATAAAACTTTATTTTGTTAGATTTTCTCACTTAAATTATGTACGAAATTATTATATTTAAAAGGTAAAAATCAATTAATATTACATTAAAAAAATATCGAGAATAAATAATTGAGCTTTTGAATTAATTAATTAGAAAAAAGTTTCTGAACTCTTTGTCAAATTCATCATATAAGTAATACTATTTGTCAACTTCACGAAGCTATTAAGGTACATAAATTTTATTTTTGTAAGAAGAGCATTGATAGTAAAAGAATAAAAAAATAGAGTAAAATAGCTATACTATAGTATCAAGAGTCTTATTTGATAAAATTATAAATTTATAATATCAAAGATAAAATAGGAAGAAAAAAAGTAAATGAGTTATCATCTTTTTTCTTTTTCGCATTAAGTTCAATAAATGACAATGTATCACTATTTTTTTTATATTAACATATTTATTATAAATATTAACTCAATATTAGTTATTTTTATACTTTATATTGTCACTTTAATTTTTTTTAGTAGGTATATGACCAATTTTTTCATTCGCAAATCTCTAAAAGACAAAAAAGATTCAATTTATTATTTATTTTATGTGACAAGTCTTTGAATAGTCGTGATAAAAGTAATTATATATTTATTTTTTGATATATTAGGTCACAAAAATAACAAAGGTTTTCATAAGATATTCGTACATAAGTTCTCAAAGTAAAAATAAGACATATGAAAACTTTTGCATGTGATTTCATTATTTTTGAGTTGGCTAACTGGAATCACATACTAATATTTATTATTTTTATTGCCTAATAATATTTAGGTATCTTTTAATAAATTTAGTACTTATTGATATGGTTACACACACAAAGCGCGTACTCTGAAACTAGTATGCTAAAAACTCAGGGCACAGCCCCAAAACTGTCATGAAATGTCTAAAACACCCCAAATATGGTAACAAGCTCGTCGCAACCCGAACGGGTCAAAATCCAAAAATAAAAAAAAAGGAAAAAACATTGAAAGAAAAGAAAAAATCCAAAGATTTCACTCCTCTGTTTTTTACTTCATAATAATAAAACCCCGTAAACCCTTTCCTCATTTCCCTTCTTTCTTCGAGCTCACAATCACATATCACTGTAAGTCTTCAATTTTTAAACTTTTGTTTTCATATATTTTTCGTATTACCAATCACACTAATTTGGATCTGAACTCTGATTCATTCTAAATCTTTTGTTGTTTTCTGCAATATGCTGTGTGAATGACCGTAAAATTTTAATCTTTGGGATTCATTCTTTCTATGTATTATCTTGTCAGAATGATCGTAAAGGTTTCATCTTTAGGCATGGCGAATCCAGTATTTATGATTTATGATTTCAGGATTCGAGGTTCAAGGACGTTGACGTTATGTTATCATTACATAATAAACAATTTCATTAGCTGTAAAAAAACATTTTCAGCAAACCATTATAAATGCATATATGATATAACCATTAGATAGAAATTTACTAGTACTTATTTTATATTTATTTGAGAGGTCGTGGATGCGGAGTCAGGATTTGAAGGTTTTGAGTTCTGATCTTGTCGGTGAACCCATAAACTCCTTTCAATTACTGGGTTCATAATTATATATTTATACATACAAAATAAATTTCCTAATACAAATACAGAGTCTAAGCAAAAGCTATTTTGTTTGCCCGAAACCGTAAGTAATAGTCTAGCGCCGACTATGAGTGGTCGATAGTAATGGAAGCGATTCCCACGAGCCGAGAACAAAAGGATGTACTTGCCCCCTTACCCAGCCATTACCGCTCATCCACCGCTTTTTATGTTGAAATTCTGTCTTTGTCTTTCCAGGTTGTAGGAAGGTAGCCTGGTAGTGTTTTGTCTTAGGATGTTAGTGGCTCTTGTTGTGTCTATATTATTCCATTATGTCTGTAGTACTGTGCCATTGTTATTGCTTAGTGTTAGCACTTGTCTCTCTATTTTCTGGTTATTACGTTGCTATTATCTTTCTGGATTCCTTTACTGTTATTGCACTTTGTCTCGTTCCATCTTCTTGTGCCGAGGGTCTATCGGAAACAGTCTCTCTACTCCTCCGGAGTAGGGGTAAGGTCTGCGTACACACTAGTATCCCCACAGACCCCACTTGTGTGATTTCACCGGACCATCCTTGTTGTAAGCTTGAAGGCAAAAAGAAAGTATAGTGCTAAGCTTTGTGAAGAAAAGGAAGAGAAGCAATATCATTTCAAGAAGCAGGGATATTGATGTTTTACAGTAGGCACAAACTATAAATAGAATGATGCAGCAGAGACTCGAACTTGGTATCTTCGCACGAAAAACCTTTTCTTAAAGCCCGTTGGCGTTGAATCCATTGCACCTCTTGAGATATGGGCTCAAATTAGCCATATTGACCTTTTTTAGGCTGGGCCAAACTTTATGGGTTCAGTCGCACCCATAACTCATATAGATCCGCCACTGTCTTTAGGATGTATTGTTTCTCTGTTTTATGTTGTATGATTGTGTATAAAGGTATCATCTGCAGGATGCATTGTTTCTGTGAATTGTATGTGTGAATGAATATGAGGTTTTTATCTTTATGATGTACTGTTTCTGTGTATTATGTTGTGTAAGTCACTGTAAAGGTTTCATCTTTATGACGCATTTTAGTCTGTGCATATGTTGTGCATATACTGCAATGGTTGCCTAACTTTGATGTGGGATGCTAATATTTACTGCTAAATCTATTTATTGAAGGAAGCAATTTAAAAGAATGGCTTATAGGCGCAACATAACGACACGAGCGAAGCTTCTTTATCAGCAACAAAGAGTTACCCCTGCATTTTCTTACTTTCATCATGATGATGATCGTAACAACCCTGAACCCCATTTTGATAGTTCAAGAGTTCCCAGTTTTTCCCAGTCCCGTTACATGGGAAGTGCAAGTGGGATTAACAGCTTCAGTGGCTCAAGAAACCCATTTCAAGACAGGAGATTTTGTGCTTCAGGCCTTATGATTCCGATGAGTTATGGGTCCTTACTGACCAGGAATATGTCAACTAATATTGGTGGTGAAGCGGATAAAATAGACTACATGACTGATGTTGCTGAAGTACTGGCTGATAAGGCTGTAGAGGCTGTAGTTTCTCAAGCTCCAGCTGTGAACGAGATGGCAATTGCCGCTGCAGATTGTTATTTGCCGGTTAAGGCATTGATGTATTTGATGGATTACATTCATACGTTTACTGGGCTTGAATGGTAAGAGTAAATGATGTTGCCTCTATTTTTTTTATGCGAACATGTGCTTGCTGTGTCTTTTTACAGCGTGTTTGGATTGATTTAATAGGAGAGAGAAATGGAAGGTAGAGTTACCTATCAACCCCCCCCCCCCCAAAAAAAAAAAAAGTATGATTTCTTTATTCGTCTCTTGATAAGGCGAGAGAGAGAGAGTGATAACTAGATATAAAAACTCAATGCACTCCCGAGTTGGGGCTGGAAGAGTTCAATGAACTCTTTGTTATTCCTAAAGTCTTTTATTAAAAATATATACATCTTTTTAACTTATTCATAGTCTTAAAATACAGAATTTTAAGTTGAGATTATGATTGCAGTTGAAGCATCTCAGATGTATTCGATTTGGCTTGCAGAGTTGTTCTTTTAATGTCCACAGATATTTAGCGGGACTCCATAACTGCAGATTTATTTCATTGAAAATACTTGAACTTGCTTGGGATTTAATATTAGTAGTGGCAGACTGGTAGTAGTAGCTCTTGATTGAGAGATATGTTTGGAAGTTTGAGATTTGACATTTTAGCTGAAATACTTTGCAATCTTAGGTCCTTAAAAGTTACTCTCTCTCTCTCTCTCTTGTAAAATCTAGTCATTTTGCTATGTCTAGTTATTAAATGACAACTCTTAGGGCCTTGACTTCATCTTGAAATTTTTGATGTTGTTCAGGTGGGCATCCATAGTTGCTACAAGTATTATAATTCGGTTGTTAACTCTTCCAGTTATGATTAATCAGCTGAAGTCTACTTCACAACTAACGGTAAGCTTCTTTAGTGCATCTTAACCTTGCTACATGTCCCAGTCTGTTTATTTTAATAACATCTTAAGGCAGTTGGTGAAATAACTGTACTAGACTACATATGATCTTACCCTCATCATAAAAAAAATGATCTTACCCTTTCCTTAAAAGAAAAAAAGATTCCATAGGATCTCATGTCGACATAGGACCTTCTTTTTATGCACAAAAGTTGATGAAGGAAAGTGAGAAGAAATTCAAGTTCAAGTATGTCAACGAATATGAGTTACAAATATCGCTGAGCAACAAATGTTTGTCCAACTGTTTTCCTGCTTATCTCTATTGGGCTAAAGGAACTTATAAAATCCTAACCTCACGCCAATTTCATTCGTTAGCTAGTGTTATCTTGCAGCATGTTTTCACTCTTCAGTAATTTCTTGGTCTCTTCCACTCCTAAAATTAGACCAGAAGCAGTTAAAATAAAGCACCTGGCTCATACATTGAAGTATCTGCTAGAATGAACCCTGAGTGTCATGTATAATTGTAGCGTTGGATTGGAAATATCCTTTTTCACTTGAAACCTGAAAAACAAAAAAACTGGCAATATTGTAGTAACATTAATTACTTAATCATGTTAAAGCCATTTCTTTGTTCTGGAAGAAGTCCTTTGCAGTCATAGATCAGCATAAAACCTGTGACATCAAGTATTAGCAGTTTAGTTTGTCGCTGCGGACCATTTAAATGACAACATCACAATGTTTTTAGAAGCAAAAAGCGCAAAGAAACGACAAGGTCCATGGAGGCTGAGGAGAAAAGCATGAAGTGGAGTGCAGACTTCTCTGAAATGAAGCGAACAATTTTCGAAAATTTAAGTACAAACACAATCAATTTAGTACTATAACAATCAGCATGCAGTAGCAATACTAACTAATTTCAGTATCCATTACACAATAAGATTGATATTAATCCAAGTCCTCACACATGAGAATTGACTACTTATAAACCCTCGCTTTGCATCGTTAAAGCAACATAGCGATGCCTTCCCCTGATACAAGTGAGAAGTGCACTGTATGTGAATTTTTCGTCATGCCTACTTGCTCATTGCTCAAGCTTGACTTGAAATAGATTTTATCATTTTAGAGCTTAATGATTTCATGTAACAACATCATGCCCAAGGTTGTGGCCTAGTGGTTAATGAAGTGGATTGAGAACATTGAGGCCTCCGGTTCAAATCTCAGATTTCTTTCCATCTGTCTAAGCCGAGTACCTGTTGTTGCTGGTGGGAGGTAGTAGGTGTGCCGCAAGTTAGCCCGGACACCACGGTTATTAAAAAAGCGACGCTCATGCTCAACATGATCACTTTTTACCTTTTAATTCATTCTTGTTCAAGTGACACGAAAGTTTTAATTTGAGGCCAACTGGTTCTGTTCACTGTTCGCGTTATACAAAATGAAAGTATGTCCTTTCAAAGACTTGGAAGTTAGGCGAGGTATACTGCCTTCTAGTTAGTAGACCTCAAAAGCTACATTTTTGTTTATCTTTATACTGCAGTTTTACACTTATCTTCTTTAACAGTGCATGGCCTTAAATAATGATGGCCTTATTTCCTTCTTTTGGATCTTAGCTTGTTCACTTCTTTACCTGATAAAGTGAAAAGGGAAACAAAGGAAAAAATGATTTACGTGCATCGACATTTCTAGTTTTCTACCCCTTTTTTGAAAAGTCGAGAGTTTCTTACTTTACTAATAAGCACCAAGATTGTTGATATTCCTACTACTATGTTGGATGTGCTTGTTCTGGCTCACTTAGGTATGTTCTACTCCTAAATTTTATTATCTTAAAGTATGTGATGTCGAGCTTCTTGTTTAAACTGTTGGGTTTTTTATTATTATTTTTTTGTGATGGTGGTATCCGAGCCTACTTGCATGCACCTCCACTATTCATCCTTTACCCCTTACACACAAGTATTGGGTAACTCCACCTATGAAGGCTTTGGCAAATGAGAAGACACCTAGTGTATTTTTGTCTCTATTGGGATAGAACCTGTGATCTCATGGTTCTCCTCCCACCTCATTGATAGAAAAGCTAATATAAGTGCTAAGTGATGAAGCTACAGTAGCTTCGAGAATATCAGGATGAACCCTTTCTATGTGACAAACAAAAATTTCTCAGAAGATATTGGTCAGTACTTTGGCTCTTGTTGCGGTGTTTGAGAACTAGCTGAAAAGGATTTGATACTTGCTATAATCAAGTCTTGTGATCTTAGCTCTTGACACTTCATGTAACAGACCCCATCTGGTCTCTCCTTTTTTCTAAATATGTGCTTCTATGGTGTTTAGTCTTGTGCGCAATATAAGGTTGATGGTTAAAGTTGTGGTTTACTAATTCTAAAATTACACCAAGCCATCATACCCGGTGAAGCAAAAATTTTAATGACTCATTTATTCTCATAAAAAAAAGTAGCAACTCATATCATTTCATTGGCTCAACATCTCGTTGATTAGAGGCCACAGAGTTCACTCTGTGTTGTTAGGTACCTGAAGTTAGGTACAGCTTACGCTGGACACTTCTCCATGCTTAGGTGGCAGTTCAATGTTGGCACCAAAGCACTAACACGTGCACATTAGTGTCCATGGGTTCTGAAGACAGCAACAATAGTATAGCTGACAAAGTGCTTATAATGGTATGATTGTATATTTTATTGATTCAGAATATGAATATAGAATATATCTGGAAGATGATCCCTCCTCGCATCTTTTGGGATTTTTGGACAGAGAGGACTAGCAAATGTTTTGATGGAGTTTCAACTCCTCTTTTTTTGAAAGCTAAAGGTCTACTGTACCTTTTTAGTTGGAGCAACCTAACCCCTGTAAATAATGTTGCCTCCTATTTATATTTTATCAGTTCACTTACTTTGGCTTTGGCCATACTTTTGTTCTTTTGTTTTTTTGTTAGCTCTTTGGCGGGAAACACATTGTGATGGAGCTAACAGTGGCCTATTTCATATTTCTGCATCTTCTGGATGCCATCAATGAATCATTTTACGTCATAAAAAAATAAAATGAAAATAGAAATATATCAGTCACAAAATCTGAATAAAATTGTAAAAGCTGTATTTTGATATCTGAATCAAACATTTAAATTAGTCTTTTGAACTTGTTTGACATGACTCTTATTTTATATATTTTTGATTAAGTTTTTTCAATCCCTTTGTCCATATAAATGTTGTTCGTTTTTATAGTTATAGTTTTTTATTACATTTATCTTTTATTCTTTTCTTCATCTGTGCCTATTTTTAAAAAACACTTGCTTTAAATCTGTTTTGTGCTTAAAGCGCCCAGATCTGGCGATCCTCGATGCTTTTCGCCTTTGACTAGCTGGTTTCACTGAAATTGAGGAAGTTTAGGCTAAATTTTCTGTGCCGAAAATAAATTTCTTTATTTTCTGTGCCGAAAATAAATTTCTTTTCAAACTTCAAGAATTAGGAAAGGGATGTCCGAACATTTAGTGCGTAGTGGATGCAGCATATATATCTATTCCATTGTGATGCCATCAAGTGGTTTTCTATGGAGATTCTTTGTTTTAAAGAGAAAACTTTAAACTTATATTATTCAAAGGAAGGTTTAGTACATCTTTATGGCTCCAGGTTGCTCTTTATTCTTTTCTTTCTTTCAAAAGTTATGCTTGATGGTTGATTCTTATTTCTTCATTCTTTGTTGACTTCTCTATCCATTTCATTTGCGGAGATTGTTAAAATCTGCTATGATATGTTTAGATTTAGAGCCCTTTTGGATTGGCTTATTTTTAGTGCTTTAAAGCCAAAATAGTTTTTAAGCCATTTTATAATGTATGGATAAAGTAAAAAAAAGTGCTTTTAAGCACTTGTTTTTAAGCTAACATGAAACAAAAAAAGAAAAAGCCAAAAGCTAGAATTCCTAACTTATGGTTTTTGGCTTAAAAGTCGCTTACAACAAGCCCATCCAAACCGGCTCTTACCAAAGCAAGCTTCTGTGAATTACTGTGTAGTTGGTGAAAATGTTGAAAAACCAGCTTTATATTTATTAGAATCCGTTGCATTGGAAAACCAGCTTTACGTTTATTAGAATCCGTTGCGTTCTAATACTTGGTCGAGATTTCTCATACACAGTACTAAAATAGAATATACGTGAAAAGACTGGCAATTTTTCCCTCTTATTCTCCTTGCTTCATCTTTGTCTAGATTTTCACTTCATTCACTGATTGTCCATTTCTTAACTTGCATGTCTTGTGCAGCTTCTGAGGCCAAAGATGGAAGAGATTAAAGAAGAGATGCAAAATAAGGTAGGTTGATCCTCTCATTATCTTTCCTTTTTGATTGATCTAGCTAATCACTTGAATGAATTTCCAACCATGTCATGTACCTCCTAGTAATGACATGAAAAATATTATTCTTTGTGATGCTTATCAACAACTACAAGCCTGGTATAGTCTCACAAGTTGGTGAGGGTAGTGTATAAGTAGACCTTACCCCTACTATACTGCTTTAAACTTTGTTGACGGTTAAACTTTTAAATGTGTCTTAGACTCTAAGACCAGCCTATATCATCTCTAAGTAATTGATCCATGCTCAGATAGGCCATACTCGCTTGTCTTCTTTACTGTCAAAGAGTTTGTCCTAAAATTATAAACAGCTCATGTGTTTCCTTTCCTTTTGGTGGCAAGAATTATGTGGTTTATATTTGTACCTGCCAAAAGTTCTTCGTTGGTTTATCTTTTTATTTCTTAACAGGGTATGGCGCCAGCAGCAGTTGCTGAAGGTCAGCAAAGAATGAATGAATTAATGAAAGAGTAAGCAACTTTTCCTTGTTGACTCTAATGAACTACTACATGCGCTGTTTTGTACCAAAAATTCTTGAAAAACTTAACTAGCTTCTCATGTGAAAGCATTGGTGAATATAGTTACCATGTACCTCTATTGGTTGGAGGATAGAGGTAGGTTCTGGCGAGCCGGCCTTGTAACCACTATTTTTAGAAAAGTTAGCTAGCTTCTCATAATCCACCAGTTATTTCTTTTTCTTCTAGTGTTCTTTTATGTTTTTCTTCTCTTGAGTCGATTTTAGAGCTACTTTGAGTTGCATATCTACCCCATTGCTATTCCCTTACTTAAGTATTGAACTTTCCGTTACATGCATCTGGTTTCCTTCACAAGTATAATTCTGAGATCTCTTCTTGTTCACGGATTATTCATCTGCAGTAGTTCAGGTAAACTTCAGAATAGTAGTTTTATTAAGTGTTGCATGTTGTGCCAGTATTATTCATCTGTAGATAATGCAAATTTCTTTCAGAAGGATCGAAATGATACCTCCAGTACTTTAAGCAACTGATAAAGCTGAATGGGCATTCTGATGAGACTTGTAAATTAACCATACCCATGTTGTAAATTAACCATGGTAACATGCACTCTTCGGAAGATACTTATTCCAGTTTTTGAGCTTGGTCACCTTTACATAAGTAAATATTTGCTGCCTTATAGCAGTTCAATGATGTTATTGTTTCTCTTAGCTTCACTACTATTCCAGTTGACTTTTTCCTAGTTTCGCTTCAGTTATTTTTGCTTTGCTACTTTAGCTCCTCTCCAACACTTTCTCAATGTTGTCGTTATGGTATTGGTACTTGCTGACAAATGATGATTAAACAGGTTCCTGTATCTTATTATCACTCAATCTGATTGCTTGTGGAGAAACTAAACTATCCAGCCTTCAGCTTAGCTGTTTTTTGCTTGTCCAAAACATACAGTCACATATTAGCAAAACATTACGCTAGTTATGTGTGGTTTGGCAAGAAGTAGATGGGATGCTTTGATTAACCTATGTAGATTTAAAACATAAGTATCTGCAGTCACATATAGCTCTTTCGGTGAAATATTTGATATGGTGAATCCATCTATTAAAAAATTTTGATATCGTGACTCTGTTTATAAAATCAATGTCATTCTTGCAGACATGGAGTTTCAATGTTCACTCCCTTAAAGGGAATACTGATACAAGGCCCGATCTTTGTCAGTTTCTTTGTTGCTGTAAGATTATCCTGTTCTGCTATCTGTATTATTCTTCTCTCTATCGCTCTCTGTCTCTTCCATTATTAGACCTTCATGCCATCTCACGAATTGCAGATTAGGAACATGGCGGACCATGTTCCTTCTCTCAAACAGGGAGGAGCATTTTGGTTTACTGATCTAACTACTCCAGATAGTATGTATATCCTTCCAGTTTTGACGGCTTTGACATTCTGGATAACGGTGGAGGTAAAGTTATCTGTTATCTCAGTCTATTTCTTTTCATTTTTTTGATTCATTGCTCTTTTTTCTAATGGTCCAATGGATTATTATTCGTATGACCGGTGATCATTTGATGTTGTGTTGGAATCAAATGAGAGAAAATATCTAATACTGTTAAAGAAAGAAGACAGTAGGGAAAGCAGTCCTGAAAAAATCATGAAATGTTAAATTTTTTGTGTCAGAGATCCATTGTTATCTTGGAGAATCATTAAAGATATTTGTTTAGATTGCACCGCCGACAAAGGAATCTGCCCAAAAAAGAAATAAAGGAAGAAAGGAAGTAAGGGAAAGGATAACAGAATCTGTGCCTGTAAATATGGTTTTCTTTTAGGCGCCTGTAAATGTCATTATCAAGTTAATGTTGAAACTTGGTATAGATCTGACGTCCGTTTTAGTTGATCTCAAGTTCATACTCTAGCCATCATTAACAGCTGTATCTGTGTTTTTTAACAGTTCTTTAAAGCATGTTATTCTGGTCAATTTTGTTGACTAGAGTTGTTCTTTCGCAGTGCAATGCTCAAGAAGGATTGGAGGGAAACCCTGCCGGTAAAACCATAAAAAATGTTTCACGGGCCTTCGCTGCGCTTACTATCCCATTCACTGCTGGTTTTCCTAAGGTGAGAAACGGGATATCCAACCAACTTGTGTATTCATAGTTTATTTGTCCTTTTTCACATGATGACTGATCTGCAAAATCTGTTTACCCCAGAAGTTTATGTTTTGTATTTGTTGCCAACTTCCTTTTCTCTTTGTTTTTTTTCTATTCTTTTTCCTGATAGTCTCCAGTAGTAATTTCTTTTTTCTGGTTGAATTGGCGGGAACATGCATGCCCTTACTTCCCTTTGATGCACAAGTTTGTTTTTTTATCTACCACTTGTATGAAAGGTATGATGGATGATGCGTGGTGGCATATTTAGTTATTGATTAAAATATTGAGACGAGCAGAGTTCCTTTCTTTCTTTTCTTTTTGTTGCGAAAATGAAGGATACAAGCTTTGCCTTTCAAACTTGAATTTTGATGTTCATATTTGCTGGCAATATAGATCTTTTGCTGAAGATGAATTGGCTTTCGTGAAGGAAATCAAGATGAATAATTAAATTGGCTCCTCTTTAATTTTCTTAGTTTCTTTGATAGCCTGCCAGCTGTATGTTTATCCATTTGCGGATTTGAAACATACTAAGCGTTTTTTTCCGCTTTCTTTTATCCATTTTTTCATTTAAACATTCCATCTTTACTTAAGTTTTAATCTCACATGGACTTTTATGTTTGATAAATTGCTCGGGCATATTCAAGTCCTCATGATTATGTAATTCCAGTTTTAGTCTTTGAGCATGCCATCAGCATGTAAAAAAAAGTAAACACCTTTTCCACATGCCTACAACATGTGGTAGAGAGAGATATGTTCTTCTAATATTGCTGGAACACGTTCGTCACAGACATTGTCATTGTGATTGGCCATGTGGGTGTTGCTACTAATTCCTCGCTGGATTTTCTTGAGATTGTTAATAGGCATAGTTTTATCAAGAATGAATCGTCCATCTTTTGCCACAAAAAGGTTGGGCAAATCGAGAATCTTGTCAATTGTTTATATCTGTTACATGCATGTTGTATTTCATGGATGTTGCTTTTCTTGTGCATGTGTGTATGTGCATGTCATATGTGCAACATAATCCTTGTAAATGTTGTTTCATGTATGGTATTTGTTTCATTATTCATAATGATTTGTTTTTGAAGCGGGACTATTAACGTTCATGGCAAATTGCAGGCAATATTCTGTTACTGGATAACTTCAAATCTCTTTTCTCTCTCCTATGGTTTGGGTTAGTATGCTCCTTTTATTCATGGTGAAATATTCATCTGCTCATTGCAATCTTTGCTTTTCAAAAGTGAAACTTGTAATTTGCTATGGTGAAGTAAATGAAATCGCTCTATAACATGTCTCTCTTTTCATCTTGTGTGTCAGTGATAAAAAATCATGCGGTCAAAAAGAAACTAGGTATTCCTATAATACCTTTCAGTCCTCCAAAAGAACAAAAACCGGGAGTCCCATTTTTCGAAGCACTTAAGAAATACGCAGCAGCACAACAGTACGTAGCAGCGAAGCAGCGCGCAGAAAACCAGCAGCAGGCTGTATCATCGCCTCCTTTGGAAGAATCAAAACCCACAAGTAAACGAGTACCATCATCGTCAGTCCTTAGTCAAAGGATCAGAAGTTTAGAGAAAGAAGTGAAAGAAAGAAAGAAGAACAAGAAGAGGTGATAGGAGGATATAGGTAAAACTTGATTGCTAGTTATAGGTTATCGCTAGTTCATATACACAATTAAAAGCTGTATTTGTTGAAATAATCAGGGTAGAGAAGCTCAATGATTTTTGGCAATTTAGTGAGTTTGCACCCTTGAGGATCTTGGGGAGTAGGCAAGTTTTTGTATTCTTTCAAAGTATATCGCATGGAGATACCTGAAATGTAATATCTTTATTTCTCCGCATCGGTCATAATTGGAGAAAGGTTATCCCTTTAGAGAGCTTGTAATGTCGCTGTAATTGGCAAATGTTTGTAATGCTATTTGCAATTGTGAGGCAAAATATTCTTAATGCTAATCTGTTGAAACTAGTTGGAAATGTTCCAAGTTTATTATTAGTGATTATATTTCTTGTGGAGGAAAGTGTTGATTCAGTAATGAACAGCGAGGATTGTTCTACTTCAACAGTTAATGCATTATATAGAGTTCTGTTTCAGCTGAGAAATGATATTGGGCTCAATGTTTTTGGTAGAAAATTTGTAGGTAGAGTGTTGGAATCCTGTTCTAAAATGCAATCAATAACAAAATTAATCGTGTTTGGCATGCGTACAGTATCTTCAAGACTCTTGAAATCATATATTTCAGTGAAAAAACAACAAGAATATTCCCATAAAAATTGCACTACACTCTTCAATTTCTCCTCAGATAAAACAGCTCTAAGATTATCTCCAAAAACAGAACTGGATTTTGATGAGAAAAGCCTTATTATTATTATTATTAGGGAAAAGGGCCAAAATTATACCTCTACTATTGAAAATTAGTCATGTTAGTACCCCGTTCTACTTTATGGCTAAAATTGTCCCTACCGTTAACAAAGTATGCAAAATTGTCCCTACCGTTACTAAAATAGATAAATTTGTACCTAAATCTAACATATTTGGGAAAAAGGCCAAAAAAGTACCCATACTATTGAAATTTATGCACGTTAATACGTAAAAAAAGATTCATAAGAATGTACATATGCTTTTATGCATTGAAAATGAGGTTGTAGAGTGGGTTGAGACCATTCATTGGCTTGGATAGAACCTTTCTGAAAGAAAAAATGCAAGGGTCAACTGTTAGTAGCTGTTGGCCAAGACTCCATGAGACACTTTTGTCCCTTAGCTTGGGTTGTTTTTGATAAAGAGAACAAAGTGACATGGAGTTGGTTCTTAAGGCTGCTACAACATTCATTGGACCTCAAAAGTGGAGAAGGGATTACATTTATTTCGGATATGCAAAAGGTATGACTTTACTGTTTCATTTAGTAAACTTTTGCCTATATTCTTCACGGTTGCGTCTCATTATTGTTTTGTTGCATCTCATTAGTTCATAACTGTAGCATCTCATTACTGTTTTGTTGCATCTCATTAGTTCATAACTGTTGCATTTCGTTACTGTTCTGTAGCATCTCATTAGTTTTATTACTGTTGCATTTAATTACAGTTTCATTACTGCATTTAATTGGTTTGTTCAACTGTTGCATTACTGGAGATGTTTAGTTTTTGATGCATTTCTTTACTATTTTTCCATTTTAAAGGTTTGATTAATTCAGTTGACTTGGTTATTCCTGATGCACACCATAGATATTGTATAAGGCACATAGAGGCAAATTGGTGCAAAAAATAGGGACATGGGGAATATAAGAAGTACTTATGGTGGGCTGCATGGAGCACATATGAGGAAGATTTTAAAGACCAATGGGGAATATCAGTCCACTTGGTTCTTCTCTGAAAAGAAGTACTGCTTTGCGACATTGATGAAGATGAAAGAAATAGAGTCGAGCAAAAGAGAAAGAAAGAGGCAAATACGAGGAATTTGAGCTTGAACCTTAGGTTTATTCGACTGATATTGTTTTTAGGTGGATAGGTTATCAAATGGGATGGGTTATTATGTGGGGCGGGTTGTAATAGTCTAGTTGGCAATATATTAGTTACTTGACACATTATTAAGAGGGACCGGGTTGCCACGTAGGAGCTCTGTTAGATTTGGGTACTATTTCTCCTACTTTAATAACGACAGGTATTGTTTTAGCCCGAAAGTAAAATGGGGTATTAACGTGGATAAATTTCAATAGTAGGGGTACTTTTTTGGCATTTTTCCCAAATCTGTTAGATTTAGGTACAAATTTATTTACTTTAGTACGGTAGGGATAATTTTGCATACTTTGTTAACGGTAGGGACAATTTTAGCCGTAAAGTAGAACGGGGTACTAACGTGACTAATTTTCGATAGTAGAGGTATAATTTTGGCCCTTTTCCCTTATTATTATTATCTATTTACTAGCCATCATTTTTGTTTTGCATTTTTCTTTCTGCATTTTATGTTCCTATTTATCTGATGATTTCTGTGGTGAAAATAATATTCTCTCCTTTTTGTTTTTTTTTATTATCTTGAGCCAAACAACCTCTCTGCTCCTTTGAAGTAGGGATAAGATCTGCAAACATACTTCCTAGTTTACTGGGTTGTTGTTGTTATTATTACGTAAATTATATTTGGACCTTTTCCCTAAGATAAACAATTATTGATTAGTTGTACCTGAGGAAGAAAGCTTTGATTTGCTATGAAAAAAGTCTTTGCACTTAGTGTTGATCTCCACATTTTCCTCTCTGCTATGAAAATTACTACGTAAGGTACTTACTAAATACTTACTACAGTATGATTCTTTGTAAAACCCTAAAAACCCAATACATTTGCATTCTTTGCACGGTTTAGTCAGTTTTTGGACTACTCTTTCAAAAATAATCAATATTTACCATATCAATTAAAAATATCTACTATTTTACTGCAACCGAGACCGGTCCAACATAATATACTGGAGTTCAATGCACCTGTGTCACAACCCAAACCCGGTCGTGATGGCGCTCAACCCTAAAACTAGGCAAGCCACACCAACAACTATTACCGCAGTTAAATACCAGTCCCAAAAGGATAAATTTCAAGAAGAATATAAGAGTCAATAATAATACTCCAATAATAATAGTATAATTAAATACTAAGAAGTGCGAACATCGAAATAACACTCCCAAAAGATCTGGGGTCACGAGTCTAGAGCCTCTAAGCAAATACTGAATAGTAATAGGAGTACTGAATAAAGTACTCAAGTCCGGAAATATATAGTAATAACTGAAATGAAGAGAGAAGTTAGGTCCTGCCGAACGCCAGCAGCTACCTCAGCAACTCGAATATACTCTGAATAAGCTGGAAAGCCCGTCTAACCCTCCTGTGTACCTGAATCTGCACACAAAGGTGCAGGGAGTAGGGGTGAGCACTAAGTACTCAGTGAGTAAAAAGTATGTAAAATAGCTGAAAGCAGAAAATCCACAAAATACCACAGAGCAAAGCTAAACTACAGCCCGATACCTACCACGAACTAACAACAACAGCAAGTCACAAATATCACAGGTAATTTACAAACAAGAATGCAATGTAATGCACATGACCGCTACGACGCGTAGCCCGATCCGTTTAACATCGACGGCGCTCGCTAGGGGTGTGTACATACTCCGGAGGTGCTCCTTCAACCCAAGCGCAATATTCATATCATCCGCTGCGGCGTGTAGCCCGATCCATCCTCAGTCCACAACATGTATATGAGTCATACAACAATTCAATTTATTTATTTCCAGGTTCCAGTTCATTAATAATGAAAAATACTTTAATTTTATTTAATTTTTCAAGAACATGTGACTTAGCATTTCATAATAGTGATTTCAAGCCAGGACTGAGATCATTGATTTTGCAAATCATACTATCACATAGATATTTATCCCCTAAGGATACTACAGGTCGACACAAGGCCCCAAACATGGCTTATAGCCCACAAATATATTTAACACAGTGTGTGTTTCAACCGCTAATATAATATTATTCATATTCGGGATTGACTAAGTCTCAATCCCCAGTCATAACCAATGCCGCACCTGCCATAGGGTGCGAGCCACGCCCTAATAGCGTCACAATGTGCTAAGCCGTGGTTTCAAACCCTCAGGCTGCCATATACACTAACTACTCACCTCTAACCGACCGTGGACTCATCCGCGATACCTTTCCCCTTCGAATTTGCCGCCTCGTGCGTCAAAACTAGTTAAAATCACAACAATTATATAAATACGGGTCAAAGAAATATAACCCAATTAAAATTACTTGAAAAACACAATAATACACGAAGTTGGTAAAACCCGAGCCCCAGGCCCACTTCTCGAAAAAATTCCGAAAATCATACCAACGGATTTCTCGTCTCGCCACGAGTCCGTGCATATAAAATTTATCGAAATCGGAGTTCGAATGGCCTTTCAAAACCCAAAAATTTGTTTTCATGATCTAGGCCATAGTTCTTCACAAATTCTACCTAATTTCATGAGTTTTGGTGTTGCTTGTAGCATAAAATCGTGTTTTTGAGTCAAGAAACTTACCTCCAATGTTTTCCTGATAAAATCCTCTTACTTCCCATTCAAAAGCTCTCCAAATCACTCACAAATAGTGTAAAATAGGTTTTGCTCGCGGGGGTTCTGTCATTAAAAACCCCTCCGTCAGGCCGTATTTCCTCTATGCGATCGCGGCACCATGCACGCGATCGCGATGAACAAATTTCTCAGGCCCTCATTTTACCTTATGCGATCACACTACTCCTCACGCGATCCCATTGAATACTCTCTCTATACGCGATCACACTACTCCTCACGCGATCCCATTGAATGCTCTGCCAGAACTACGCGATCGCAGACAGGTCCACGCGATCACACTACATTGATCCGCTAGGCCTATGCGATCGCAGGCAGGTCCACGTGATCGCAGAGAGGAACTGCTGCTCTACAATTTCTGCTGCAACTTTTAAGTTAAAAACCTTCCATTGGGCATCCGAAATCATCCCGAGACCCCCGTGACCTCAACCAAATGCACATATATGTCACATTACTTCATTCAAACTTGCTCGCAACATAAAAACACCATCATAAACATCAAAATCACCAAATTCTCACGGATTCAAGCCTAACTTTCATTAAAACTTCCGAAACTAACATTTGATCTAAAACCCGACCTAAACACCTCCGAATGACCTAAAATTTTGCACGCATATCCAAAATCACCTAACGGAGCTACTGCAACTCTTGGAATTTCATTTCGAGCACGAATCAAAATCTCACCTACCATTCGGAATTCGCTAGAATTCAACCTTAGCCGATTCAAGCCTAAATCTACACCGGGCATCCGAATTTGATTTCGATTGTTCTCCTAAGTCATAAATCATCCCCTAAAACTAGTCGAATCATCAAAATTCTATTCCGAGCTTTCTAACTCATCGGTCAACATCCGGTTGACTTTCCAAACCATTCTTCTCCTAAAGAGGTTTATTGCCTCATTTCTAACTAGATTCCATCCGATTTACTTCTAACCCTCAAAACACATATAAATTAACATGTTAAAGCATAAAATAAAGAAAACGGGGCGGTAACTCCCCTAACAACGGGTCGGGTCGTTATATTCTCCCCAACTTAAACATACGCTCGTTCGCGAGCGGGTTGCGAAACATACGTGGAGCCTCAAATAAGTGCGTATATCTGCTCTGCATCTCCTGCTCGGTCTCCCAAGTTGCTTCCTCCATGGGATGCCCTCTCCACTGCACTTTCACCATAGCTATGTCTTTGGATCTTAACTTACGAACCCGTCGACCCAAAATGGCTACCGGCTCCACATCATAGGTCAAGTCTTCATCCAGCTGTATCGTGCTGAAGTATAATACATGAGATGGATCTCCAACGTACTTTCGGAGCATAGATACATGGAACACCGGGTGAAATCCCGACAAATTGGGTGGCAAAGCAAGCATATAGACCACCTCCCCAACTTTCCTAAGCACCTCAAAAGGTCCAATGAACCTTGGGCTCAACTTTCCTTTCTTTCCAAACCTCATAATGCTCTTCATAGGCAAAACCTTCAGCAACACCTTCTTACCTACTGAATAAGACACATCTCGATCCTTCCGGTCTACGTGCATAATCCGAGCATGTAGCCGGAAAGATTTTATGATAGAATATGTGGATTCTATGAAAAAATTGAAGAAAAGTGATATTAATATTGATATAGTTGACTTCGGTCAACATTTTGGTAAACATACCCGGACCCGAGATCGGACGTTCCTGGAAGGTCCGTAGGAAAATATGGGACTCGGGCATGTGTCCGAAGTCGAATTCTGAGGCCTAGAGCCAAAGATATGAATTTTTTTGTTAAATTGTTTTTGCTGAAATTATTCAATGAAAATGGATTAATGAAAATTTATTAAAAGACCATGGTATCGAGCTCGTAATTTGGTTCCGACGCTCGGTACATGTCTTGTATATTATTTAAGTACTTCCTGCAAAGTTTGACGGAAATGGAACGTCGTATAACATTTTTTGAACCATGAGTTCCAAATTTGAAAGTTTATGAAGTTTAAAAGAAGAAAAATCGTGAATTTGAGGCTTGATTCTATGAAAAAGATGTTATATTGGCGATTTGATCGCGTGAGCAAGTTTGTGGTATGTTTTTGAGGTTGTGTGCATGTTTGATTTGGAGCCCGAGGGCTCGGGTTAAGATTTGTTAGGCCGTGAGAGCAAATTTTGAAAAAGAACACAGTTGGTATTTTTTCCCAACTGATATCTTCGCAATTGCAAAGAATCACTCGCAATTGCGAGAAGTCCCAAAATAGCCTGAGCTCGCAAATGCGGGAAAAATCTTCGCAAATGCGAGGGGCCCATAATTTTCCTTGGTTCGCAATTGCGAACAAATATTCGCAAATACGAGGTTGCCCTGAAATGCCCCAGGTTCGCAGCGAACAAATGCTCGCAATTGCGAGGTTGCCCAGATTTGGACTATGTTCGCAAATGCGAATAGGTCATTCGCAAATGCGAAGTCCGCAGTCCAGGAACTGTTGCGTTCGCAATTGCGAACATATGTTCGCAATTCCCATAACCGCAGCTATGCAATTTTTATACTTAAACGATTTTAAACCCCCTTTTCACCATTCTTTCAAAACCCAAAACCCCACAGGCGATTTTTCAAGAGCAATATCACTCCAAATCACTTGTAAGTCGATTTTCACTGAACTCTTTCAATTCCTAACATCATTAAACATGTTTTCCATGAGAAATCAAAGGTTTTTGTGGTTGAAATTGTTGTTTTTGGGTAGAACCTAGGTTTTTCATAAATTGGGGAGCTGGACCTTGATTTGAGGTCCGATTTCGAAACAAATAATATAATTGAACTAGTGAGGGAATAGGTAACCGGATTTTGGTTCGAACCTCGAGTTTTGACCACGTGGGCCTTGGGACGTTTTGGGGAATTTTGAGTAAAACTTTGAGAAAACCATTTTATGCATACAAACCAATTTATATAGTGTTTATTAAAGTAATTGAACCAATTGTGATTAAAATCGAGCGAGTTGAAGGTTGAATTTCGAGGTAAAGCGATAGTTGAAGGTTAATTGGACTTCAAGGCTTTGAGGTAAGTGTTTGATCTATCCTAGCTTGAGGGAATATGATTGAGTGTGATACTTGCTAATTGCTATGTGATCGAGTGCGGTGTATAGGCGTGGTGACGAGCATCTATACACCGGAGTCTAGCATGACCGTGAGTCGTTTGTTGATACATGTTGTGAGCTAACGTGGAATTTTCCTAAGTCATATTCTTGAGCCCTTGCCGGGTTGTGAAGGTTGATTATTATTTCCCTTGCCGGGACTTGGTTATGTTGTTGCTGTTGTTCCCTTGCCGGGATATTGTTATGACCGTTGTTACTCCCTTGCCGGGACGGTATATGTTACTTGTTTCATTCTTTTGCCCGTTACCAGCACATGGGGTCGGATTGTGCATACTATAATTCTATGCATTTTTGCACAGGTCCAGGTTTTGAGCAGGAGCAGCAGCAGTAGTACACTAGAGGGATTATCGTACTTCCGAGACCGAGGTAGCTTGCAGGCGTCCGCAGGCCCGGCGTCTCCTCTATTTACTTTTGCTATTACTGTGGTCTCATTGTTCCGAGACAGACGGTTATTATTTATTTCTTTCAGACCATTATGTGTAGTTATTCCTTAATAGTTCGTGAGTTTGTGACTCCACATCTTGGGTAGAGGATTTATTGTCGAGTATTTCACACTATTATTCAGTTTTATTTAAAAGACCTCTGCATTTAAAGTTATTGGTATTATTCTTATTATTAAATATGAGAACATGATGGTTGTATAAGTATAAAGGTGGTGAGTAAATTGGCTTGCCTAGCTACCACGAGTAGGCGCCATCACGATCCCGATGGTGGGGGAATCCGGGTCGTGACAAGTTGGTATCAGAGCTCTAGGTTACATAGGTCTCACAATTCACGAACAAGCTTAGTAGAGTCTGAGGGGTAGGTACAAAGACGTCTTTACTTGTCCTCCAAAGTCTATTGAGTTAGGAAAAGTCTTTCATTCGTTCCTTCTTGTCGTGCAATTTGTTCCTCAAGTACTGATTGAATTTATACTCTGTCCTTTCGCAGATAGTGAGAACACGCGCTTCTTCATCCACTGATCAGCAGTCTGAGCCTCAGGCAGCTCCCGCGAGGGGCAGGGGCCGAGGTCATGTCGGAGGCCGTGGTAGGGCAGAGCTCAGCCCCAGGCAGCGGTTCCAAAGGTGGAGACTCATGTTAAGATTGGTGAGGAGGTTCCAGCCCCAGCAGCTTCAGTGGGTCCAGCTCAATTCTGCTGTAATTTTTATATTTTTAATAATAAATCTTAATAAGAAATTGGTAATTAATGGAGGTGTAACTAATATTTGGCTTGCCTAGCTTCCATTTAGTAGGCGCCATCATGACCCCGATGGTGGGTAATCCGGGTCGTGACAGGCACCAGTAGTTCAGCCAACAGTGGCCACTCAGACACGCACTACATCTCAAGCCGAAGATGGAGCGGCCATGACTTCTCATGTTCTATGGAGACTTGATCGGTTCTCCAAGCTTTTTACTACCACTTTCAGTGGTTCCCCAACAGAGGATCCCCGAGACTTCTTATTCAGTTGCCATGAGATTCTCAAGACTATGGGAATAGTGGAATCCAACGGGGTTGATTTTTGCACATTCAGGCTTGCAGGATCCGCCAAGACTTAGTGGAGAGATTTATGTTTGACTCGACCAGCAGGGTCCCCGACTTTAACATGGGACCAGTTTGCGAAGTTATTTTTGGAGAAGTTTCTCCCTGTTACCCAGCGGGAGGCACTTCGGAGGCAGTTTGAGCGCCTCAAGCAGGGTTCTGTGACTGTTACCCAGTACGACATAAGGTTTGTGGATTTGGCATGTCATGCAGTTATGATAATCCCCTCAGATCGGGAGAGGGTCCGCAGGTTTATATATGGGCTAAATCAGCTGATCCGACTTCAGATGGCTATGGAAGTTGGGAGTGACATATCTTTTGAGGAGGTGGCTAATGCAACATGTAGGGTTGAGATAGCTCTTGCTCGGGGATGTAGTCATGCTTCAGACAAGAGGCCTCGTCATTCTGGCAGATTTAGTGGTGCCTCATCCGGAGGCAGGGATTCTTATGATAGGGGCCAGTCTTCCACGCCTAGTGGGAGATTATCTTCGCAATTGCAAAGAATTGTTCAAGTGATCGTGGGTTTTGTGAGCAGTATTCAGATCAGCATCCCATCAGTGCTCAGCCTCTTCAGAGTGTTCGTAGGGGCCATTCAGGTCGTCAGGGTCAACAGTCCTAGCAGCTAAAGTGTTGTTACGATTGTGGTGACCCAGGTCATCTTGTCAAGTTTTGCCCTCGAGCAGCAGGCAACACTCAGCAGCAGAGCTGACCCACAGCCTGCCCAGCCAGCCAGGGGTGGTGGTAGGGATTGTAGAGGTGGAGGTCGAGACCGTAGAGGTGGAGGCCGTCCCGCTAGAGGTAGAGGTTAGCCGGTGGATGACCGTCACATAGACATAGTTCAGGGAGGTGGTGCTGATCCCCGATTTTATGCCTTGCTAGCCAGGCCAGAGGCAGAGACATCAGATGCTGTGATTACAAGTACCATTCTGGTTTGTGATCGAGGTTCTTCAGTATTATTTGACCCTGGGTCAACATATTCATATGTGTCTTCCTACTTTGCACCATGCCCGGCCGTCTCTAGCTATGCCCTGGACATTCCAGCCTGTGTGTCTACACTAGTGGGTGACTCTATAGTAGTCGACCGGGTGTATCATTTGTGCGTGGTTATATTTGAGGGTCTTTAGACCCATGTTGATTTATTACTATTAGACATGGTGGACTTCGATGTTATATTGGGGATGGATTGGTTGTCCCCGTATCATGCTATCTTAGATTGTCATGCCAAGACAGTGACCTTGGCATTGCTAGAATCACCCCGACTAGAGTGGAGAGGGACCCCAGGTCACTCCGCCCGCAATGTTATTTCATATATTAAGGCTCGACGCATGGTCGAGAAGGGGTGTCTAGCTTATTTGTCTTATGTTCGTGACTCCAGCGTAGAGATTCCTTCTATTGATTCAGTTCCTATTGTACGAGATTATCCCGAGGTTTTCCCTTTAGACTTGCCGGGTATGCCACCTGACAAGGATATTAATTTTTGTATTGATATGGCACCGAGCACTCAGCCCAAGGATGGTTTGATGCGGATGTGTATTTATTACCGACAATTAAACAAAGTGACGATAAAGAATAAGTATCCACTACCGAGGATTGATGATTTGTTTGACCGGCTCTAGGGAGCGAGAGTGTTCTCAAAAATAGACTTGAGGTCGGGTTACCATCAGCTGAAGATTAGGGTGACTGACATTCCTAAGACAACCTTTCGTACTCGGTATGGGCACTATGAATTCTTAGTCATGTCATTCGGGTTGACCAATGCCCCAGCGACATTTATGGAGTTGATGAAACGAGTGTTTCAGCCTTATTTAGATCTATTTGTGATAGTCTTTATAGATGATATCCTGGTATACTCCCGCAGCCAGGAAGAGCACGAGCAACACCTTAGAGTGGTTCTTTAGACTCTGAAGGATAATCAGCTATATGCCAAGTTTTCAAAATGCGAGTTCTGGTTGAGTTCGATTGCATTTTTCGGTCATATCTTGTTAGTAGAAGGGCTATTCAGGTAGACCTAAAGAAGATTGAGGCAGTCAAGAATTGGCCTCGAACAGATTTAGTGACCGAGATTAGGAGTTTCTTGGGGTTAGTAGGCTATTACCGTCGATTTGTAGAGGGGTTCTCTTCTATTGCAGCCCCGATGACCAGGTTGACCCTGAAGGGTGCCCAATTCAAGTGGTCGGATGAGTGTGAGGCGAGCTTTCAGAAGCTCAAGACAGCCTTGACTACAGCACCAGTGTTGATACTACCTACGGGTGTAGGGCCTTACACAATTTACTGTGATGCGCCCCGTACTGGGCTTGGAGCGGTATTGATGCAGGATGGCAAGGTTATTGCATATACTTCGAGGTAGTTGAAAATCCATGAGAAGAATTATCCGGTTCATGACCTTGAGTTGGCAGCAGTTGTTCATGCCTTAAAAATTTGGAGGCATTATCTATATGGTGTGGCGTGTGAGGTATACACGGATCACAAAAGTCTTCAGTATTTATTCAAGCAAAAAGAGTTAAATGTGCGAGAGAGGAGATGGTTAGAGTTGCTGAAAGATTATGATGTTACTATCTTATATCACCCGGTAAGGCTAATGTGGTGGCCGATGCGTTCAGTAGAAAGTTTGCCAGCATGCGTAGTCTCGCTTATATTCCGGTCAGCCAGAGACCGCTTACTCAAGATGTTCAGGCCTTAGCCAATCTGTTCGTGAACTAGATATTTCTGAGCCTACCAGGGTGTTGGCCTGAATGGTGGCTCATTCTTCTCTATTGGAGCGTATCCATGAGAGACAGTTCGATGATCCTTATTTACATGACCCGAGGGACACTGTGCAGCGGGGAGGTGCTATGAAGGTAACCTTAGATGATGACGGGATATTGAGATTGTAGAGGTGAGTTTGTGAGCCCAACGTTAAGGGGATTCGAGAGTTGATCTTAGCGAAGGCCCACAGTTCGCGGTATTCTATTCACCTGGGCACCACAATGATGTATCGGGACTTGCGGCAGCACTATTGGTGGCGTAGGATGAAGAAAGACATTGTTGCGTATGTCGCTCGGTGTCTAAACTGTCAGCAGGTTAAATATGAGCACCAGAGGCCTGGTGGTGTATTCCAGATAATTGAAATTCCCGAGTGGAAATGGGAGCGGATTACAATGGACTTCGTTACTGGACTCCCTTTGACTCGAAAGAGATTTGATGCTATTTGGGTCATTGTTGATAGGCTGACCAAGTCATCACACTTCATTCCAGTATTAGTTTCCTACTCATCTGAGAAGTTAGTAGAGATTTACATCCAGGAGATTGTTCCCCTTCATGGGGTGCCAGTGTCTATTATCTCAGATCAGGGTATGCAGTTTACCTCGCATTTCTGGAGAGTGGTCCAGCAGGAGTAATTCACCCAGGTCCAATTGAGTACAGCTTTTCATCCTCAGATGGACGGTCAGTCCGAGAGGACTATTCAAATCCTAGAGGACATGCTCCAAGCCTGTGTCATTGATTTTGGAGGCTCGTGGGACCAGTTTTTGCCATAAGCGAAGTTCGCCTACAACAACAGCTACCAGTCTAGTATTCAAATGGCTCCATATGAGGCATTGTATGGTAGGCGATGTCGGTCTCCAGTTGGATGGTTGGAGCCGGGAGAGGCTCGGTTGCTGGGTACGGACCAAGTTCAGGAGGCCTTAGATAAGGTCAAGACTATCCGGGAGAGGTTGCGTTCAGCTCAGTCTAGACAGAAGAGTTATGCAGATCGTAAGGTTCGAGATGTGAATTTCATGGTTGGCGAGCGGGTATTACTCCGGGTGTCGCCTATGAAAGGCGTGATGATATTCGGAAAGAAGGGCAAGCTCAGCCCTAGGTATATTGGTCCATTTAAGATCCTGGATCGAGTGGGAAAAGTGGCTTATAGACTTGCACTTCCACCTAGCTTATCAGCCGTTCATCCGATTTTTTATGTATGTATGCTCTGGAGGTATCACGGTGATCCTACACACGTGTTAGACTTCAGTACTGCCCAGTTGGACAATGATCTATCTTACGAGGAGGAGCCGGTGGCTATTCTAGACCCGCAAGTTCGACAGTTGAGGTCGAAGAGTATTCCTTCTGTGCGTGTTCAGTGGAGAGGTCAGCCTCCTGAGGCATCGACCTGGGAGTCCGAGTCTGATATGCGGAGCCGTTACCCACATTTGTTCCCCGACTCAGGTACTTCCTTCTCTTGTCCGTTCGAGGACGAACGGTTGTTTTAGAGGTGGAGGATGTGACGACCCAAAGGGTCATCACCTGTTTTCCTCACTTGTTCAACGCTTTCGATGCCTTGAAAACCTTATTTTATATTGCCTCGATTTACATGCGCAATCCGGGCACGTAGCTGGAATTTTTTTTTGTGTGTTAGAATATGTGAATTCTATGGAAAATTTAAAGAATTTTGATATTAATATTGATATAGTTGACTTCGGTCAACATTTTTGGTAAACGGACCCGGAACCGAGATCGGACGGTCCCGGAAGGTCCGTAGGAAAATATGGGACTTAGACATGCGTCCGGAGTCAAATTATGAGGCCTAGAGCCCAAGATATGAATTTTTCTGTTAAATTATTTTTCTGAAATTATTAAGGAAAATGGAAATGAAAATTGATTAAAAGACCATGTTATCGGGCTCGTATTTTGGTTCCGACGCCCGGTACAAGTCTTATATATTATTTAAGTACTTCCTGCAAAGTTTGACGGAAATTGAGCGCCGTTTGACGTGTTTTGAACCATGAGTTCCAAATTTAAAAGTTTATGAAGTTTAAAAGAAGAAATCATGAATTTGAGGCTTAATTCTATGAAAACGATGTTATATTGGCGATTTGATCGCGCGAGAAAGTTCGTGGTATATTTTTGAGGTTGTGTGCATGTTTGGTTTGGAGCCCGAGGGCTCGGGTGAAGATTTGATAGGCCGTGAGAGCAAATTTTTAAAATGAACACAGCTGGTATTTGTTTCCCAGCTGATATCTTTGCAATTGCGAAGAATCACTCACAATTGCGAGAAGTCCCAAAATAGCCTGAGCTCGCAAATACGGGCAAAATCTTCGCAAATGCGAGGGGCCTAGAATTTCCCATGGTTTGCAATTGCGAACAAATACTCACAAATGCGAGGTTGCCCTGAAATGCCCCAGGTTCGCAAATGCGAACAAATGCTCGCAATTGCGAGGTTGCCCAGATTTGGCCTTTGTTCACAAATGCGAACAGGTCATTCGCATATGCGAAGTCCGGAGTCCAGGAACTGTTGGGTCCGCAGTCCAGGAATTGTTTCGTTCGCAATTGCGAACATATGTTCGCAATTCCCATAACCGCAGCTGTACAATTTTTATACTTAAACGATTTTAAACCCCTTTTTCACCATTCTTTCAAAACCCAAAACCCCATAGGCGATTTTTCAAGAGCAATATTACTCCAAATCACTTGTAAGTCGATTTTCACACAACTCTTTCAATTCCTAACATCATTAAACATGTTTTCCATGAGAAATCAAAGGTTTTTATGGTTGAAATTGTTGTTTTTGGGTAGAACCTAGGTTTTTCATAAATTGCGGAATTGGACCTCGAATTGAGGTCCGATTTTGAAACAAATCATATATTTGAACTCGTGAGGGAATGGGTATCCGGATTTTGGTATGAACCCCAAGTTTCAACCATGTGGGCCCGGGGACATTATGGGAAATTTTGAGTAAAACTTTGAGAAAACCATTTTTATGCATCCAAACCAATTTATATAGTGTTTATTAAAGTAATTGAACCAATTGTGATTAGATTTGAGCGAGTTGAAGGTTGAGTTATGAGGTAAAGCAATAGTTGAAGGTTAATTGGGCTTCAAGGCTTTGAGGTAAGAGTTTGATCTATCCTAGCTTGAGAGAATAGGATTGAGTGTAATAACTTGCTAATTGCCATGTGATCCAGTGCGGTGTATAGGCGTGGTGAAGAGCATCTATACACCAGAGTCTAACATGACCGTGAGTCATTTGTTGATACATGTTGTGAGCTAACGTGGAATTTTCCTAAGTCATATTCTTAAGCCCTTGCCGGGTTGTGAAGGTTGATTATTATTTCCCTTGCCATGACATGGTTATGTTGTGGATGTTGTTCCCTTGCCTGGATATTGTTATAAACGTTGTTACTCCCTTGCCGGGACGGTATATGTTACTTGTTTCATTCGTTTGCCCGTTGACTATGATTGTTATTTGGATGAGGAAGAGTGATAATGCACGAAGGGTGATGTCGTGCCATTTTTGAATTATGTTCGCACGAAGGATCATTCTGTGCCTTGTTTTACTATTTATGCATGAAGGAATATTCCGTGTCGTTGTTACTTGAATTATGCACGAAGGATCATTCTGTGCCATGTTTATTATTTATGCACGAAGGAACATTTCGTGCCGTTGTTGCTTAAATCATGCACGAAGGATCATGTCGTGCCATGAATGTGAGGATGAGAGTAAAAGCACGAAGGGTGATGTCGTGCACTTTTATTTGCTTGTTTGGTGAGGATGAGAGTAAAAGCACGAAGGGTGATGCCGTGCAACCATTCAATTTCTTATTTTGTGATAACTGTTTTTGCTACACTATATTTTTACCTTACTGATTAATTATGTGTTTCTGATTGTGCTCCCCCAGCATGTTCCCTCCTTTGTTGTTTGTGTTGCTCAATATCTCTGTTATTTTGTGGTATATACATATATAGAACTGCACAGGTTTACGTGAGCGTCTAGTCCTAGGCTTGTCACTACTTCGCCGGGATAAGCCAGACACTTACCAGCACATGGGGTCGGATTGTGCCGATACTACAATTCTATGCATTTTTGCACAGGTCTAGGTTTTGAGCAGGAGCAGCTGTCACACCTCCATTTTTACTACCCCAAAACATAATATAATATATGTAGGGTATACCTCGATGTTCTAATACCCAAGACGGATATAATAACAAAGAGGAAGGAGTTTTTCCACTTAAAGGACAATCGGTTCGGGATTTTTGTTTAATTATCAGAGTCGCCACTTGGGAAAATAATGGTATCCCAAGTCACCGGTTAATCCCGAATCCGAGGAAATTGACTCTTTTATTAATTTCCGCGAAACAAAGATCTGGATAAGGAACTCTGTTAACCCGGGAGAAGGTGTTAGGCACTCCCGGATTCCGTAGTTTTAGCACGGTCGCTCAATCATCGTTCTTTTCTGTTGTTTGACTTATTACAGATTTTAACAATACGTATATGCTTTTACTTTAATTTTTTTATAGAATTTGCGACACCGCGAAAATGCGCCTCGAGTCACACCGCAACCAGTACGCCTGTGACCTTTGGTACATTTCGGCTTTGCCGGGATTTAAGATTTGAGTTGCACCAAGTGCACACTCGTTCATAGGAAAAGTATATTAAATCGTGCCCTAAAAGGTCTATCGGCTTTAAATTATTTTGGGTAAGGCTATGGAGTTTGCTAGTAGCCTTCCCGAGTCTATTTGTGTTATCTTATTACTAAAAAGGGGGCACCGCTGTTTAATATCGTGCGAGGCTCATCCCAATTATTTATTAAAAGTCCAATCCTATTTGTTCAACTATATTTTCTATATATGTTCTTTCCTTAGTTAATTCTTACCGTTTCAGGATTAAGCCCAGGCCACTATTATTGCCTTCATTGGGCCTGGGCCCTCGCACTCTCACTCAAATAAGCACTAGTTCTGCCCAGCAGGCCGTCTTTGGGCTTCTGTTCAATAGCCTTTTTGATCTCATGTGATAGTTAAGGCCCACGCTAACATTGGGCCCAAACCAAATTGATATAATAATAACAAACAATAAAATGCGGAATTCATAATAGAAGCACGTACTCAGAATTAGGAATGAAATCAAATCACTTTTATTTAATTATCAGGAGATGTTTTGTGTTGTGCGTAATTTTTGTGATTTTTGTGTTATTTTTCTCCTATTATTTGCATTTTTTGCGTGCGCATGTCTATTATTTAAATTAATATAAAATATAAAAAATGTTTTGCATTTTGCATATAAATTCATGTTTGTAATCTAGAGTAATTAAGTTTGTTTTACAAAAATGAAAAATAACAAAAAAATAAAATATATCTTTTGCATGTTTTACCATTTAAGGTCTAATTGTGTAATTTTGTTTTAATTTGTTATTTTATAACGTATGATAATTTTTTATTAAGCATCAATTTGTTATTTGTGAGTTAATTAGGATTTTATAATTTTTTGCTTATATTTAAAAATTAATTTAGAAAGTAGAATAAGGAAAACAAAATCAAATAAAATGAAATAAAGGGAAAAATTCGGAACTGGGCCAAAAATTGAGCCCAACTCTCCTAGCCCATACCCACACCCAAACCTGCTACACCCGCCCCATTACCCGGTCCAGCCTTGCCCGTTACCCCTCCAAACGACGTCGTTTAGGATTAGAACTTTTGATCTTGGCCGTTGGTTGTTATAATCCAACGGCTAAGATTAAAGTTTGAATTTAATACACCAATAACCCCCCCCAAACCCGCCTAACCCACCTCATTTCTTCTCAGACACCCCCTCGCCCTTCGTCTCTTTCTCAAACCTCGTCTCTTTCAGAGACGAGGAAACCCTAGCCGCCATCATACCCCACCGCCCTTAAGCCGGCGGCAACCGCTCCGATGACCACCATCTCAACACCCTAGGACCACTCAACCACCCTGAATCCAAATCCACAGACCATTAACCTCGAATCAGCCCGTAGATTCTCGAATCTTCGATTGAAGATTCGAGCAAAACCCAAACCCACTCCAACCGAGCCCAAAATCTCACCCTAGCGCCTCCAGACCACCCTCACACCCCGACTAACATTGGTTCTGTGCAAATCTGGCTAGGAACGTTCGAACCCCAAATCGAAAGCTCTGCGGCAAGAATGCGGTCGCATTCTTGACCGCAAAATTGACACTTTTCCGGAAAAATTGATTCTCTACATTTTTGAAACTTAAATCACTACCAAGGGTCCGAAACTTAATTCTACGCATTCCTAACACATTATTCGGACCATGACACTATATCTACTAGATTTTAAATTAGCGGTGGACATGGATGTACAGGACGTCTTGGTCTTGGGGGACTCGGACCTTCTGGTACATCAGATTCAGGGAGAATGGGAAACCGGAGATTTGAAGCTTATCCCGTATCGTCAATGTTTGCACGATCTGACTAAGCGTTTCCGATCAGTAGAATTCAGGCATATCCCAAGGATGCATAATGAGGTTGCCGATGCTTTGGCTACGTTGGCATCGATGTTACATCACCCGGACAAGATTCATGTTGATCCGTTACATATTCAGATCCGGAATCAACATGCTTATTGCAATATGATAGAAGAAGAGATGGATGGTGAGCCATGGTTTCATGATGTCAAAGAATACCTCAGGTTAGGAATATACCCAGAGCATGCAACTGGAGATCAAAAGAGAGCTATTTGGCGATTGGCGAACGGATTTTTTCTTAGTGGAGGGGTACTGTACAAGAGAACCCCGGATTTGGGATTGTTGAGATGTATAGATGCAAGGCAAGCCACAACAGTGATGACAGAGATACACGCCGGAGTTTGTGGGCCACATATGAGCGGATATGTATTGGCAAAGAAGATTCTTCGAGCAGGATATTATTGGCTCACTATGGAGCGTGATTGTATAAGTTTCGTGCGAAAATTCCATCAGTGTCAGATACACGGAGATCTGATTCATTCTCCACCGACAGAATTGCATACAATGTCAGCGCCATTGCCATTTGTTGCTTGGGGTATGGATGTTATTGGACCTATAGAACCGGTAGCTTCCAATGGTCATAGGTTCATTCTGGTAACGATCGATTATTTTACCAAGTGGGTGGAGGCTAAAACCTTCAAAGCAATAACCAAGAAGGCGGTGGTGCACTTCGTACATTCCCACATCATCTGTAGGTTTGGAATCCCAAAGATAATCATCACAGATAACGGTGCCAATCTTAACAACGGATTGATGAAGGAGGTATGTCAACAATTCAAGATTACACACCGAAATTCCACACCATATCGTCCCAAAGCAAATGGTGCGGTTGAGGCGGCAAACAAGAATATAAAGAAGATATTGAGGAAGATGGTAGAAGGGTCTAGGCAATGGCATGAAAAGTTACCATTCGCACTATTGGGTTATCGCACTACCGTCCGGACTTCGGTAGGTGCAACTCCTTACTTGCTGGTGTACGGGACTGAAGCAGTAATACCAGCAGAAGTTGAAATCCCATCCCTCCGAATTGTCGCTGAAACTGAGATTGACGACGATGAGTGGGTCAAAACCCGATTGGAGCAATTGAGCTTGATCGATGAAAAGAGATTGACAGCAGTATGTCATGGCCAATTGTATCAAAAGAGAATGGCGAGAGCATATAACAAGAGGGTACGTCCCAGGAAATTTGAAGTGGGACAGCATGTGCTGAAGAGAGTTCTACCACATCAGGCCGAAGCGAAAGGCAAGTTCGCTCTAAATTGGCAGGGACCATTTGTTGTGACTAGAGTATTATCCAACGACGCTCTATGTCTAACTGATATTGAGGGAAGATGCACCGATATGGCTATCAATTCAGATGCAGTCAAGAGATATTATGTGTAATTCTTTAATGTATTTGTCAATGTTTGGTTTCGTTTGTTTGTATTCGGCATTTTTCGGAGAATGAAATGACAGAGGCAAGTTTTCTACTACCCAAACACTTTAACCCTTGTTTTCCCCTTTGAGCCTTAATTATTCTTTCATATACCCTCTTTTGGAATCCTCAAGGAAGATGTATAACAAAATAGAAAAAGAAACAAAGAAAAGACACAAGAAAAAGTGAACTACGTTCGACCTGATTCCTCAAGAAGGATACGTAGGCGCCACACGGCTCGGTCATAGTAAAATAAAAATCAAAGATTCCCCAAGCAACAAAACTGGGGCAGAAGTCATGTTTCGTTTGAAAAGATAGTGTGGATTCCGAAAGTTGTAATGAGCTAACCATTGAGGTTAAACCCCTTTTCTTTAGCCTCACACACAAAAACCACATTAATGACCAAAAAAGACCTCTCGATCGGTATTTGAGAAATGCCAAGTCATGCAGACGAAAGCCAAGAGTGACACTCCGATCCTCGACTGAGTCCAGGATTCACAAGTTAAAAATGGATAGCCCTTTAGAGGGAATTTCGTGGATAATACCCCAGCCCACCGCATGGAAAGAAAGCGAAATGAGAGAGTCTTAACGGTGAAAACCCTCGCGGGCACCTTAAGGCGAAGAAAGCTGAGAGAAATAAAATGAGAGAGTCTTACGGTGAAAACCTTTACAGGCACCCTAAGGCGACGGGAGGTCGAGAGAAATGAGAGAATCTCATTAGTGAAAACCCTATGAAGGGCACTATGAGGTGACAAGGCGAGATGGTTGCAAGGTGTCTGCATGAGACGAGGTTGGGACATTCGTTTACTTCTAGCAAAACGAAGCCGTCAGAAAAGCGATTGACATAAATAGACTGTGTAGATTAATCTCGAAGGCACGGCATAACCATTGGATCGGTTATACATTCGGATAAGTTTTTCCCAGTTTTGAGTTCAGAAAAGTTTTCTTTTTTTTTTGTCTTTTGCGGACAGCATTCTTTATTTCATTTTTGTCTATCATTTTTCTCTCTTTTTAAAGATTTTTATGTTTATGTCGAAAATTTGACTTTTCAAAGCTTACTACCAAGTCTCCCAAAGCGGTACAATGAAGATGAATAGGCGTGGAACAAGGCAATAAGGCAAAAGACGTTCCGATATTAAGATTGGAACGACAGGTTGATTGGAAGGTTCAGAGGAATTACGGAGTAGGGCGGACACATATTACACATCCGGAAGATAGTTTCTCACAACAGATCATCGACTAAGAGGGTCGGATCACACTGAGGTTTGGAATAAAAGGAGAGATGAGAGATCATCTGTGGAAAGAGCACCATCCCCAGCAAGTGTCAACGTCGTCCCCAAAGTTCGAGGAAGGCAAAGCAGCTAAAGAGAAAAGGAAAATTTCCCCAGCAAAGAGCGGCATGACCACTCACTGCGTTTTGAAACTAACAATTTTTCTTTGATTTAAAGTAGGAAAAGAGGGTTCGTTCCCGGAAAAGCATGCCACCTAGAAGTTTATCAAACTGGGGCAGAAAATTTTCTCCCATTGCGAAAATTTTCTTGAAAGCAAATACCCAGTGGATAAGGATAGAAAGCAACACAAGATTTTGGGAAGAAGGAAAATACCAGCTTCGAGCGGAGTAGTTTTGAAAGACGCCAGACAACACGAGGAAGTGATCTTTGAGCCTGGTACCATCCCCAACAGTTCTTGGAGGAATGAAACACTGACTTTCGAGATTTCTCCGGCAGCATTATATCCCATAAGTTTTTCAAGGAAGCAAAGCGCGAGTCCCGAAGGAGGTTTGGAAAGAGGAAAAAGGAAAAGGGATTCCCCGCTAGAGTAATCCTCAGTCAATGACATTTCAATCCCCGCGATCCTAAGAGACAATAAAAGGTTTTGAAGGAAGTAGAAAAGGAGGAAATAGAGAAGATTTTCCCGGCAGCATCATCCCTAGCAGGTAAGTAAACAATTCCAAAGATATCCCCAGCAGTCAAGGGAAAAATAACACGACCTAGGAGGAAAGCAATTCTAAAACAAAGTAATTCGGAAAAAAAGGTGGCCCAAGAGACGATGCAGGAAGAAGAAAATGGTACAGGAAGCAAAGGAAGGCGATATGGATGGGATGGAGTTAGTGAGTTGTAAGTTGAAGTCAGGGAGCCCGCCTGAAGAATGGAGTGGCGATTTATTTTAAAGTTGTTGTTGAAGTCAGGGAGCCCGCCTGAAGAATGGAGTGGCGATTTTATTTTGAAGTTGTAGTTGAAGTCGGGGAGCCCGCCTGAAGAATGGAGTGGCGATTTATTTTGAAGTTGTAGTTGAAGTCAGGGAGCCCGCCCGAAGAATGGAGTGGCGATTTTATTTTTGAAGTTATAGTTGAAGTCAGGGAGCCCGCCTGAAGAATGGAGTGGCGATTTAATTTTGAAGTTGCAGTTGAAGTCAGGGAGCCCGCCTGAAAAAATAGAGTGGCGATTTATTTTGAAGCAGTTGAGTGTAACGGAAATCCCCAGCATGAATTCGAGTTCATAATCAGGAGCCCGCCTGAAGAATGGAGTGGCGATTTAGTTTCGAAGTTTATGAGTTGAAGTCAGGGAGCCCGCCTGAAGAATGGAGTGGCGATTTAGTTTTGAAGATGTAGTGGAAGTCAGGGAGCCCGCCTGAAGAATGGAGTGGCGATTTATGATTAGAGTGTGTCGATAAAGTCAAAAGCCCAGCGGAAAAGCAGAACGACGTCTCATTTTCTAAGATTTGATAAGGAAAGTGAACCATCGGAAAGTGACAGAGTGTAAAGGAAATCCCCAGCATGAATCCAAGTTCATAATCAGAAGGAAGGCAACAAGGATCAGAAAAGATAGATTCAGACTTCGAAGGAAAATAATTCGAAGATCACAAGGAAGGGACCAGTGGTCGGAGTTCGGCAGTCGAGATAGGCCGAAATAACAATTGTCAGTAGAGAAGAAGCATGTGAAGAAATATCAAAGCCAGCAGGAGCAAGGAACATGACAAGATCAAGTTGAAAAGATAGATAAGAATTTGCAATACTGTACCTTAGTCTAGCTTCTTATTTTTTCTTTTAGCACGTTGTAATAAGGAGATTAGTTGAGCAGTAGCATCAGCGGCAACAGCAGTAACAGCAAGATCACAACTTCATGGTAGTCCCAGCTACCAAAACTTCCCGAACTACATTGACCTGATTCTCTTTTAGCCAGGGATATGTAGGAGACCTTTTGAAGCAAAGGTTCGGTCAAACTTTTCCAAAAAAATGCTTCATACGGAGTGCTCAAACGGGCAAAAATCGCTCGTATCCGCTCACTTATCTTTGCACGAAAACTCTTCATGCTTCCGCGCAAAGAGGGGCAGCTGTGAGCACGTGATTTTTGCCTTACATGAGAATTACTCCCCAAAAATTCAAAAAAATAAAATAGTTTTGTGTTGTGCGTAATTTTTGTGATTTTTGTGTTATTTCTCTCCTATTATTTGCATTTTTTGCGTGCGCATGTCTATTATTTAAATTAATATAAAATATAAAAAATGTTTTGCATTTTGCATATAAATTCATGTTTGTAATCTAGAGTAATTAAGTTTGTTTTACAAAAATGAAAAATAACAAAAAAATAAAATATATCTTTTGCATGTTTTACCATTTAAGGTCTAATTGTGTAATTTTGTTTTAATTTGTTATTTTATAACGTATGATAATTTTTTATTAAGCATCAATTTGTTATTTGTGAGTTAATTAGGATTTTATAATTTTTTGCTTATATTTAAAAATTAATTTAGAAAGTAGAATAAGGAAAACAAAATCAAATAAAATGAAATAAAGGGAAAAATTCGGAACTGGGCCAAAAATTGAGCCCAACTCTCCTAGCCCATACCCACACCCAAACCTGCTAAACCCGCCCCATTACCCGGTCCAGCCTTGCCTGTTACCCCTCCAAACGACGTCGTTTAGGATTAGAACTTTTGATCTTGGCCGTTGGTTGTTATAATCCAACGGCTAAGATTAAAGTTTGAATTTAATACACCAATAACCCCCCCCAAACCCGCCTAACCCACCTCATTTCTTCTCAGACACCCCCTCGCCCTTCGTCTCTCTCTCAAACCTCGTCTCCTTCACAGACGAGGAAACCCTAGCCGCCATCATACCCCACCGCCCTTAAGCCGGCGGCAACCGCTCCGATGACCACCATCTCAACACCCTAGGACCACTCAACCACCCTGAATCCAAATCCACAGACCATTAACCTCGAATCAGCCCGTAGATTCTCGAATCTTCGATTGAAGATTCGAGCAAAACCCAAACCCACTCCAACCGAGCCCAAAATCTCACCCTAGCGCCTCCAGACCACCCTCACACCCCGACTAACATTGGTTCTGTGCAAATCTGGCTAGAAACGTTCGAACCCCAAATCGAACGATAAAAAACCCTAAAAATTTCAAACTGGTTTCTGTCCGGAATTAATGGAGGTTTGGGGTTCAGTAGAGTTTGATTGAGGTGTTTTCAATTGAGAACACTTCAATTAAACTCCATTCGACCTCAAAAAAGGATTGAGTCCGAGTTTGGCCCAAGTCCAAAAGCTTTGAAGGTTCGAAACCAATCCCAGTTGCAGGTAGGTTTTCTTTTTTGTTTTGATCTCTTTTTATTTCTGATTTAGTTTCGCTCATCTTCTACCCTTTTCTTATTTTTTTGTTTAAGATCGAATGCTTCGTGTTTTCTCTACATCTTTTGTTTCTTCTTTGTGTAGTTGGTTATTTCGAGTTATGCAGTGTCGATAATGCTCTTGTATAAAATTGTGACCACCTCCGTAATGTTTACTATTGTTGTTGATTCAGAATGTTTCATTTATGTTATGTTGTTTCTTATCATTTTTTGTTTCTTCTCGTTGTCAACCATTTGTTACGCTTGAATACAGTGGGTTTTCATTCATTGTATTTATAGTATTCAGTTTAGGTTTTATTTAGAATCGTGTTAATTTGTTTCTTTTTCCTAAATCTTGCGTCTCTGTATATATATATATATATATATATTTTTGCTACATGATATAATTTGAGCTTCATAAATCGAATCCCAATGTTGTTCTAATGGAATCTGACCTTGCTGATTTAAATAACAATGTTCAGGGGGTCTGGTGAATTGAACATAGGCTCGCATTCAACCTTAGATTAATTGATTGTTAGGTAGGTTTGGTTATAGTTGTTTAGGATTGAGTTCCAGGGCAACAAGGAGGGTAATTGAGGAATAGAGAACTTGAAGAATTGTTGAAGTTGAATTGATTTTGATTCCTACTTTGAATCACTATGTGAATTTAAAGGCTAGGAAGTGCCAATTGGTTATAGCTGCCATAGGTTCATTTCCAGTGATCGATTGGGAACTAATGGATGATTAAGATAATTGATTAGATGAACTTGGGGTGCTGCTGATGGGTGGGGATATCAGTAGCTTTCAGGGTTACTTTCAGCAAGGTGGCAATAAGTTCATCTGAGCCCCTAGCAAGAATTACTGACTGACTTGATTTGAGTGCATGTCCACTAAGTGTTTAGATAACATTAAACTAATGCATTGTTTAATATTTAGTTGGGCTGGGAAACATGATAAAATGTTTGTAATGATAAAAAGGGGGCTGGAAAATCATAGAGAACATGGGTGTGTGATTAAAAGGTTAAAAGGGGTGCACATGGGAAGGAATGAACAAGCTGGAAAAGTGATTTGGAGTTTTAAAAGAGTTCTGTTTTGATCAGACACTTGAGAGAATTCTTAAACACTGACAGAGGAAGATACAGACTAGAGAGAACATAATAGGGAGAACAGAGAGATTGAGAGTTTCTTTGAAAGAAAAGACCATACCATTACCTTTGTTTCTTGGCTTAAATCTGTTTGTTCCAATTCACAAAGTGGAATTGAACCAATATAAGCATTGTCTTCCTCTTTCAAAACCAGAAACAGTTTAAGTTTTTCTATTCTTGTTCCACATTCAAGTGTTCAGGACTGCTTGTTACTGTTTTATCAGTAATTTTGGTCGTTGTTGGTGTTGATTACTGTTGTTACTGCTGTGTTGTGGCTGACCTTCTCTTTTGTTTCTAACTCATATTCTCAGGTACCATTTCTGAATTCACTTTGATGTAATTGTGAATTGGAGTTGACATAGAGATGTTTCCACCAGATCCATATGTTGAAATGCATTCTGTTTAGCGTAGCTAGTAGTGAACTAGTTTTTGTAGCTATTTGATTAACCTTTATTGATATTACATGAACAACAAGTATATAGACTATATAATTAGGACTGTTGCTAATGATTTGAACTGTCTGGATTACTAATTCAAATTGGATTGTTAAACTCATTAGATTTTTTTCTTCTGATTTTATAAGCTTCATTTATTTAGTAAGGTTGACTCGATTTAGTGTAGAATTCATGATGTATTTCAAGCATAGGTATGCGAAAATCAGAAGCTCAAAGGTGGATGATTAGTTTAGAAATTGGTAGATAAATGTTCATCGTTGTATTAATTCATAATTGTTTAGGTATAACTAATGATTTGTTTTAATTGAATTAATTGAATACAACTAGATTGTGTAATTCTTCAGATTTGATTCCGGGTTGATAATTACAATAACGAATCGCCTTTGTCAGTAGAGTAACACTAATTCACTAGGATCATTAATATCACCATAGTTTAAATATTTCACTAGTGAATGTGCTAATTGGAATCATGTGCGGTTAACTCAAATAAGTTTTGACGGGTTTTACCTATATTTGCAAAGTTCATTAATAAGCCCTTTAAACTAGTGGTTGGATTTTTCTTTGGACCCAAATCCTTCTCAAATAATTCTACACAAGTTTAATTTTGTTTGACCTTGAGTCATGTAATTAATTAGGACTTCTCTTCATTTTAGACACAAATAACTAGAAAACCATAGCCGTTTTAGGATCTCATTTACTTAAAATATGAGACGAGCCTCGCCCAATTAAGCGCACAAATTGTGCGGCCCTCATGATTGTATATATTAAAATACTTAGATTGCATGACATGTCGTTTATTGAATCATCACGACATTCTAAAAATAATAACTCGTTAGATTCTTTAGGCGCATAGTTGATAATTTCACTTTCTTAAATTCAGGTGCACATTTATGTGACCCAAATCCAAATCTCAATGCGGTCGAAATGTGTTGATAATCACGGGTACATCGATTGTGACGTGATTTAAGATGCATTTTTACAATGTTGTAATTTTTTTATTATTATTAAAATAATGAATAATATTATTAAAAGCGGTTAAAAGTTAAAAGTCGCACATAAGTTAAAGCATGTTGTAAAATTAGATAATTTAGCCAAATATAACAATTGAGCGACCGTGCTAGAACCACGGAACTCGGGAATGCCTAACACCTTCTCCCGGGTTAACAGAATTCCTTATCCGGATTTCTGGTTCGCGGACTGTTATACAGAGTCAATTTTTTCCTCGATTCGGGATTCAAATCGGTGACTTGGGACACCATAAATCTCCCAAGTGGCGACTCTGAATCTCTTAATAAAATAATCCCATTTCGATTGTCCTTTAATTGGAAAAACTCCCTCGCGCCCTTGCGGGTGTAGTGAAAAAGGATGTGTGACAGCTCTGGCGACTCTGTTGGGAAAAATTACCCATAAAGATGACTAATATTAACATTAAGCCATAATAATCCAATCCAAGTGAAGACCAACTATCCTTATACTTCTGTTTTAAGAGCCAATTTAAACCGATACTTAAGTTATTTAATCTAGGAAGTTAAGAGCAAGTGATGAAACTATATGAGGTTTTATTGAAACAGTCTAAATACTCACTAATGATGACCAGATTATCTAAAACTAATTGATTAGCGATATATATATACAAGGTTATACTGCTGGATCCTCCAGAATTTATACTCGCTCGTCATCACAAACCCAGTCGCAAATGACTCTTTACCCCTGTAATACTGTTTCTCCTTTTTAGCTTATTTGTATCTATACACAATTCAACAGACATGATGAACTACTGACATTAATTCGAGCTGAGCTTATCTAATCTCACAAATCTGGTTTTAATTGAGTTATTACATTGCCTAGTTACTTCTCCTCTTAAACTTACTCAGATATGTGCCTTGACTTTCAAACATCCTAAACACTCGTTGATTCAACTCAAATATCTACATCCAAGTGATTCAAGGACTTTAATCATAATTACACTACTGATTTTACTGCATCTTAACTCATTAGCAGATTATCAACTCAATTATAAATGAATCAATATCCGATCTAACGTTTATTCCATGTTTAAGTGTAGATCTATGACATTAGCTAAGTGACGATGATTTACGAAATTATCTGTGAAGCAACAGTGATTAGCAACTCGAAATCATGGTTCATTCACTTATATTTTAGGTTTTACCTATTTAAACTAGGCGTGATATGCTACTACGACTATGCTACTACTATATAACTAACTATTACAATATTTTGTGTTTGTTTCTTTACTATTATTTACTACAACACAAATAAACCAAAGATTTAAACTAATACTAAAACTAATAACAACATTTAAACTACAAACTACATAATAACACAAAATTAAGCTGAATCTTCATTTTTCATTCAACCAACTCGCCATTACAGCTTCTAATGAATAGAAGAGTACCTGAATCAGCAAAAGAAGATCAATGAGTCTAAGGGGGATTCAAGCGAATAAGCAACAAGCAATGACTCGAACAAGAATGCAACAGTAGGAGCTTGAATATTAACAAACAAAGACCACAGCAACAGCAAACAGAAATCCAGGCAAACACTCGAGCAAAGACCCACAAAGATCAGATGAATATCTCACAGTTCTCACTTGAAATAATGCAGGGAAAGCTTATTGCTATATTACTAATATTTCTCTGAACTTTTCTTCAAAAGCCCACCCTTAATTTACTCTTTTTAGGAGTATTTATAGGAAGGGAAGGGGCTGATGACTTGGGGAGAAAGTATGGGATTAAATCCCACTTCTCCCCTCTTAAAATTATCAAGTTTACACTTAAGCCCATATTTCTGTTATTAAAACCCTTCCAGCATGTGCTGGAAGGTTCTAAAGATTCCTTTTTGGGGCTTTTTACCAATGTATCCTTAGGGGTTAAAGATTTTTATAGATTTGCCTTTTTAGGGAGACCATTATACCCTTAAACTTCTGCAAAATTGCAGAAATCAGGGGTACAAATGACTCCCTTAACCCTATAGGTTCTATACAATTCACCATTTTACCTTTTTGGTTTCCCTTTATGCCCTTAATGAAATGGCTGTTTTACCCGACCTACCTAGGTCTTGTATTCAGCTTTTGGGCTTTATTTAACCTATGGCCAGTCCTTGCATTGGCATTTAAGGACTGGCCAGTTCTATTATTTAAAACTTAGCCTCTTTTGTTTCATTTTCAGTTAATTAACCTTTTTAATTCATTTTAAAGCTAATTGCAGGACTAGCGTGCTTTGTTATTGTACCCTATTTAGAATTTAGCCAGTCTCAAGTGAGACTTGGCTTGGGTAATTGAACCCATTTGCTGAACACAATTGGGCCCAAAGCCTTTGCGGGCTTGGCCACTTGTGGTTCAGCGCTCAAAATGAGCCTGGGCAAGTCTGGTATTGCAGACTTAGCCAATCTTTTGCATAATCTAGCCTTTTAACTGATTACAAGCTGGGCTAAGGTCTTTGCAAACCTAGCCACCTGAGACTCAGGGCTCAGATGAGCCTTGGTAAGCCTGCATTTGCAGACTCAACCAATTTTGCACAACTAGCCCCTTTTGAGATGGACCAGTGTATTTTGACCTTGTAGAGTTGATCAACTTTGTAAAATTGACCACTCTTTTGGTCAATTATTACCTAATAGCCTATGTTTGTTCATTTTCAATCTTAAGCCTATTTAAAGACTAGCCATTTTTTATAGAACCTAGCACTATCAGCTATAACCAGTTCCCTAAGGTTGATCAGTGTTAATCAAATATTCATATTTTACAAGAACTACTAAAACTCAGTCATTTTCAACATGCATTGCATACAGAGGCACATAAGATCAAACAAGATGCATTAATCAACCAAAACTCAGAAAAGGCAATTGATATGGTTGAATCTCAGTTAATTAACTCACATTATCCAATTTCATGTGACAAAGTATGAACTCATGTCAATTTAGACCTATTTACTATTAGTTCAAGTCATATGACAATTAAAAACTTCAAAATCATTAAGGTTCATGGCACAGGTACACACAGAAGCATGGACTATCACAAACAATCAGAGAAGGATTTAAGCATGGCTCACAAGAAACTATGGATCTATGAGAATCAGCCATACCAAGCCACTTTCCATACAAGTCAGGACAAACAATAAAGAACATGGAACAGAAGGATATGGAGAAGATAATGAAGAAAGAGTCTAATGGCTAATCCTAGAATCATGCTAAAAGGAAAAAATAATGAAAGCATAGAACAACTAAAGCATGACTGAAAACAAATAGAGATATTTACTTTTAAAGATGAGATATTGAAGACCAAACAGAGAAACTTATAGACAAGGATGGAGAATACACAAAGGTGACTTAGCATGAAGATGAAAAGATAACAGAGCATGCATGACAATAGAAGAGAAGCTATGCTATAAGAGTCAAAACAGATCAAAAACTATATGGTTTAAAAAAAATGAAGAGAAGAAGAGAAACAAAGTAACTTTTGACTTATTAGCAATAAAACGTGACTTTAAGCAGACAAACAGAGGAAATAACATATAAGAGATGAGAGACAAAACAAAAATCAACAGTCAGGCTTTTAAAATGAATCAGAAACCACAAGTCAAAACGACAAAGCAAAGACAAGATCTTTGAACTCAGAAGAAAGAATCATGATAGACAGAATAGAGGAAACAAATCAAAACAAGAAAATAACAAAGAGAAACCCTAGCACTAACAGGCTTTTCGAATCAAAGAAGTAAGTAACCTAGAGATAGATATGGAAGATGAACAGGTTAAGAAATAGATGTGGTGACAGAGAAACGGACAAGAATATGCAAGACGCAAGATGTGAAACGAGATAAGATGAACAGAAAGAGAAAAGAAACAAAAGATAAGCAGAAAAAATCCTAAAACTAGCATGTGAAGCATGAGATATAGAAGAAGACATATAAAACATGCAAGATAAGAAAAACATAGATCAAACAGAAAGAATAAAGAAACAAAGAAAGAAACACAAAGGGGAATGAATACTTAGCTTAGCGGGGTCTGTCCCCCAAGCTTTCCCCTTTTGCTTCCCCCAGACCTTTGTTTTCTTCTCTTTTTTTTTGTTTTTTTTTTATACTTTCTTTCTGACTTTTGTTTTAGACTTCAAGGTGAAGTCTTTAGGGCTTTTAGTTGCAGTGAGGTGTTTGGGAGGGTGAAAGTGTAGGTCTTTAAAGGGTTCAAGTTTTGAGTCGCCGGAGTTAGGGTTCCGGCGACTTCTTTTGGGATATTCGAGGGATTTTGGGTATATTCGAAGGATTTCAAGGCTGGGGGTGTAGATCGGACCAAGGCGGTCCGATTGGCATTGGTTTGACGGGGAGGCTCGTTGTTTGGGTGGTCACCGGTGGTAGGTTCCGGTGACCGGAGTTCAAGAGGAAGGGTCTGTTTTAGGGTTTTCAAAGGTTTGGTCGGAGAAGAAGAAGAAGAATAAAGGGAAGAGGAGAAGAAGGGTTAGGGGTTGGCCGGAGACCACCGTGGGAGGTGGTGGCCTCCATGGCCGGCTAGGGTTTGATGGAGGTTGAAGACGATGAAGAGGGAGAGGGGGGGAAGGTTCTAGAGGCGGCTAGGGTTAGGATAGTTTGAAAATGGCCGTCTTTGATCGGACCAAACCCTTTTATACTCGTGGCAACTAATGAGATCTGAGCCATTGGATTGATGATCAACGACTAGATCAAGGCGTTACTAAAACGACGCCGTCTGGTTATAAGCGAGACCCAAGGCTTCATCCGTTGGATCAACTTAAGCGGACGGCCCAGATCAAATCTCTTACATAATTATCAAATAAAAATCCGCTAAAAATTCTCAGCCGTTGGATGTGATGCAATGAACGGCTGAGATCTTGTTAATTTACAGGCTATGGACCGGCTCTCTTTGGGCCAAAGTACTGGGCCTTTGATTTCAATTCTTTTGGCCCAAATTAATCAAACCCAATGTATTTTTATTTTCTGATTGTTTTAATTATTTAAACACCTTCTTTTTGTACTTTTATTTTCTTTTCTTTTGTATAATTAAAAATTAATCAATTTCCTACTTATACTAATTTTTGACATTTTTTTTGGGTAATTTTTTATTATTTTTCCCTTAATTTCCGCTAAATAAAGCTAATTTTTTGATGATTTTTCTTTTAAAATAATTAATTCGTAAGTACTTAACCTTTTTTTTATTTTTTCTATTTTTCAATTATTCAAACACACAAAATGTAGCTAATTTCAAACAAGGCATGCAATTACACTCAAAAATATATATTTTTTAATTTTGGAACTTATTTGCCCGGTGCAAAAGTCATGTGCTCACAGCAGCAGCAGTAGTACGCTAGCGGGATTATCGTACTTACGAGACTGAGGTAGCTTGCAGGCATCCGCAGGCCCAGTGTCTCCTCTTTTTGCTTTCATTATTGCTCTGATCTCATTATTTTGAGACAGACGGTTATTATTTATTTCTTTCAGACCATTATGTGTAGTTATTCCTTAGTAGTTCGTGAGTTTGTGACTCCACATCTTGGGTAGAGGATTTATTGTCGAGTATTTCACACTATTATTTGGTTTTTATTTAAAAGACTTCCGCATTTAAAGTTATTAGTATTATTCTTGCTATTAAATATGAGAACAGGATGATTGTATAAGTATAAAGGTGGTGAGTAAATTGGCTTGCCTAGCTACCACGAGTAGGCACTATCACGATCCCGATGGTGGGGGAATCTAGGTCATGACATAATGCCCTTCATAGGCGAAACCTTCAGCAATACCTTCTCGCCCACTAAATAAGACATATCTCGGACCTTCCGACCCGCATAACTTTTCTGACGCGACTGAGCTGTGCGAAGTCTCTCCTGAATTACCTTCACCTTGTCTAAGGCATCGTGGACTAACTCTGTCCCCAACAACCTAGCCTCGCCGGGCTCGAACCAACCAATTGGAGACCTACACCGTCTCCCATATAAAGCTTCATACGGTGCCATCTGAATGCTGGACTGATAGCTATTATTGTAAGCAAACTCTGCCAAAGGTAAATAATCAGCCCATGAACCACCAAAATCAATAACACAAGCACGCAACATGTCCTCCAATATCTGAATAGTACGCTCAGACTGCCCGTTCGTCTGAGGATGAAATGCAGTACTCAAATCAACCTGTGAACCCAACTCGCGCTGAAATGTCCTCCAGAACTGCGAAGTAAACTGAGTGCCTCTGTCTGATATAATAGAAATTGGAACTCCATGCATTCTCACAATATCACGAATGAATATCTCTACTAACCGCTCCGAGGAGTATGTAGTACATACAGGAATTAAGTGAGTTGACTTGGTCAGCCTATCCACAATCACTCAAACTAAATCAAACTTCCTCGCTGTCCAAGGGAGACCACTAACAAAGTCCATAGTAATCCTCTCCCATTTCCACTCGGGGATATCAATATGTTGAAACACGCCACCGGGCCTCTAATGCTCATACTTGACCTAGTGATAGTTGAGGCACCGAGCTACATGACTCACAATGTCCTTCTTCATCCTCTTCCACCAGTAATACTGCCTCAAATCCGGATACATATTTGCGGCACCTGGATGAATAGAATACCGTGAGCTGTGGGCCTCTTCCAATATTAACTCACGAAGGCCATCAATATTGGGCACGCATAACCGGCCCTGCATCCGCAACACACCATCACTATCAATAGTGACATCTTTGGCATCATCATGCTGAACTCTGTCCTTAAGGACAAGCAAGTGTAGATCATCATACTGGCACTCTCGAATACGGTCATATAAGGAAAACCAAGATACCACGCAAGCCATCACCCGATTGGGCTCATAAATATCCAGACTCACCATCTGATTAGCTAGAGCCTGAACATCAACTGCAATGGGCCTCTCCCCAACCGGAATGTACGCCAAGCTTCCCATACTAATAGCCTTTCGCCTTAAAGCATCGGCCACTACATTGGCCTTCCCGGGATGATACGAAATGGTAATATTATAGTCTTTAAGCAACTCAAGCCATCTCCGCTGCCTCAAATTTAGATCTTTCTGCTTAAACAAATGCTGAAGGCTGCGGTGGTCTGTATATACATCACAAGATACACCATATAATGCCTCCAAATCTTCAAGGCATGAACAATAGCAGCTAACTCCAAATCATGAACAGGGTAGTTCTTCTCGTGGGGCTTTAGCTGACGAGAAGCATATGCAATAACTCTACCCTCTTACATCAACACACATCCGAGCCCAACTCTAGAAGCATCACAATACACTGTATATGACCCTGAGGCTGATGGCAACACAAGTACTGGAGCTGTGGTCAAAGCCTCCTTGAGCTTCTGAAAGCACTCCTCGCACTCATCCGACCACACGAATTGTGCACCCTTCTACGCCAATCTGGTCGAAGAAGAAGCAATGGATGATAATCCCTGAACAAATCGGCGATAATACCCTGCCAAACAAAGGAAACTCCGGATCTCCGTAGCCGAGGACAGTCTAGGCCAAATCTGCACCGCCTCTATCTTCTTCGGGTCGACCTGAATACCATCACGAGACACCACATGACCGGGTTTATGTCCCTTCGTTAAGAAGTGGTCGTTAAAAATCAATTTTCTTGTAGTGATACCACCCTCAAGTGTTGTGCGTGCTCCTCCTGGTCGCGTGAGTACACCAGGATATCATCAATAAATACAATCATGAAAGAATCAAGTTACGGCCGAAATACATTGTTCATCAAGTGCATGAATGCGGCTGGGGCATTAGTGAGCCCAAAAGACATCACCAAAAATTAATAGTGCCCATATCTAGTTCTGAAAGCTGTCTTCATAATGTCTGAATCCCTAATCTTCAACTGGTGATAACCCGATCGAAGGTCAATCTTAGAGAATACACTTGCTCTATAAAGCTGATCAAACAAGTCCTCAATACGAGGCAATATGTACTTATTCTTTACTGTCACCTTGTTCAACTGTCTGTAATCGATGCACATCATCATTGTGCCATCTTTCTTCTTCACGAATAATACTGGTGCACCCCAATGTGACACACTTGGGCGAATGAACCCCTTATCTAAAAGTTCCTGAAATTGTTCTTTCAACTCTTTTAACTTAGTTGGTGCCATGAGGTAGGGAGGAATAGAAATGGGCTGAGTGCCCGACACTAAGTCAATACCAAAATCGATATCCCTGTCCGGCAGCATGCCCGGCATGTCTGCTGGAAATACATCCGGGAAATCCCTCACAATGGGGACCGAATCAAGACTGGGAGTCTCGGCCTCAACATCTCTAATGAAAGCCAAATAAGATAAACAACCCTTTTCTAATCATTCGTTGGGCTTTTAGGAAGGAAATTACTCTATCGGATATATAATTAGTCACGCCTCGCCACTCGGTCCTCGGATTACCTGGAATAGCTAATGTGACTGTCTTGGCATGACAGTCTAGAATCGCATGGTAAGGAGATAACCAATCCATGCCTAGAATCACGTCAAAATCCACCATGCCCAATAATAATAAGTCAAATCCGGTCTCCAGACCCCCAATAGTAACAAGGTAGGATCAACGTACATGATCCACAATAATTGTATCACCCACCGGGGTAGACACATGCACGGGCAAGGCAAGAATACCATGAGTCGTACCCAAATGATGCGCAAAATATGAAGATACATAGGAATAGGTAGATCCGGGATCAAATAAGAAAGAAGCATCCATGTGGAAGACCAAGATAATACCTGTAATGACTACATATAATGCACTAGCGTCCCCCATATCCAGAAGAGCATAAAAACAAGCCTGACCTCTGCCAGTACGATCCTTACCCCTAGGGCGACCTCTGGCTACCTGACTACCACTCCTAGCTGACTGAGTGGGTGTTGAGGAAACCGGAGCAGAAAATGAGGACTGATCCTTCTGCTGAGACTGTTTATAGAGTTACTGGGGACACTCCCTCCTGATATGGCCCAACTCACCACACTCAAAGCAACGACCTGAAGCTGGAGAAAGGGACTGCTGAGAACCTCTCACTGCAAATGAACCCCGAGCCGAAGGAGCATGAGTAGAGCTTTGAGCTGGAAGGGCACTCAGTGCGGGTTGGATCTACTGATGACCCTGCTAACCATGATGAACCTGATGACCCTAATGAACCTGATGACCAAGGTCTCACGAAGCCTCACTAGACTCTGAACGGCCTGACTTAGGAGATCTGAAGGAATGACCTCTGCTGTGCTGAAACTGGCCCATAGACGGAGCACCACTGTAACTACCTACACCACTAGACCTCTTAGCCTCCCTCTCATCGCGCTCTCGGCAACGATCTGTCTCAATCTGACGAGCTTCATCAACCACCTCCTCAAAAGTAACTGTTGTTGCCCTCTCTCTAGTCGCGGATAGGATAATTGATACCATCCACAAATCTCCTGATCCTCTCGCGATCTGTCGGAATCATCCACATGGCATGCCGAGCTAGCCGTGTAAACCTCAACTCGTACTGAGACACTGACATATCTCCCTATTTCAACCACTCAAACTGACGATGCAACTCCTCCCTCTGAGACTGGGGCACATACTTCTCCAGAAATACCGTGGGGAACTACTGCCAAGTAAGGGGCGCTGCCCCAATAGGCCCACGCCTCTCAAAATCTTCCTACCAATAAAATGTTGTTCCTGTGAACTTGAAGGTAGTGAAAGAAACACCGCTAGACTCAAGAATACCAGCAGTACGAAGCATACACTGACACTTATCCAGAAAACCCTAGGCATCCTCGCCCTCAACACCGCTGAACGTCGGAGGCTGTAGTCTCCCGAACCTCTCCAACTGACGCTGCTCGTCATCAAGCATAGCTGGAACCACATGAGCTGGGGCTGGAGTGACTGGTGCAGCCGGCTAAACTGGCTGAGCTGGAGCTGCCTCAGGTGCCTGTAAACCCTGAACTACCAGCTCTGGTGTGCAGGCAATGGGGGTCTGATTTCCTCCCCCTGCCTGTGAAGAAGTTGTTGCAGTAGAGGCCGCAACCACCTGAGCTAAGCCAGTAAACACTGATATGATCTGTGCTAAGGTCTCCTGAAGACCTGGTATCTCAGAGCTTTTGAGGTCTTAAAAACCTCATTTATAGTTGCCTCGATTTGCGTGCACAGTCCGGGCACAAAGCTGGAAAAATTTTATGTTGAAATATGTGAAAAAGTTGAAGAATTTTGATATTAATATTGATATGGTTGACTTTGGTCAACATTTTTGGTAAACGGACCCGAATCCGTGATTTGACGGTCTCAGAAAATCCGTAGAAAAATATGGAACTTGGGCATATGCCCGGAATTGAAATCCGAGGTCTAGAACCCCGATAAAAGAATTTTTCTGTTAAATTGTTTTCTGAAAATGTTTAAGGAAAATGAAACTGAATTTTGATTAAAAAGTACTGGTATCGGGCTCGTATTTTGGTTCCGACGCCCGGTACAGGTCATATATATTGGTTAAGCGCTTCCTGTAAAGTTTGGTTGAAAACGGACGTCGTTTGACGCATTTCGGCCTTAAATTGGAAAGTTTGGAAATTATGAAAATTGAAAGAATTCTTGAGTTTTAAGGCTCAATCCATTGGTTTTGATGTTATTTTAGCGATTTGATCGCGCGAGCAAGTTCGTATGATGTTTTTGAGTTAGTGTGCATATTTGGTTTGGAGCCGGGGAGCTCGGGTAAAGATTTGATAGGCCGTTGGATGAAATTCTGAGTTTTTGCACTGCTGGTTTTTCACCCAGCTGTTCTCTTCGCAATTGCGAAGTATTTTTCGCAATTGCGAAGGTGGCAGGTCAAGGCAGGGTTCACAAATGCGAACCCTGGGTCGCAAATGCGAAGGTGCCCAGGACCTGTTGGGTTCGCAAATGCGAACAAAACCTCGCAATTGCGAGGCCTTCAGTAATTGCCTGTCTTCGCAATTGCGAAGAATGTGTCACAATTGCGAAGAAGCCCAGAAGCCTGCTGGTTCGCAAATGCGAACCTTATTTCGCAAATGCGAAATCCCCAGTAACTGCCTAGACTTCGCAAATGCGAACAAATGTTCGCAAATGCGAACTTCCCAGCCTTAGCTTATTTTTCAAACTCCAGAAATTGGTCGGGGTTCGCAAATGCGAACACAGAGACCCGTAAAACACGATTTTCAGTCCATTTCTTCACTTTTTACAAAACAAAAACACCCATTTGCGATTCTTCACGGATTTCTTCTTCATCAAAACAATTGTAAGTCACTTTTTACTTAATTCTTTCAATTCCTAACATCATTAAACATGTTTTTCAATAGAAATCAAAGGTTTTCATGGTAGAATCTCTTGTTTTTGTTAAAATATAGGGTTTTTCGTAAATTGGGAAATTGGACCTCGAATTGAGGTCCGATTTTGAAACAAATCATATACATGAACTCGTGGGAGGATGGGTAACCGAATTTTGGTCCTAACCCCGAGTTCCGACCATGTGGGCCCGGGGTCGAAAATTACTATTCCGGGCATAATGTTGTAAAAGTTGTAATTGGTCTTAGGAATTAGTTTGTTGAGTAGTATTGATGATATTAAATCAATTGTGTATAGATACGATTGGATTGGAGTCAAATTCGAAAGGAAAAGGCATTGCTACGGATTGAATCATTCGTAAACTTTCGAGGTAAGTGTTTGTTCTATCCTAGTTTGTAGGAATAGGAATTCGGTTATGAATAAATTGTTGATTAAGAGTTATTGGTGTTATGCCGGTAATGAAGATAAATTATTGAAATTATTATCAATTATTGGTTTAAAACCGGTAATTATAAATATTGTTGATATAGAGATTATTGGCTAAATGCCGGTAATAAATATAATTATGAATTGGGATCGTGTGGCGCGCTGACCACCTATTGATATATTTGGGAGCGGGTGGTACGCCTACCACAAGATGTAATTATTGATATATTTGGGAGTGGGTGGTACGCCTACCACAAGATGTAATTATTGATATATTTGGGAGCGGGTGGTACGCCTACCACAAGATGTAATTACTGTGTCAGTTGGGAGCGGGTGGTACGCCAACCACGAGATATAATTACAGTGATAGTTGGGAGCGGGTGGTACGCCTACCACGAGACATGAAATGAGAGAGGAATTGAGACATGAAAGTAAGATTTATTCTATTGATTAGATTATTCTGGATATCGTGAGTTATTGACTGTTATTTCAGAGCAGAGTATTTCCTTATAAATGTATTGTATATATATATATCTATATTGCAACTGTACAAGTTTAGGTGGGTGACCGGCCTTAGCCTTGTCACTAGTTCGCTGGGATAGGCCAGGCACTTACCAGCACATGGGGTCGGTTGTGCTGATACTACACTCTGCGCTCTTTTTGCGCAGATACAGGTTACGGACAGCAGCAGCAGCAGTAGCGATTTGTGGATTTTCCGACTACTGAGACTACGAGGTAGCCTTGCAGGCGTTCGCAGGACCCGTTGTCTCTTCTATCTATGTTTTTCATTCTGTTATCTCATGTAATCGAGATAAACAGCTTGTATTTTCTTTCAGACAATTATGTGTATTATTCTTAGAAGTTCGTGAGTATTGTGACACCAATCTTGGGTAGTGTATCATGTTTGGGTTTTCTTTATCATATTTGACTAAGTCTTCCGCTAATTTTGATTATTCCGCTGTAATTTATATGTTTTTAATAATAACAAATTGGTAATTAATGGAGATGTAATTAATATTTGGCTTGCCTAGCTTCCATTTAGTAGGCGCCATCATGACCCCGATGGTGGGAAATCCGGGTCGTGACAAGTTGGTATGAGAGCACTAGGTTGCACAGGTCTCACAACTCACGAACAACCTTAGTAGAGTCTGAAGGATCGGTACGGAGACGTCTGTATTTATCCTCCAGAGGCTACAGAGTTAGGAAAATATTCCCTTTATTCTTTCCAGTCATGCGACTTGATCTTTTAAATGTTAATTGAACTTCTACTCTGTTCTTCCGCAGATGGTAAGGACACGTGCATCCTCATCTACTGACCAGCAGCCCGAGGTCCCAGCAGTGGTAGCTCCCGCTAGGGGCAGAGGCCGAGGTCGAGGTCGTACTAGAGGCCAAGGTAGGGGCAGAGCTCAGCCCCGAGCAGCAGCACGAGTGGCAGAACCTCATGTTCATATCGAGGAGGAAGTTCCAACCCCAGCAGCTCCAGTAGGCCCAGCTCAGGTCCCAGGAGGAGCTTTGTTTTCACCGGATCTTCGGGATGCTTTGGTCCGGATAGCAGGTTTTATGGATCATATCACCAGAGCAGGTTTATTACCGGTAGCACCAGCCACTTCTTAGGCTGGAGGAGGTAATCAGACTCCTGCTACGCGCACTCCGGAGCCAGTAATTCCCCAGGCTCAGGTTCCTGTGATTCAGCCAGTTGAGGCAGCTCGACCTATTATTGCGACTCCGTCTAATGATGGTGCAACCATGTCCGCTGACGCGTTGTGGAGATTGGACAGGTTTACCAAGCTGTTCACTACCACATTCAGTGGCACTCCTTCAGAGGATCCACATGATTTCCTATACAACTGCCACGAAGTTCTCCGTACTATGGGTATTGTGGAGACTAATGGTGTGGATTTTGCTACTTTTCGGTTATCCTGGTTCCGCCAAGACTTGGTGGAGAGATTATTGTCTATCCAGGCCAGCGGGATCGTCATCTTTAACTTGGGAGCAGTTTGCAGAATTATTCTTAGAGAAGTTCCTTCCAGCAACTCAGCGGGAGGTTATGCGCAGACAATTTGAGCGTCTTCATCAGGGTTCTATGTCTGTCACTCAGTACGAGACTAGGTTCGTGGACCTGGCTCGTCATGCTATTATCATACTTCCCACAGATCGGGAGAGAGTGAGGAGGTTTATTGATGGCTTAAATCAGCCAATTCGGCTACAGATGGCTATGGGGGCAGGAACTGAAATCACTTTTCAGGAGGCGGCTAATACAGCCCGCCGGATCGAGATGGCTCTGTCACGGGGAGCGAGACATGGATCGGATAAGAGATCTCATAATTCGGGTAGATTCAGTGGTACCTCGTCTGGAGATAGAGATTTTTATGATAGAGGCCATCCTCCTAGGCCTTATCAGTCAGCTCTTCAGGTTTCTCATGATGCTTCAGGTGATCGTAATTCTCAGCCACGCTACTCTGATCAGTAGCCTATCGGTGCACCACCACTTCTCCATTTTCAGCAGCCGAGGGCTTGTTTTACGTGCGGTGATCTTAGGCACATTGCAAAGTATTGCCCTCGAGCTTCTGACAGATCTCAGCAGCAGGGTTCTCATGCCATGATTCAGGCCCCAGTTCCCTCACAGCCTGCCCAGCCAGCTAGAGGCGGAGGTAGAGGACATAGAGGTGGAGGTAGAGGTCATAGAGGTGGAGCTCAGACCGATAGAGGTAGAGACCAGCCAGCAGCTGATCGTCCTAGAGATATTGCTCAGGGTGGTGGGGCACAGCCCCGATGTTATGCACTTCCCGCCAGACCAGAGGCTGAGTCTTCTGATGCCGTCATTACAGGTATTATTTTGGTTTGTGATAGAAAGGCATCAGCATTATTTGACCCCGGGTCTACATATTCGTATGTGTCTTCCTATTTTGCACCATACTTGATTCAGCCCAGTGATCCACTGAGTGTTCCCGTTCATGTGTCTACACCAGTAGGCGACTCTATTGTGGTTGATCGAGTTCATCGATCATGTATTATAGTAATTGAGGGTCTCGAGACCCGTGCTGATTTATTACTCCTAAATATGGTGGACTTCGATATTATACTAGGCATGGACTGGCTATCTCCGTATCATGCTATTTTAGATTGCCATGCCAAGACTGTGACTTTAGCCCCGCCGAATTCGCCTCGTATAGAGTGGAAAGGAATTTCAGGTCATACTAGCCGTAATGTTATTTCTTATGTTAAAGCTCAGCGTATGGTTGGAAAGGGATGCTTGGCTTTTTGGCCTATGTCCGTGATTCTAGTGCTGAGGTTCCTTCTATTGACTCTGTGCCTGTGGTTCGCGAATTTCCTGAAGTATTTCCTTCAGACTTGCCAGGTATGCCGCCCGATAGGGACATTGATTTTTGCATTGATTTGGCTCCGGGCACTCAGCCCATTTCCATTCCCCCATACCGTATGGCTCCGCCAGAGTTAAAAGAATTGAAGGAACAGTTGCAGGATTTACCTGAAAAGGGTTTCATTAGACCCAGTGTTTCGCCGTGGGGTGCACCAGTATTATTTGTAAAGAAGAAAGATAGTTCGATGAGAATGTGCATTGACTATCGACAGTTAAACAAGGTGACTATCAAAAATAAATATCCACTTCCGCGAATTGATGATTTATTTGACCGGCTTCAGGGTGCCAAGGTATTTTCAAAGATAGATTTGAGATCTGGCTATCATCAGCTGAAGATTAGGGCATCTGATGTCCCTAAGAGAGCGTTCCGCACTCGGTATGGACATTATGAATTTCTAGTCATGTCTTTTGGGTTGACAAATGCTCCAGCAGCTTTTATGGAATTAATGAATCGGGTGTTCCGGCCTTATTTAGACTTGTTTGTAATAGTCTTCATTGATGACATATTAATATATTCCCGCAGTCGGGAGGAGCATGCGCAACATCTCAGAGTGGCCTTACAGACTCTGAGAGATAGCCAGCTATATGCAAAATTTTCAAAGTGTGAATTTTGGCTAAGTTCAGTTGCATTCCTGGGTCATATTGTGACGGCAGCGGGTATTCAAGTTGATCCGAAGAAAATTGAGGCAGTCAAGAGCTGGCCTAGACCGACATCAACCACGGATATTCGGAGTTTCTTGGGGTTAGCGGGCTATTATCGCCGATTCGTAGAAGGATTTTCGTCTATTGCAACCCCACTGACCAGATTGACCCGGAAGGGTGTTCAATTTGAATGGTCCGATGAATGTGAGGCGAGCTTTCAAAAGCTCAAGACAACCTTGACCACATCACCGGTATTGGTTTTACCCACGGGTACGGGACCTTATACTGTTTATTGTGATGCTTCCCGTATTGGGCTTGGTGCGGTGTTAATGCAGGATGGCAAGGTTATTGCCTATGCTTCGAGGCAGTTGAAGATTCATGAGAAGAACTATCCAGTGCATGATCTAGAATTGGCGGCGATTATTCACGCATTGAAGATCCGGAGGCATTATTTGTATGGTGTAGCATGTGAAGTATACACCGATCATAAGAGTCTTCAGTATTTGTTTAAGCAGAAAGAGTTGAATATGAGGGAGAGAAGGTGGCTAGAGTTGCTAAAAGACTATGATGTTACTATTTTATATCACCCAGGTAAGGCCAGTGTGGTGGCCGATGCATTGAGTAGAAAGTCTGCCAGCATGGGTAGTCTTGCATATATTCCGGTCAGTCAGAGACCATTTGCTCTAGACGTCCAGGCATTAGCTAACCGGTTCGTGAGATTAGACATTTCTGAGCCTAGCAGGGTGTTAGCCTGCACGGTCGCTCGTTCTTCCTTATTTGAGCGTATCCGTGAGAGGCAATTTGATGATCCTCATTTGCGTGAGTTGAGAGATACGGTACAGCGGGGAGGTGCCACACAGGTAAATCTAGATGATGATGGGGTATTGAAATTGCAAGGTCGAGTTTGTGTGCCCAATGTCGAAGGGATTCGAGAGTTAATCTTAGCGGAGGCCCACAGTTCACGGTATTCTATTCACCCAGGCGCCACGAAGATGTACCAGGACTTACGGCAGCACTATTGGTGGCGCAGAATGAAGAAAGATATCGTTGCGTATGTCGTTCGGTGTCTAAATTGTCAGTAGGTGAAATATGAGCACCAGAGACCTGGTGGTGTATTCCGGAGGATTGAAATTCCCGAGTGGAAATGGGAGCGGATCACTATGGATTTCGTTACTGGACTTCCTTTGACTCGGAGGAAATTTGATGCTATTTGGGTCATTGTTGATAGGCCGACCAAGTCAGCACACTTTATTCCAGTATCTGTCTCCTACTCGTCGAAGAGGTTAGCGGAGGTTTACATTAGGGAGATTGTTCGTCTCCATGGAGTGCCAGTATCTATTATCTCTGATCGAGGTACGCAGTTTACCTCGCGGTTCTGGAGAGCGGTCCAGCAGGAGTTAGGCACCCAGGTTCCGTTGAGTACGGCATTTCATCCTCAGACGGATGGCCAGTCCGAGAGGACTATTCAGATTCTAGAGGACATGCTTCGAGCCTGTCCAACATCCAGATGGCCCCGTATGAGGCGTTGTATGGTAGGCGATGTCGATCTCCAGTACGATGGTTTGAGCCGGGAGAGGCTCGGTTGTTGGGTACATACTTAGTTTAGGAGGCCTTGGATAAGGTCAAGACTATCCAGGAGAGATTGTGTTCGGCTCAGTCCAGACAGAAGACGTATGCGGATCGTAAGGTTCGTGATGTAGATTTCATGGTTGGTGAGCGAGTATTGCTCCGAGTGTCGCCTATGAAGGGCGTGATGAGGTTCGGGAAGAAGAGCAAGCTCAGCCCTAGGTATATTGGCCCATTTGAGATTCTAGACCGAGTGGGAGGGGTGGCTTACAGACTAGCTCAGCCGCCTAGCTTATCAGCCGTGCATCCAGTTTTTCATGTATCTATGCTTCGGAGATACCACAGCGATCCCACACTTGTGTTAGACTTCAGTACTGTCCAATTGGACAATGATCTATCCTACAAGGAGGAGCCGATGGCTATTCTAGACCGGCAGGTTCGATAGTTGAGGTCGAAGACTTATCCTTCTGTGCGTGTTCGGTGGAGAGGTCAGCCTCCCGAGGCATCGACCCGGGAGTCCGAGTCTGATATGCGGAGCCGCTACCCACATTTGTTTCCTGACTCAGGTACTTCTTTCTTTTGTCCGTTCGAGGACGAACGGTTGTTTTAGAGGTGGAGATTGTGACGACCCAAAGGGTCATCACTTGTTTTATTAATCATTCCGAGCTTTTGAGGTCTTGAAAACCTCATTTATAGTTGCCTCGATTTGCGTGCACAGTACGGGCACAAAGCTGGAAAATTTTTATGTTGAAATATGTGAAATATGTGAAAAAGTTGAAGAATTTTGATATTAATATTGATATGGTTGACTTTGGTCAACATTTTTGGTAAACGGACCCGAATCCGTGATTTGACGGTCTCAGAAAATCCGTAGAAAAATATGGAACTTGGGCATATGCCCGGAATTGAAATCCGAGGTCTAGAACCCCGGTAAAAGAATTTTTCTGTTAAATTGTTTTCTGAAAATGTTTAAGGAAAATGAAACTGAATTTTGATTAAAAAGTACTGGTATCGGGCTCGTATTTTGGTTCCGACGCCCGGTACAGGTCATATATATTGGTTAAGCGCTTCCTGTAAAGTTTGGTTGAAAACGGACGTCGTTTGACGCATTTCGGCCTTAAATTGGAAAGTTTGGAAATTATGAAAATTGAAAGAATTCTTGAGTTTTAAGGCTCAATCCATTGGTTTTGATGTTATTTTAGCGATTTGATCGCGCGAGCAAGTTCGTATGATGTTTTTGAGTTAGTGTGCATATTTGGTTTGGAGCCGGGGAGCTCGGGTAAAGATTTGATAGGCCGTTGGATGAAATTCTGAGTTTTTGCACTGCTGATTTTTCACCCAGCTGTTGTCTTCGCAATTGCGAAGTATTTCTCGCAATTGCGAAGGTGGCAGGTCAAGGCAGGGTTCGCAAATGCGAACCCTTGGTCGCAAATGCGAAGGTGCCCAGGACCGTTTGGGTTCGCAAATGTGAACCAAACCTCGCAATTGCGAGGCCTCCAGTGAAAAGGCATGCTTTGCAAATGCGAAGCATTCTTCGCAATTGCGACAACCCCAGTGATCCAGCCATGTTCGCAAATGCGAACAAATGTTCGCAAATGCGAACTCCCCAGATTTGCCTTGGCTTCGCAAATGCGAACAAAAGTTCGCAAATGCGAACTTCCCATCCTTAGCTTATTTTTCAAACTCCAGAAATTGGTCGGGGTTCGCAATTGCGAACCCATGTTCGCAAATGCGAACACAGAGACCTGTAAATCACGATTTTCAGTTCATTTCTTCACTTTTTACAAAACAAAAACACCTAATTGCGATTCTTCACGGATTTCTTCTTCATCAAAACAATTGTAAGTCACTTTTTACTTAATTCTTTCAATTCCTAACATCATTAAACATGTTTTTCAATAGAAATCAAAGGTTTTCATGGTAGAATCTCTTGTTTTTGTTAAAATATAGGGTTTTTCGTAAATTGGGAAATTGGACCTCGAATTGAGGTCCGATTTTGAAACAAATCATATACATGAACTCGTGGGGGGATGGGTAACCGAATTTTGGTCCTAACCCCGAGTTCCGACCATGTGGGCCCGGGGTCGAAAATTACTATTCCGGGCAGAATGTTGTAAAAGTTGTAATTGGTCTTAGGAATTAGTTTGTTGAGTAGTATTGATGATATTAAATCAATTGTGTATAGATACGATTGGATTGGAGTCAAATTCGAAAGGAAAAGGCATTGCTACGGATTGAATCATTCGTAAACTTTCGAGGTAAGTGTTTGTTCTATCCTAGTTTGTAGGAATAGGAATTCAGTTATGAATAAATTGTTGATTAAGAGTTATTGGTGTTATGCCGGTAATGAAGATAAATTATTGAAATTATTATCAATTATTGGTTTAAAACCGGTAATTATAAATATTGTTGATATAGAGATTATTGGCTAAATGCCGGTAATAAATATAATTATGAATTGGGATCGTGTGGCACGCTGACCACTTATATAATTCTTGGCATTGGTCATAGTTGCCGGTAGCCTATTGATATATTTGGGAGCGGGTGGTACGCCTACCACAAGATGTAATTATTGATATATTTGGGAGCGGGTGGTACGCCTACCACAAGATATAATTATTGATATATTTGGGAGCGGATGGTACGCCTACCACAAGATGTAATTACTGTGATAGTTGGGAGCGGGTGGTACGCCTACCATGAGATATGAAATGAGAGAGGAATTGAGACATGAAAGTAAGATTTATTCGGTTGATTAGATTATTCTGGATATCGTGAGTTATTGACTGTTAATTCAGAGCAGAGTATTTCCTTATAAATGTATTGTATATATATGTCTATATTTCAACTGTACAGGTTTATGTGGGTGACTGGCCTTAGTCTCGTCACTACTTCACCGGGATAGGCCGGGCACTTACCAGACATGGGGTCGGTTGTGCTACTACACTCTGCGCTCTTTTTGCGCGGATACAAGTTACGGACAGCAGCAGCGGCAATAGCACGATTATGGATATTCCGACTACTGAGACTTCGAGGTAGACTTGCCGGCGTCCGCAGGACCCGTTGTCTCTTCTATCTATGCTTTTCATTCTGTTATCTCATGTAATCGAGATAAACAGCTTGTATTTTCTTTCAGACAATTATGTGTATTATTCTTAGAAGTTCGTGAGTATTGTGACACCGGTCTTGGGTAGTGTATCATGTTTGGGTTTTCTTTATCATATTTGACTAAGTCTTCCGCTAATTTTGATTATTCCGCTGTAATTTATATGTTTTTAATAATAACAAATTGGTAATTAATGGAGATGTAATTAATATTTGGCTTGCCTAGCTTCCATTTAGTAGGCGCCATCATGACCCCGATGGTGGGAAATCCGGGTCGTGACAGATAGATCCATTAACTGCCTTTTGTGATTTTGACTGGGCAGCCTGCCCAATGATTAGGAGGTCTGTTAGTGGATATACTGCCAAGCTTGGTGAGTCATTGATTTCATGGTAATCAAAGATGCAACACACGATTTCGCTGCTACCCTGCCTCTGCCACGACCATGGCCTCTAGGTGCCACTAGTGGTCATCCACCACGTCCGTTAGCACATGTTCTCGCCATCTACGAGAGAATAGAATATGGAAAAATTTAGTTTCACGATAACACAAACCGCATGATATGAATTCCAAGAAAGTGAAGTATTTCCTAAAAGTTCTGTAGCCTCCCGAGGATAGATACGGACGTCTACGTACCGATCCGCGAGAGCCTACTAAACCGACTCATGACTCGCGAGGCCTAGTAACCTAGGCTCTGATACCAACTTGTCACGACCCAAACCCAGTCATGATAGCGCCCAACCCTAAAGCTAGGCAAGCAGACTAACAGTTGCTGTTAAAGACCAGTCCCAAAAGGACAAATTTCAAGAAGAATATAAGAGTCAATAATAATACTCCAATAATAATAGTATAATTAAATACTAAGAAGTGCGAACATCGAAATAACACTCCCAAAAGATCTGGGGTCACGAGTCTAGAGCCTCTAAGCAAATACTGAATAGTAATAGGAGTACTGAATAAAGTACTCAAGTCCGGAAATATATAGTAATAACTGAAATGAAGAGAGAAGTTAGGTCCTGCGAACGCCAACAGCTACCTCATTAACTCGAATATACTCTGAATAAGCTGGAAAGCTCGTCTAACCCTCCTGTGTACCTGAATCTGCACACAAAGGTGCATGGAGTAGGGGTGAGTACTAAGTACTTAGTGAGTAAAAAGTATATAAAATAGCTGAAAGTAGGAAATCCACAAAATACCATAGAGCAAAGCTAAAACTACAGTCCGATACCTACCACGAACTAACAACAACAACAAATCACAATTAGCACAAATAATTTACAAACAAAAATGCAATGCAATGCACATGACCGCTACAGCGCGTAGCCCGATCCGTTTAACGTCGACGACGCTCACTAGGGTGTGTACAGACTCCGGAGGGGCTCCTTCAGCTCAAGCGCAATATTCATATCATCCGCTGCGGCGTGCAACCCAATCCATCCTCAGTCCACAACATGCATATGAGTCATACAACAATTCAATTTACTTATTTCCAGGTTCCAGTTCATTAACAATGAAAAATACTTTAATTTTATTTAATTTTCCAAGAACATGTGACTTAGCATTTCATAGTAGTGATTTTAACCCAGGACTAAGATTAATGATTTTACAAATCATGCTATCACAATGATATCTATCCCTTAAAGATACTACAGGTCGGCACAGGGCCCCAAACATGGCATAAAGCCTAAATATATTTTACAACACAGTGTGCGTTTCAACCGCCAATATAATATTATTCATATTCGGGATGGACCAAGTCTCAATCCCCGGTCATAACCAATCCCGCACCTGCCATGGGGTGCGAGCCTTGCCCTAATAGCGTCACAATGTGCTAAGCTGGGGTTTCGAACCCTCAGGCTACCATATACACAAACTACTCACCTCTAACTGGCCGTGGACTCGTCCGCGATACCTTTTCCGTTTGAATTTGCCACCTCGTGCGTCGTATCTAGTCAAAACCACAACAATTACATAAACATGGGTCAAAGAAACATAACCCAATCAAAATTACTTGAAAAATGCAATAATACACGAAGTTGGTAAAATCCGAGCCCTGGAACCACTTCTCAAAAAATTCCGAAAATTATACCAATGGATTCCTCGTCTCGCCACGAGTCCATGCATATAAAATTTATCAAAATCAGAGTTCGAATGGCCTTTCAAAACCTAAAAATTCGTTTTCATGATCTAGGCCCTAGTTCTTCACAAATTCTACCCAATTTCATGAGTTTTGGTGTTGATTCTAGCATAAAATCGTGTTTTTGAGTCAAGAAACTTACCTCCAACGTTTTCCCGACAAAATCCTCTTACTTCCCGTCCAAAAGCTCTCCAAATCGCTCACAAATGGTGTAAAATAGGTTTTGCTTGCGGGGCTTATGTCATTAACAACCCCTCTGTCATGCCCGAATTTCCTCTATGCGATCGTGGTACCATGCATGCGATCGCGATGAACAAATTTCCCAGGCCCTCATTTTACCTTACGCGATCGCAGGATTGCTTACGCGATCACAGAGAAATAAACTCCCTCTCTACGCGGTCGCACTACTCCTCACACGATCCCATTGAATGCTCTGCCAGGCCTACACGATCGCAGGCACGTCCACGCGATCACAGAGAGGAACTGCTGCTTTGCAATTTATGTTGGAACTTTTAAGTTAAAAACCTTCCGTTGGGCATCCGAAATCATCCCGAGACCCCCGGGACCTCAACCAAATGCACAGATACGTCACATTACTTCATTCAAACTTGCTCGCAACATAAAAACACCATCATAAACATCAAAATCACCAAATTCTCACGGATTCAAGCCTAATTTTCATAAAAACTTCCAAAACCAACATTTGCTCTAAAACCCGACCTAAACACCTCCGAATGACCTGAAATTTTGCACGTATATCCAAAATCACCTAACGGAGCTACTGCAACTCTCAGAATTTTATTTCGAGCCCCGGATCACACCTACCATTCGGATTTTTCCAAAATTCAACCTTAGCCAATTCAAGCCTAAATCTACACCGGACCTCTGAATTCGATTCCGATTGCTCTCCTAAGTCATAAATCATCCCTCGAAAATAGTCGAATCATCAAAAATCCATGTCGAGCTTTCTAACTCATCGGTCAACATCCGATTGACTTTTCCAAACTATTATTCTACTAAAGAGATTTATTGCCTCATTTCTAACTAGATTCCGCCCGATTTACTTCTAACTCTCCAAACACATATGAATTAACATGTTAAAGCATAAAATGAAGAAAACGGGGCGGTAACTCCCGTAACGACGGGTCGGGTCGTTACAACCTGTATATGAACTCCAACATATTATTCTGGACATGTATAAAAGTGTGCTCATAAGAAAACAAAAAAATCTTATATTTCCAAGGTTATAAATATTAATCATAATCGAACCAAGAAGAAAGTAGTCACTACAAGAAATTGAGGATACGACGACGTTTATTTAGTGACTATTGAAATAAATGTCGGGAAAAAAAGAATTTTTTGACATTTATGATAAAATGTCGTAAAAACTACGACATTTGATATAAGTTGTCGTAGAGACAATGACATTTGATACTAAATGTCGTAAAATAATGATATTTGATACAAAATATCATAAAAACAATGACATTTGTTATGAAATGTCGCCGGAACAATGACATTTTTAAAAAAATGTCGTAAAAAATACGACATTTGCTACAAAATATCGTAAAAACTAGACATTTGATATAAAATATCGTTAAAAATGACATTTGGTACAAAATGTCATAAAAACAACCACATTTGATAAAGAATGTAGTAAAAATACAACACTTATATCAATGTTGTAAAAACATTTTGATACAAATGACAAAAAAAAATATGACCATAATTTAAATGTCATATTATTTGTCGGTAATTACGAACATTTACATCTACTACTGAAAATTTCTCTAATTTTTTGAATTTTAAATCATTCTTGTCTAAAGAAAATATCATCCTTTATATTTAACATTTAACATTTAATATTTAATTACCGATAATTACCTACAACATAGATGATTTGTATATTGTTGATAAATATTTTAAAAAGTTCTTCTAGGACTAGCTCCTGGACTAAGCATTTGCAACGTCTCAAGTGTAAGGACTAAATTGTGAGGCTTATACCCCAAACATATGATTATGCGCCCTAAACACGCTTATCACTCTGCGTTCGAGGTTCGCTCAACAATTACTAGATAAATCATATGTTAAATTTTTTTATTAATAGTGTTGACCCTCAAAATAGATTAACAAATGAATGATCTTAACTAAAATAATGAGTCATAGTATTGCATATTTACTAAGTGAGAACATCATGAGGGTGAATATTATTTGAACATTTTTCCTGAATATATAAATAGCCGAACTTTATATCTTCCGCTCGCTATAATTGTTTTTTTTTAGTTTTTTATCTCCCAAAATTATTATGATACTTTTATTATTTTACTATTTAAAAGTAATTTTATATTTATTTATGAAGGAGTAATATTTTGAATTATAATAATAATATATTTTATTGATTATTTACTTTTAAGAAGGTAATTAAATTTGTAGTTTGATAATAATATATAACTTTTAGCCTTATAGGGAAGTAATCAAATGTGTGTTTCGATAATAATTTTAACACTATTGCATTATTCATACTTGTAAAAGGGTTAGATTATTTGGTCATTTATGAGTTTGTTTAATCCTTTGATTTTTAAAACTTTTAATATACTTTCTATTCTTTTATTTTCTTTTCGATTTCTTAAACTAAAAAATATAAAAATTTATAAAGCTGATACCTCACCTGATATTAAATAAAATTCTCATATCTATCCTGGATGCCCCGCATTTTAAAATATTGTTCATATTTAAAACTTTTTATTAAAATATTAATGTTTAGTAAAAATATGTATATTACTATTACTAGTACTTACTAGATATGTTGGATTTATTTAAACATGAAATATTTAAAATAAAAAATATTTATAGGAACCACACAATTAACCATAAGTTAAAAACATATTAGAAAATCAATTGTCAGTAAGATAAAATAGAACTCACGTACTCCAAGCCTTAGAAAACTATTCATATCTCAATCAAAATCGGGTCTCAAATTGGGTTTGGCCAGATTTTCTACAAGGAACTATGTATGGAGAGTATTGGAGATTTAGAAGGAAACGATTTTGGCGGTAAGATTTTTGCTTGCCTCCTCCCCATTCTAAAAAAATACAATTTCCTTCCTTAGTTAGAATTCTTCAAAAAAACCTAATTTTTTTACATTCGGTTGTGCTATAGATACTTGGAGACGAAAATCTCTGAGGCTTTTGCTGCCGAGATTCACAAAGTTTATTTCCTACGAATTCAAGGTACCACTTTAGTTTGTTTATATCTTTCTTTTTCTTAGTTGTTCGGAATTGGGTTAACAAATTTCTTTATTTTTCTTAATTATTCAGATTTGAATTAACAAATTTTCTCTTTTAGGTATTGATTGGTAGATTGATTTTAATTTTTTTGGTGTGTTTTTGGATGTTTGTTGTTCAGTACATTTAAATAAGTTGGATATAAGATTTTCATTATTTAGTGGTAGATTGATTTTAATTTTTTTGGTGTGTTATTGGGTCTTTATTAAAAGTTTGCAGTGTTCAAATTCTCGATTTGCTAATTGAACATAAAAGAATTTGTTAATGAAAAGACTTCAAATTCATGACAATGGAGACATGTGTGTATCTGCATCACTCTGTTCATGAGGAACAGAGGTTCAAAAATACCATATTTCCTTTGCTTTAGCCTTCCTTGTTCCCTATTCATTACATTGTCTGAACAAAAAGCTACTACTAGTAATGTGCTGCTATTTCTTGTTTCTTTACGAGACAATGCTTGGCAATCTTGTCTCTTTTCACCATGTCATAATAAAATACATTTTGTATAGATCACGACAATATTCATGATATCTTAGCTGCCCAGTGTCCTAGCCTGATGTATTCTGTGATGGGTATATCTTCCTGCTCTACATTAATTGGTAGAAGGAGTAGTAACCTTTGATTTCACACCATCAAGTCCAATGGAGGCTGATCAATATTTGAATTTTATGGTCTTTCACCACCAATGGTCCACAAAATTTATTTTAATACACGAGTCCTTAATTCTCCGGTTAATTTGCTTCATAATGCACTAATTCTTTAAAGTAGTGTAGTTTTTTACCTGTTCCCACTAGTATTAGGTTTTTATTGACAAGGGATCGCAGATTTGAATTCTAAAGAACTAACTGGACTTCATTTCATTTTTTACCTCACTTTGCTCAATCTTTGCGCTAACAGTCAAGTCATTACTTCCCTAAAATTTGAATTTTGCGATTTATTTACTTAGTTTCCATCTATAAGTACTCTTTTTTAGTTGATTTTTTTGCTATATGTATAAGTTATTCTTAATGGATAAGACTTGTATAAATATATTGAATAGGAAAGATCCTCTATATGAGAATGGAGCCAAAAAGCAAAAATGATTGGTTATGAGCCATACAACAATGATATCGAGCGATTAGCTAAACGTCCAGACAGGGTAGAAGAAGACCAGTGGCGTGCATTAGTTCATTATTGGAGCTCTAATGAAGCAAAGGTATTCTTCGAGCATCAATCAACTTCTCTTGCTAATAATGATCTCTCCAACTCTTGCCCTTAGCACATGTTATTAGCGTATTCCTTTTGCGGATCATATTTTTTCCTTTAAAGATTTTTATGCTTTTCCTCTCCAACGGAGTAGGACCTTCTTAAATTTGTTAGGGGAGGATATAGAGTGAAGGATTTGCAGGTTGGTTTCACTGATCAATGTAGCAATCTGGTTGAAGCTAAAGACTTCTTTCTCTCTCTCTCATAGTTGATTATGAATTGTCTCTCCATTTTGAACTCAGGCAGAAGTTCAAAGTAGTTAAAGATTTGGGATTCTCCCTTTAGCAAAGCAACTACTATGCTGGAATATGAGATGTATTGGCTGCTTAGTTATAGTACTCTATAACATGTAAAGATACTCTAGGTTTATAGTAGAAAACAATTCATCAGTTGGCCTGGGAATTGAGGTATCAATTTAGGATTTTGTTGTACTGTTGTTCTAGATAATAGCAACAATGGATACTGTTGTTCTGATGTTTGGCCATGAATTACCTCTAATATATCAAATTACATGTAAATCTTTTAGGAAAAAAGCGAGAGAAACAAAGAAAGTCGAAGGAAGTTGAGTATGCCACACACATCAGGAAGAAAAAGTCATTCTCAAATTATAGATGATGTATGCCTTATTTACTATAAGCTTTCTGCAATTTATATATCAATACTTATTTTCTTGAATATATTTGCAATAAATTTTTTATTATTTAAACAGATGACAAAGCAGAATGGTGTAAAACCAAGTCGTATCGATGTATTCAAAGAAACACATACGAGAAAGAATAAACAACCAGTAAATGAGATAGCCGAGGAAACTATGGTAAATTCCCATTCTTTATGAATATGAATTACTTTCTTTCCAATGTAAGTAAGATTCTTTGTTGACTACAAGAAATTGTGAATCTGGAAGGCCGTTTGGCGATTCATTGTTAACAGATCTTGGTTTGAATTAATATTGAAACCCAACTATTTTGTTGCTTGTACATGTCTCACATTTTGCTAGAATTGGCAACCACTATAGTTGTTATTCCGAATATGAGTGGACCAGCTTGTTGTTAATGGAAATTGGATTTGTCTTGTTATTTGGTTTCTAGTTTTATGAGCAAAATGGCTTGGTTTATGCATTCTTGGTGTTCATTAGTTTCTGGTTTTCTTTAAGGGTTATACAATGAGTGTTGGAATATTTAAGTTGATGAATTGTTGGGATCATGAATGAAACTTGATGTATCTATACCATGTGTAAACTACCATAGTAACCAATCTAATATTTCTTCTCGGGTTAACATAATCAAGAAGACTGGAGTTAGTGAAGTTGGCACAAAGAAAAAGAAGCGGGTATGTGTGAAAAAACTACAAGGTTCTTGGGCGGTTGCGTTCACTTTCTTGGATTTTTTGCTTTATGTTGTCTGTTTCTTTCTCTCCAGTTGCTAGTATTATATTCATTATCATTTTGTTTCTCTTTTAGAACACGAATCTGTTATTATTTTTTTGGTATTCATATTGTTTTAAAGGAGGAAATAATCCACTTTATTATAAAGGTATAATTCTTTCTTTTTTTCTTGTGACTTCTTGTGCAGCATTCTCGAAGGAAGTAATGTCAATTACTGGCAGTGAAAAGCTTGACTTGTGGAGAGTTGGTTTTATAAGATTTAGTTTAGAAGTTGAGGAAAATTAATTCGAATTAGGAGCGATCTTAAAGTACTTACACATTGAAATTACTATCTTTTATGTTTTAGTTAGATTTGGATTTTATGTGAAAACAAATCATTTGATTTGACATTATCTATCTTGCACTAAGTACGCTTTACATTGCTATTTTGTTCTTTGGTTATTGTGCTAAAAGATATTTGCTTTACATTTATTTCATGTTTGTTATAAACGTTGACATTTGTGAATGTAAATGTGTTCATGATGAAACTAAACAGAACATTATTATTTACATTCTAAAAAATATGATAGCGACATTAATTGAAATGTCAAAATATTTAATCAACACATTTTGCTATGTTATAAAATATGGCACTAATTTTTTTTAATGACATTCACATAAAGTGAAAATGACATTTTATATATGTTATGAATTTCTTAGTTACATTTACTAAACTGTCGATATTTCAATATGATATTTTGTCAAGATCATATGTAAATGTCATATTTTTTAGTAACATTAATCTAATTGTCGAAAATTTTAAGTGACATTTCCTATATGTTGTAAATCAAATGTCGTAACATTCTTACCGATTTTTACCTAAATATCGTAAATTAAATGTCATAAATTTCTAATTGACATTTACCTATATGTTGCAAAGTAAGTGTCGCAAATTTCTTATCGACATTTACCTAAATATCATAAAATAAGTGTCATAATTTCTTATTGACATTTATCTAAATGTCGTAAAGTTAGTGTCATAATTTCTTACCGACATTTACCTAAATGTCGGAAAATTACCGACATTGAAATTAACGACATTTGATGCAAATGTAAATTAAATGTCGGTAAATAAATTTGTGACATTTAAACTGCATAATACGACATTTATTAAATGTCGTCATATCTCCAATTTCTTGTAGTGTTATTTGAGATATATACTATTGCTAGAACTCCATCATATTATGCTGGAGTTCCAGCATACTTATCCTGGAACTCCAGCATAATATACTTGCATATTTTTCGGATTTTGAATAGTATTTTCGCTCAGATTATTTTTACATGAAAAATGCTAAATTTCGATTACTTTTGAAATTGGGCTATTTTTGAAGGACTAGTTATAAATAAAATAAGTAACCATGACCACCAAGTATGTGGTTATAAAAATTAACATTTTTCATGGTTATATATATATAATAATGGAGTTATAACGGATTTATAATACTATACAATATATTTTAAGACGATGGAAACAAACGTGGTGTCAGTGAAAATAATACAATAATGAACCACGGGAAACAACCATCTAAATAGGGTTTAGGGCTGGCTGATTCTTTTCACTAAATTTCAATTTCAGAAAAATTGAAATTCATAAAAATAGTTACTGTGTTTATTTTGTTAGAATATGATTCATCATAACATGAGGATATTAAGCTTTTATTTTGTACCAAAATAACTTTAACTTCATTTATTTTCAAAAAAAGAAGAGGATAGCTGCAAAAGAAATGTACGTATCTTTTGCTTTTGGTCAAATTCTACTCTATTTACTATGCAGTAATATAGTTTTTAGGACACTATTTCAGAAAATAAATAAACATTTCTTTTTGATCTAGCCGTTTGATTCTTATCATTGTAGTTTGTTTTAAAGTCTTTTATAGAAATTTTATTTTTTGTCATTTTGGTTTATCATTACAAGAAAATAAATTAACTATTTCATGGTATGTGTAGGGGGCAGCTTTGTTATCTACTGAACTTAATACTTACAAATTTATTTGTAAAAATATATTAAAATTATAATAAATACTTATACAATATAATTGACTTAATGAACGCACGGGTTGATCCAAGATTTTAAGGTCATCGATGCTCAATTCCTTTAACATAAAGTTACTACCAACCACATAGTATAAGTGTATAAATATTCGAATGCAACAAAGAAAAAAAATTGATAAGAAAACTATGGTTACTTATTATTATTTACCAAAAAATGACTTCCTGTCACAAATCAATTTCGCGCATCTAGCTTTAGACACACCTTTACTTCAATCTCAACACACAATGCCCATTAGTCTTTTGGTTTCTGGGCAGTGGCGGAGCCAAGATTTTTGTAAAGGGGAGTCAAAATATAAAATAATAAACTCACCAAGAAATCAAGGGGTGTCATTATATAGTATATATACATATTTTAAAAAATAATTATCGAACAAAATAGTGTAATTTTTCGACAAAAGGGGTGTCGATTGACACCCCTTGCGTGCATGTGGCTCTGCCATTATTCCTAGGTGCTTGCTAACAGCTACCAACTGTTCCAATGCGCACTTGACCTATTTTGATTAAGACCAAAAATCTATCTATTTCCTTTCCGTAACCGAATTCCCTTCGCTTTTTCAGTCCCTGCCTCTAAGATTCAAGTACTTTTTCTGTTTGATTAAATGACTATACATAGTTTATGTGGAGTTCAATAGTACTAACACACCTAAAATTTGTACTTAGATCCACCCCTGAATGTACGAATCTAAAAGGTTGAATCTGATATAGCCAACATAGAGTTGCGGTTTAGCTGAAAAATTATGTAGAGCACAAAATTTGTGTTAGAATGGGAAGTCAGGATTCAAATCTCAGCGTGACAAGAAACGCTAGTTGATTTGTATAAATTTTGTCGGGTAGTGTTACTCGAGACTTATTCGGGTGGGAGGCAATTACACGCTGAAATAATCAAGGGGCGCATGTGCTGATCCGAAGATGACTATCATGCATTAATCGGGGGCGATTCGACAAATTTTGTGACTTAAGCCAATTTTATAAAGAGTTTTAATTTTTTTAAATTATTTATTTATTTTAAATATATATTTTTTTAGTGTTTTTTAGATACAAAGTTATTAATAATTTTCTAAATAATCCATAACTCCTAATTAGAGGTATTCATGGTTCAGTTTGAATCGATTTTTCCCTAAAAAGAAACCAAATCAAGAAAGTCGATCTTTTAAATATTAGACCAAACCAAACCAATTAAATCGGTTTTTCTCAACTCAGTTTATGCCTTTTTCGGTTATTTTTCCGTTTTTTTCTTAAATATAAGACATACACTACCAAAACACACATTTGGGTGATCACATTTTCAACGTATTATCAAACCAATTGCCATTTGAAAAAATCTATTATTTACCAAGATATATTGATGATAATTGAATCAAATAGTGATGAATAATTTAAGGACTCAATTAAAAATATACTATTTTTAACATGAAATAGATTCTTACGCTTAACAAAAAAAACTACCAATTAAACTAGAATTGTACTAAAAGTGTAAACGATTAACATTTACTATAAAATTTTTAAAATTTTGTATAAAAGTATACATATATATAGGTTGTAATAATAAATTTAAAATAGCTACTCCTATATTCGGTTTGGTTTATTTTTTTTAATTAAAACCAAAACCAAACCAAATTTAACTGATTTTTAAATTTCAAAACCAAAATCAAATCAAACCAAAAAGTATCATTTTTTTGGTCAGTTTGGTTTGGTTTTCGATTTGGTTCGAATTTTCGGATTTTTATGAATACCACTACTCCTAATAAGTTTTTCTTAGTTGACAATATAGCTTACCCATTTAATCTTTATTAAGATATTGATGATCTTACGTGAGATTTTATCAATTTTAATTTTGAAAATTTCTTTCCGCTGAGGTGACGGAATCAAGAGTTATTAACATTATCCCATACGTAATATAGGCACTGGAAAAAGAATCTATTTTTCTATTTGACCGAATGTATCAATTAAACTGTTATCTTCTAGTTGTACTATTTTTTAAATTCCGAAAATAAATTTAAACCATCAATATCAAATTGATTTCAAATTTTCATCATCTAGTGATCTTAAATTTTACCGCCAAATAAAAAACCAAAAATATTTTCATATGCTTCGAATTGTTCTAATCTATTTTGAAGTAAAAAAATATAAATAGTCTTGCTACTATGTATCAAGTAATTAACTCCAAAGGACTCTTCAAAAGATTTTGAGATTATCATGAAATTGTTAGTCCCTATATATCATATGTTTCTTATAAAATTTGGGTTTAATATTCATTCAAGTCCAATTTTCTGGCAGAAATTATAGCAGATGCAAATCCTTCTTCCCTATACTTGTTAAAGAAAGAAATCAAACTTTTTCACTTCAAATAACCCTTTTAAACTTATACATAGCCTATTAGATGTAACGAAAAATGAAGCCTCAACAAATATGGGGCCTAAAACAGTTACTTTACTTGCTTTATGCAAGGACCTCCCCTGACATTAATAAAAAAAGGAACATATATAGTTGGCCTAATATGAAAATATTGGACAATTTACTTTATTTCTACCATTTTGCTTGGATTGTGGTTGAGCTTTATCTCGCTTTATTTTTGTCACGATCCGGATTTCTCACCATCGGAGTCGTGATGACGCCTACTCATGGTAGGTAGGCAAGCCAACTTAATAACCTTTTCATAACTAAATAATTATTTTAACAGTTTATAACATCAATATAGAACATGGAGTCTAATAAGAACAATAGCGGAAGTTTGTCTTATAAATATGAATTAAAATGCGGAATAGTAAAAAACAACCTCTACCCAAGATTTGGTGTCATATTACTCATGAACCACTAAGAATAAACTATATACAAAGGTCTGAAAGAAATATAACGTATGTCTGTCTCGAAACAAGGAGGCTATAGTCTAAAAAAAATAATAAGAAGAGACGTCGGGCCTGCGGACGCATGCAAGGCTACCTTAGTCTCGTGAGTATGAAGCTTGCTCCAATACTAATACTGTTGCTGCTCCTCAAAACTTGGACCTGTGCAAAAATGCATAGAAGTGTAGCATCAGTACAATCAACCCGATGTGCTGGTAAGTGTCTAGCCTAACCCCGGCGAAGTAGTGACGAGGCTAGACTGGACACCAAATAAACTTGTGCAGTTATAAATATACAACAGAAACAAAATACCAAACAACTAACAGCATGGAAGGGGAAACATGCTATGGGGAAATACAATACTAACAGAATTCCAGAGTAACAGACTAAAGCAGTTAGATTCACCAAAAAACAAGGTATCATCACTCATTATAAACACAAGATATCAACATCTGTTGTGGCGTGCAACCCGCTTCAGAATTATCACCATTGCGGCGTGTAACCCGACCCATATCATTTATCATGAATTATTATTGCGGCTCACAACCCGATCCTCACATATTATTATTGCGGCGTGCAACCCGATCCTTAAAATAATTGTGGAGTGCAACTCGCTCCTCAATATCATTTAACAGATTGATTTCCCAAACAACAGTCATAATTAAGAGACATAAAAATAAGCAACTATTTGACAAACATCCCGACAAGGGAAAGAATCCAACAAGTTCAACCAAACGTCCTGGCAAGGGAATAATTAACAACACTTTCTTACTTTTACTCATCTCATAATTCACTCTTCTATTTTGAGCCAACACTCCAAATAATCAAGTCAATTCATATGCCTTCAATATTCATATCACAATTCGAGCCAATGCTCCCAAGAATCAATTAATCATTTTACCGTTCCCATGTTATTCACAACATTAAGAAATCCTCCAATAAATATGGGGTTCACAACCAAGTCATGATAAACACATTATAAGGACTCACGGTCATGCTAGACACCAATATATAGATACTCGTCACCATGCCTATACATCATACTCGATTATATAGCAATTAGCAACAAGACTCAATTCATATTCCCTCAAGCTAGGCTTAAACCAAACACTTACCTCAAAGCCTTGAATTCCACTTAACCCTCAACTATCGTTTTACCTCGCGGTTCCACCTCCAATTTGCTCGAATCTAATTACAATTTTCTTGAATGTATCAACTAATGCTAATGGAATTAATTCGAATGCATAAAAATGAATTTCCCAAAGTTCTACTCAAAAATTCCCAAAACGCACCCGGACCCATGTGGTCAAAACTCAAGGTTCGAACCAAACTCCGGTAACCTCATTTCCCTATGAGTTCAAATATATAATTTATTTTGAAATCGGACCTCAAATCGAGGTCCAACTCCCCAATTTATGAAAAACCTAGGTTCTACCTAAAAATCCCAATTTCACCCATGAAAATCCTTGATTTCAAGTGGAAAACATGTTTAATGAGGTTAAAGATTGAAAGAATTGATCAACTTACAAATGATTTGGGGTGAAGTTTGCTCTTGAAAATTTGCCTATGGTGTTTGAGTTTTGAAAGAATGGTGAAAAGTGATGAAAATTCAACTAAGTATAAAATTTGTTGGGCCTCGAATATGGGGATTGTGAACATAAGTTCACATTTGCAAACAATGCACGTTTGGGAAATGCGATAGTTTAGTTCGCATTTGCGAACTTGGGTCTGGGGGGAGCAGGTTTCGATTTTGCAAACTTTTGATCGCTTTTGCGATCCGGACAATCTCGCATTTGCGAGCAAGGGCGTCGCATTTGCAACCCTAGACCATTTTCCCCCTCTTCGCATTTGCGAAGGAGTGATCGCATTTGTGATCCGTCCCAGGTTCCCCTTCTTCGCAGTTGCGAAGGAATGATCGCATCTGTTACTTCGCATTTGCGAGAACTTCTTCGCAAATGCGAAGATACCAGAACTGAGGAATACCAGATTTTTTCAAATGTGAGAAATGCAATCCGATGCCTTTTCAAAACTCACCCGAACCTCGGGGCTCCAAACCAAACATGCACATAACCTCAAAAATATCCTACGGACTTGCTCGCACAATCAAATCGCCAAAATAACATCATTTATATAAAATCAAGCTTCAAAACATATGATTTTCCTTCTAAACGTCATAAACTTTCAAATTTGAAACTTATAGTCCGAAACACGTCAAACGACGTCCGATTTCGACCAAACTTCAAAGAAAGCGCTTAAACAATATATAAGACTTGTACCGGACGTCATAACCAAAATATGAGCACGCTATCGGAGTCATTTAATAAATTTTTATTTCCAATTTCCTTAATAATTTTAGAAAAATAATTTCACAGAAAATTTCTTTTACTCGGGTTCTAGACCTTGGATTTCAACTCCAGGCACATGCCCGAGTCTCATATTTTTTCTACGGACCCTCTGGGACCGTCAAATCATGGGTTCGGGTCTGGGTCCGTTTACCCAAAACATTGACCAAAGTCAACTTTAATCATATTGCTATCAAAAAATTTCAAATCTTTCACATAATTCACATATTTCAACATAAAAGCTTTCCGGCTACACGCCCGGACTACACATGAAAATTAAGGCAACAATAAGTGAGGGTTTTTAAGAACTGTTCATCATCGAACGGACAAAAAAAAGAAGTACCTGAGTCAGGAAATAAATATGGATAACAACTCCGCTTATCAGACTCGGACTCCCAGGCCGAGGCCGCAGGGGGCTGACCTCTCCACTGAACACGAACAGAAGGAAAACTCCTAGATCTCAACTGACGAACCTACCGGTCTAGAATATTTAGCGGCTCCTCTTCATAAGATAAATCCTTGTCCAACTGGACAGTGCTGAAGTCTAACACATGGGTAGGATCGACGTGATACCTCCGAAGCATAGACACATAAAAAACTGGATGCACGGCTGATAAGTTAGGTGGCAATGCAAGTCCATAAGCCACCTCTCCTACTCTATCAAGAATCTCAAACGGGCCAATGTACCTAGGTCTAAGCTTGTCCTTCTTTTCGAACCTTATCACGCCCTTCATAGGCAACACTCAAAGCAATACCCGCTCACCAACCATAAAATCTACATCTTGGATCTTACGGTCAATATAACTCTTTTATCTAGACTGAGAGGAATGCAGCCTCTCCTGAATGATCTTGACCTTATCTAAGGCCTCATGGACTAAGTCTGTACCCAATAGCCGGGCCTCTCCCAGCTCAAACCATCCGAGTGGAGACCGACATCGCCTACCATACAATGCCTTATATAGGGCCATCTGAATGCTAGACTGGTAGTTGTTATTGTAGGTGAACTCTGCTAAAGGCAAAAACTGGTCGCACGAGCCTCCAAAATCAATGACACAAGCTCGGAGCATTTCCTCCAAAATCTAAATAGTCCGCTCAGACTGACCGTCCGTCTTGGGGATGGAACGCTGTGCTCAACTAAACCTGGATGCCTAGATCTTACTGAACCGCTCTCTAGAAGTGCAAGGTAAACTGTGTACCTCGATTCGAAATGATAGATACCAGCACCCCATAAAGGCGGACAGTCTCCCAATTATAAATCTCAGCTAATCTTTTGGATGAATAGGAGACAACCACTGGAATGAAATGCGCTGACTTGGTCAGCCTATCAATAATGACTCAAATAGTATCATACTTCTTCCGAGTCATCGGAAGTCTAGTAATAAAATCTATGGTAATCCTCTCCCACTTCTACTCGTGAAGCTCAATCCTCCGAAACAAACTACCAGGCCTCTGATGCTCATACTTGACCTGCTGATAGTTCAAACACCGAGCCACATATGCAACAATCTCTTTCTTCATCCTACGTTACCAATAATACTATCGCAAGTCCTGATACATCCTTACAGCACCCGGGTGAATATAATACTGAGAACTATGGGCCTCCGCTAAGATGAAATCTCGAATAACTCTCCCCTGCAATCTCAACACACCATCCTCATCTAAGGTCACCTTCGTGACACCTCCATGCTGCATTGTGTCTCTCAGGACACACAAATGGGGATTATCAAACTGCCGATCATGGATATGCTCCATTAGATGGGCTCAGAAATATCTAATCTCATAAATCGATTGGCCAAGGCCTAAATATCTAAAGCAAGCAATCTCTGGCTGACTGGGATATAAGCAAGACTACCCATGCTGGCAGACTTCCTACTCAATGCATCGGCTGCCATATTGGCCTTACCTGGGTGATATAAGATAGTAACATCATAATATTTCAACAGCTCTAACCACCTCCTCCGCCTCACATTCAACTCCTCCTGCTTGAACAAGTACTGAAGACTCTTGTGATTCATGTACACCTCACATGTCACACCATATAGATAATGCCTCCAAATCTTCAAAGCATGAACAACCGCTGCCAACTCTAGGTCATGAACTAGATAATTCTTCTCATGGATCTTCAATTGTCTCGAAACATAGTCAATAACTTTGTCATCCTGCATCAATACTGCTCCAAGCCTAATATGGGAAGCATCACAATAGACCGTGTAAGGACCTAAACCCGTGGGCAAAACCAATACCGGTGTCGTAGTCAAGGCTGTCTTGAGCTTTTGAAAGCTCACCTCACACTCATCTGACCATTTGAACTGGGCACCCTTCTGGGTCAATCTGGTCATTGGGACTGCAATAGAAAAAAAATCCCTCCACGAACCGATAGTAATAACCTGCTAACCCCAAGAAACTCCAAATCTCGGTCACGGAAGTTGGTTGAGGCCAATTCTTGACTGTCTCAATCTTCTTTGGGTCCACCTAAATACCCTCTAATGATATAATATGACCCATAAATGCAACCGAACTCAACCAGAACTCGCACTTCAAAAACTTAGCATATAACTTACTATCCTTCAGAGTCTGGAGTACCACTCTGAGATGCTGCTCATGCTATTCCTGACTGCGGGAGTACACCAGAATATCATCTATGAAGACTATCACAAACAAGTCAAGATAAGGCCTGAACACTCGGTTCATCAATTCTATAAATGCTGCTGGGGCATTGGTCGACCCAAATGACATGACTAAAAACTAATAGTGCCCATACCGAGTGCGGAATGTTGTCTTAGGGACATCAGGCGCCCTAATCTTCAGTTGATGGTATCCAGATCTCAAGTCTATCATTGAGAACACCCTTGCTCCCTGAAGCTGGTCAAACAAATCATCAATCCTCGGTAGTGGATATTTGTTCTTTATCGTCATCTTGTTCAACAGCCGGTAATCGATACACATCCGTATCGAACCATCCTTCTTCTTTACAAATAACAGCGGTGCACCCCAAGGAGAAACATTAGGCCTAATAAAACTCTTTTCTAGTAACTCCTACAATTGGACCTTTAACTCATATAACTCTGGCGAGGCCATGCGATACGACGGAATAAAAATGGGCTGCGTGCCCAGAAACAAATCAATACATAAATCAATATCCATGTCGGGTGGCATACCCTGCAGGTTTGAAGGGAAAACCTCGGGAAACTCCCAAACAATAGAAATAGAGTCAATAGAAGGAACCTATGTGCTGGAGTCGCGGACATGCGCTAGATAAGCTAAACACCCCTTCTTGACCATGTGTCGAGAAGGGGACAACCACTCTAGTCGGGGAAATTCTGGCAAAGCCAAGGTCACGGTCTTGGCGTGGTAATCCAAGATGGCATGATACGGGGACAACTAATCCATCCCCAATATAACGTTAAAATCTACCATATCAAATAGAAGTAGATCAACACGGGTCTCAAGACCCCCAAACACAACCACACAGGAATGATGCACCCGGTCGACTACTATGGATTCACCCACTAGCGTAGACACATAGACAGGAATATCTAAGGTATAACTAGATATAGCCAGGCATGGCGCAAAATAGGAAGACACATATGAATATGTAAATCCAGGGTTAAATAGCACTGATGCATCTCTATCACAAATCAGAATAGTAACTATAATAACAACATCTGACGCCTCTGCCTCGGGCCTGACTGGCAAAGCATAAAACTGGGGCTCAGCCCCACCTCCCTAAACCATGTCTCTAAGACGATTGGCCACCGACTGGCCCCTACCTCTTGCGGTACAGCCTCTACTTCTACGGTCTTGACCTCCACATCTATGATCCCTACCCCCACCCCTGGCTGGCTGAGTAGGCTGTGGGTTAACTAGTGCCTGAATCATGGGGCGAGGACCCTGCTGTTGTGACTGTGTACCCCTTAATCTCGGGCAAGATCTTCTGATGTGACCATACTTACCACACTGATAACATCCCTCTGTACGATGAGACTGGCCCTAAAGGCCCAAATGACCTCCATGAACACTCTGAAGAGGCTGTGTACTGATAGGTCGCTGATTAGAATACTACCCATGAAAACCACAATCACGTGAGACACCCTATGAAGCCCGGAGGGCTGACCGAAAAGGCTTGGAAGATTGGCCCCGTATCATAAGAATCCCTGCCTCCAGATGAGGCACCACCGAATCGACCCAAGTGACGGGGCTTCTTGTCTGCCGTATAACCACCCCCTTGTGATAGAACCATCTCGATCCTCCGGGCCACATTGGCCACCTCCTGAAAAGTAATGTCACTACCCACCTCTCTAGAGTTGCGTCGATTTGCATGCACAGTTCGGGCACGAAGCTGGAAATTTTTTATGTTGAAATATATGAAATATGTGAAAAATTTGAAGAATTTGGATATTAATATTGATATGGTTGACTTTGGTCAACATTTTTGGTAAACGGACCCGGACCCGTGATTTGACGGTCTCAGAAAATCCGTAGAAAAATATGGAACTTGGGCGTATGCCCGGAATTGAAATCCGAGGTCTAGAACCCCGGTAAAAGAATTTTTCTGTTAAATTGTTTTCTGAAAATGTTTAAGGAAAATGAAACTGAATTTTAATGAAAAAGTACTGGTATCGGGCTCGTATTTTGGTTCCGACGCCCGGTACAGGTCATATATGTTGGTTAAGCGCTTCTTGTAAAGTTTGGTTGAAAACGGACGTCGTTTGACGTGTTTCGACCTTAAAATGGAAATTTTGGAAATTATGAAATTTGAGAGAATTATTGAGTTTTGATTTTGATGTTATTTTAGCGGTTTGATCGCGCGAGCAAGTTCGTATGATGTTTTTGAGTTAGTGTGCATATTTGGTTTGGAGCCCCGAGGGCTTGGGAGTGTTTCGGAGGTGGTTCGGGGTGTTTTTGGACTTAGGAAACTGGCAGATTTTCTGCAATTTTTACACAGACATTTTACTCTACGCGATCGCGGCTTGTACACGCGATCGCACTGCCTTGTCAAATTACTCAACGCGATCGCAGCCGTCTGCACGCGATCGCGTAGCTTCCTGTTCTTCTTCAACGCGATCGCAGCCGTCTGCACGCGATCGCGTAGCTTTCTGTTCTCCTTCAATGCGATCGCGACCCTGTTCACGCGATCGCGTAGTACAAACAAGCCACCCCAGCGAAATTCTTCTACGCGATCGCAGCACTGACCACGCGATCGCGTAGTGTTAAACGTTTGCCTTCCACGATCGCGACCCTGTTCACGCGATCGCGTAGAACAAAATCGTTGCCCAGTGAATTTAATCCCAAAACAGAACAGAAACGGGATAAAAATCCCTTTTCTGTTCAACTCTCTTCACCACAGCTCCTTGGATGATTTTTGAGCGATTCTTCATCAAACTTCTTGGGTAAGTGATTCTTAACTCCTTTTCTTCATTTTCCATCAATATTATTTGAATTCCTAAGCCTAAATAGGTGTAAATGGGTAAAAAAACTAGAGAATTGAGTATAGTAAGGGTTTTCAAAGAATTTGCGATCTAGACTTCGTTTTGGAGTCGAACTTAAGAACAAATTGTATATTTGAACTCATGGATGATTGGGTGAACTTATTTTGGTTCGAAACTTGAGTTTCGATTATGTGGGCTCGGGGTCGATTTTTACTATTCCGGGGCAAAATGTTGTAAAAATTATAATTGGCCATATGAATTAGTTTGTTGAGTAGTATTGATGATATTAAATCAATTGTGTATAGATACGATTGGATTGGAGCCAAATTTGAAAGGAAAAGGCATTGCTATGGATTGAATTGTTCGTAAACTTTCGAGGTAAGTGTTTGTTCTATCCTAGCTTGAGGGAATAGGATTGTGTGCTATGTGCTATTTGATGATTAAGAGTTATTGGTGTCACACCGGTAACGGAGATAAATTGTTGAATTATTATCAATTATTGGTTCAAAACCGGTAATTATAAATATTGTTGATGCAGAAATTATTGGTTAAATGCCGGTAATATATATATTTATGAATTGGGATCGTGTGGCACGCCGACCACTTATATGATAAGAAATGGGATCGTGTGGCACGCCGACCACAAAGTGATTTAAAATCTTGGCATTGGCCATAGTTGATATAATTTATTGATATATTTGGGAGCGGGTGGTACGCCTACCACAAGATATAATTTATTGATACAATTGGGAACGGGTGGTACGCCTACCACAAGATATACCTTATTGATACAATTGGGAGTGGATGGTATGCCAACCACGAGATATAATTTACTGTTACAGTTGGGAGCAGCTGGTAAGCCTACCACGAGATATGAAATGAAAAAGGATTTGAGACATGAAAGTAAGATTTATTTTGTTGACTAGATTACTCTGGATATTATGAGTTATTGATTGTTATTTCAGAGCAGAGTGTTTCCTTATAAATTTTTTGTATATGTATATATATTGCAACTATACAGGTTTATGTGGGTGACCGGCCTTAGTCTCGTCACTATTTCACTGGGATATGCGAGGCACTTACCAGCACATGGGGTCGGTACTGCTGATACTACAATCTGCGCTTTTTTTGCGCAGATACAGGTTACGGACAGCAGCAGCGGCAGTAGCACGATTGTGGATATTCCGACTACTGAGACTACGAGGTAGCCTTGCAGGCATTCGCAGGACCCGTTGTCTCTTCTATCTATGTAATTCATTCTGTTATCTCATGTATTCGAGATAAACAACTTATATTTCTTTCAGACAATTGTGTGTATTATTCTTAGAAGTTTGTGAGTATTGTGAGACCAGTCTTGGGTAGTGTATCATGTTTGGGTTTCTTTATAATATTTGATTAGATTGACTAAGTCTTCCGCTAAGTTTAATTATTCCGCTGTAATTTATATGTTTTTAATTTTAAAAGTCTTAACAAGAGTTTGGTAGCTAATGGAAATGTAAGTAATATTTGGCTTGCCTAGCTTCCACTAGTAGGCGCCATCATGACTCCCGATGGTGGGAAATCCGGGTCGTGACAAGTTGGTATCAGAGCACTAGGTTGCATAGGTCTCACAACTCACGAACAACCTTAGTAGAGTCTGAAGGATCGGTACGGAGACGTCTGTATTTATCCTCCAGAGGCTACAGAGTTAGGAAAATTTTCCCTTTATTCTTTCCAGTCGTGCGACTTGATCTTTCAAATGTTAATTGAACTTCTACTCTGTTCTTCCGCAGATGGTAAGAACACGTGCATCCTCATCTACTGACCAGCAGCCCGAGGTCCCAGCAGCGGTAGCTCCCGCTAGGGGTAGAGGCCGAGGTCGAGGTCGTCCTAGAGGCAAAGGTAGGGGCAGAGCTCAGCCCCGAGCAGCGGCCCAAGTGACAGAACCTCGGGCTCATATCGAGGAGGAGGTTCCAGTCCCAACAGCTCCAGTAGGCCCAGCTCAGGTCCCAGGAGGAGTTATGTTTTCACCGGATCTTCCGGATGCTTTGGTCCGAATAGCAGGATTTATGGACAATATCACCAGAGCAGGTTTATTACCAGTAGCACCAGCCACTTCTCAGGCTGGAGGAGGTAATCAGACTCCTGCTACGCGCACTCCGGAGCCAGTAATTCCCCAAGCTCAGGTTCCTGTGATTCAGCCAGTTGAGGCAGCTCAGCCTGTTATTGTGACTCCGTCTAATGATGGTGTAGCTATGTCCGCTGACGCGTTATAGAGATTGGACAGATTTACCAAGTTGTTCACTACCACATTCAGTGGCACTCCTTCAGAGGATCCACAGGATTTCCTATATAGCTGCCACGAGGTTCTCCGTACTATGGGCATTGTGGAGACTAATGGTGTGGACTTTGCTACTTTTCGACTATCTGGTTCTGCCAAGACTTGGTGGAGGGATTATTGTCTATCCAGGCCAGCGGGATCATCATCTTTGACTTGGGGGCAATTTGCGGAATTGTTCTTGGAAAAGTTCCTTCCAGCAACTCAGCGGGAGGCTCTGCGCAGACAATTTGAGCGTCTTCATCAGGGTTCTATGTCTGTCACACAGTACGAGACTAGGTTCGTGGACCTGGCTCGTCATGCTATTATCATACTTCCCACAGATCGGGAAAGGGTGAGAAGGTTTATTGATGGCTTGAATCAGCCGATTCGACTACAGATGGCTTTGGGGGCAGGAACTGAATTCACTTTTCAGGAGGCGGCTAATGCAGCCCGCCGGATCGAGATGGCTCTGTCGCAAGGAGCAAGACATGGATCAGATAAGAGATCTCGTAATTCAGGTAGATTCAGTGGTACCTCGTCTGGAGGTAGAGATTCTCATGATAGAGGCCATCCTCCTAGGCCTTATCGGTCAGCTCTTCAGGTTTCTCATGATGCTTCAGGTGATCGTAATTCTCAGCCACGCTACTCTGATCAGCAGCCTATCGGTGCACCACCACTTCGCTATTTTCAGCAGCCGAGGGCTTGTTTTACGTGCGGTGATCTTGGGCACATTGCAAAGTATTGCCCTCGAGCTTCTGACAGATCTCAGCCACAGGGTTCTCGTGCCATGATTCAGGCCCCAGTTCCCCCACAGCCTGCCCAGCCAGCTAGAGGCGGACGTAGAGGACATAGAGGTGGAGGTAGAGGTCATAGAGGTGGAGCTCAGACCGATAGAGGTAGAGACCAGCCAGTAGCTGATCGTCCTAGAGATACTGCTCAGGGTGGTGGGGCACAGCCCCGATGTTATGCACTTCCCGCCAGACCAGAGGCCGAGTCTTCTGATGCCGTCATTACATGTATTATTTTGGTTTGTGATAGAAAGGCATCAGCATTATTTGACCCTGGGTCTACATATTCGTACGTGTCCTCCTATTTTTGCACCGTACTTGATTCAGCCTAGTGATCCACTGGTGTTCCTGTTCATGTGTCTACACTAGTAGGTGATTCTATTGTGGTTGATCGAGTTCATCGGTCATGTATTATAGTAATTGAGGGTCTCGAGACTCGTGCTGATTTATTGCTCCTAAATATGGTGGACTATGATATTATACTAGGCATGGACTAGCTATCTCCATATCATGCTATTTTAGATTGCCATGCCAAGACCGTGACTTTAGCTCTGCCAAATTTGCCTTGTATATAGTGGAAAGGAATTTCAGGTCATACTAGTCGTAATGTTATTTCTTATGTTAAGGCTCAGCGTATGGTTGGAAAGGGATGCTTGGCTTATTTGGCCTATGTCCGTAATTCTAGTGCTGAGGTTCCTTCTATTGACTCTGTGCCTTGTGGTTCGCGAATTTCCTGAAGTATTTCCTTCAGACTTGCCAGGTATGCCGCCCGATAGGGACATTGACTTTTGCATTGACTTGGCTCCAGGCACTCAGCCCATTTCCATTCCCCCATATCGTATGGCTCCGCCAGAGTTAAAAGAATTGAAGGAGCAGTTGCAGGATTTACTTGAAAAGGGTTTCATTAGACCCGGTGTTTCGCCGTGGGGTGCACCAGTATTATTTGTAAAGAAGAAAGATGGTTCGATGAGAATGTGCATTGACTATCGACGGTTAAACAAGGTGACTATCAAAAATAAATATCCACTTCCGCGAATTGATGATTTATTTGACCAGCTTCAGGGTGCCAAGGTATTTTCAAAGATCGATTTGAGATCTGGCTATCATCAGCTGAAGATTAGGGCATCTGATGTCCCTAAGACAGCGTTCCGCACTCGGTATGGACATTATGAATTTCTGGTCATGTCTTTTGGGTTGACAAATGCCCCAGAAGCTTTTATGGAATTGATGAATCGGGTGTTCCGGCCTTATTTAGACTTGTTTGTAATAGTCTTCATTGATGACATATTAATATATTCCCGCTCAGGAGGAGCATGCGCGACATCTCAGAGTGGCCTTGCAGACTCTGAGAGATAGCCAACTATATGCAAAATTTTCAAAGTGTGAATTTTGGCTAAATTCAGTTGCATTCCTGGGTCATATTGTGATGGCAGCAGGTATTCAGGTTGATCCGAAGAAGATTGAGGCAGTCAAGAACTGGCCTAGACCGACATCAGCCACAGATATTCGGAGTTTCTTGGGATTAGCGGGTTATTATCGCCGATTCGTAGAGGGATTTTCATCTATTGCAACCCCACTAACCAGATTGACCCAGAAAGGTGTTCAACTTGAATGGTTGGACGAGTGTGAGGCGAGCTTTCAAAAGCTCAAGATAGCCTTGACCACGACGCCGATGTTGGTATTCCTACAATATCAGGGCCATATATAGTGTAATGTGATGCATCTCATATATGACTTGGTGCAATGTTGATGCAGAATGGCAAGGTTATTGTACATGCTTCGCGGATGTTGAAGATTCATGAGAAGAACTATCCAGTGCATGATCTAGAATTGGCGGCGATTATTCACGCATTGAAGATCTGGAGGCATTATTTGTATGGTGTAGCATGTGAAGTATACATCGATCATAAGAGTCTTCGGTATTTGTTTAAGCAGAAAGAGTTGAATATGAGGCAGAGAAGGTGGCTAGAGTTGCTAAAAGACTATGATGTTACCATTTTATATCATCCGGGAAAAGCAAACATGGTGGCCGACGCTTTGAGTAGGAAGTCGGCCAGTATGGGCAGTCTTGCTTATATTCCAGTCAATCAGAGACCACTTGCTTTGGATGTTCAGTCCTTGGCCAACCGATTTGTGAGGTTGGATATTTCCGAGCCTAGTCGAGTACTAGCTTGCACGATCGCTCGCTCTTCATTATTGGAGCGTATCCGCGATCAACAATATAATGATTCTTATTTATGTGACCTTAGAGATACGGTTCAGCGAGGAGGTGCTAAACAGGTCACATTAGATGCTGATGGGATCCTAAGGATGCAAGGGCGCATTTGTGTGCCAAATGTTGATGGGCTTAGAGAATTGATTCTAGAAGAAGCTCACAGTTTGCGGTATTCTATTCATCCAGGTGCAGTGAAAATGTATCGAGATTTGCATCAACATTATTGGTGGCACGGAATGAAAAAGGATATTGTGGCATATGTGGCACGGTGTCTTAATTGTCAGCAGGTTAAGTATGAACATCAGAGACCTGGCGGTTTATTTCAGAGAATTGAACTTCCTGAATGGAAGTGGGAGCGAATCACGATGGATTTCGTTTCGGGACTTCCGAAGACTCGGAAGAAGTTTGATGCTGTTTGGGTGATTGTTGATAGGCTGACCAAGTCAGCTCATTTTGTTCCTATTGCCACTACTGACCAAGAAAGGCTTCGCACAGCTCAGTCCAGGCAAAAGAGCTATGCAGATCGCAAGGTTAGAGATATAGCTTTCATGGTAGGGGAGCGAGTATTACTCCGAGTATCGCCTATGAAGGGCGTGATGAGATTTGGAAAGAAGGGCAAACTTAGCCCTAGGTTTATTAGACCATTCGAGATTCTTGATCGTGTGGGAGAGGTGGCATATAAACTTGCCTTGCCACCTAGCTTATCAGCTGTACATCCAGTGTTTCATGTGTCCATGCTTCAAAAATATCACGGCGATCCGTCGCACGTGTTAGATTTCAGCATTGTCCAATTGGACAAAGATCTGTCATGTGAAGAGGAGCCGGTAGCTATCCTAGATCGGCAGGTTCGACAGTTGAGGTCGAAGAGTTTTCCTTCTGTGCGAGTTCAGTGGAGGGGTCAGCCTCCTGAGGCATCGACCTGGGAGTCCGAGTCCGACATGCGGAGCCGATATCCTCATCTATTCCTTGACTCAGGTACTTCTTTCTTTTGTCCGTTCGAGGACGAACGGTTGTTTTAGAGGTGGAGAATGTGACGACCTAAAGGGTCATCACTTGTTTTATTAATCATTTCGAGCTTCTGAGGTCTTGAAAACCTCATTTATAGTTGCCTCAATTTGCGTGCGCAGTTCGGGCACGAAGTTGGAAAATTCTTTATGTTGAAATATGTGAAATATGTGAAAAATTTGAAGAATTTTGATATTAATATTGATATGGTTGACTTTGGTCAATATTTTTGGTAAACGGATCCGGACCCATGATTTGACCGGTCTCAGAAAATCCGTAGAAAAATATGGAACTTGGGCGTATGCCCGGAATTGAAATCCGAGGTCTAGAACCCCGGTAAAAGAATTTTTCTCTTAAATTGTTTTCTGAAAATGTTTAAGGAAAATGAAACTGAATTTTGATTAAAAAGTACTGGTATCGGGCTCGTATTTTGGTTCCGACGCCCGGTACAGGTCATATATGTTGGTTAAGCGCTTCCTGTAAAGTTTGGTTGAAAACGGACGTCGTTTGACGTGTTTCGACCTTAAATTGGAAATTTTGGAAATTATGAAATTTGAAAGAATTCTTGAGTTTTAAGGCTCAATTCATTGATTTTGATGTTATTTTAGCGGTTTGATCGCGCGAGCAAGTTCGTATGATGTTTTTGAGTTAGTGTGCATATTTGGTTTGGAGCCCCGAGGGCTCGGGAGTGTTTCGGAAGTGGTTCGGGGTGTTTTTGGACTTAGGAAACTGGCAGATTTTCTGCAATTTTTACACAGACATTTTACTCTACGCGATCGCGGCCTTGTACACGCGATCGCACTGCCTTGTCAAATTACTCAACGCGATCGCAGCCGTCTGCACGCGATCGCGTAGCTTCCTGTTCTTCTTCAACGCGATCGCAGCCGTCTGCACGCGATCGCGTAGCTTTCTGTTCTCCTTCAATGCGATCGCGACCCTGTTCACGCGATCGCGTAGTACAAACAAGCCACCCCAGCGAAATTCTTCTACGCGATCGCAGCACTGACCACGCGATCGCGTAGTGTTGAACGTTTGCCTTCCGCGATCGCGACCCTGTTCACGCGATCGCGTAGAACAAAATCGCTGCTCAGTGAATTTAATCCCAAAACATAACAGAAACGGGATAAAAAAATCCCATTTCTGTTCAACTCTCTTCTCCACAGCTCCTTGGACGATTTTTGAGCGATTCTTCATCAAACTTCTTGGGTAAGTGATTCTTAACTCCTTTTCTTCATTTTCCATCAATATTATTTGAATTCATAAGCCTAAATAGGTGTAAATGGGTAGAAAAACTAGAGAATTGAGTATAGTAAGGGTTTTCAAAGAATTTGCGATCTAGACTTCGTTTTGGAGTCGAACTTAAGAACAAATTGTATATTTGAACTCATGGATGATTGGGTGAACTTATTTTGGTTCGAAACTTGAGTTTCGATTATGTGGGCCCGGGGTCGATTTTTACTATTCCGGGCAGAATGTTGTAAAAACCATATTTGGCCATATGAATTAGTTTGTTGAGTAGTATTGATGATATTAAATCAATTGTGTATAGATACGATTGGATTGGAGCCAAATTTGAAAGGAAAAGGCATTGCTATGGATTGAATTGTTCGTAAACTTTCGAGGTAAGTGTTTGTTCTATCCTAGCTTGAGGGAATAGGATTGTGTGCTATGTGCTATTTGATCGAGTGCGGTGTATGGGATGTGGTGACGAGCATCCATACATTGGCATCTTTCATGACCGTGAGTCGTTGTTAATACTTGTGGTGAGACATATTTAAAGATAAATTGTTGAACCCTTGTCGGGTTGTAGAATTGTTATTGTTCTCCCTTGCCGGGACTTGTTGTGAAGTTAGATATTGATTGCCCTTGCCGGGACTTTGTTGTGATGAATATTATGTCCCTTGCCGGGACGATTTATGATTTATTGTTTTCATTCTCTGCCCTTAACTGTGATTGTTATTTGGGTGAGGAAGAGTGAAATTACATGAAGGGTGATGTCGTGCTTTGGGAGCGGGTGGTACGCCTACCACAAGATATAATTTACTGTTACAGTTGGGAGCGGGTGGTACGCCTACCACAAGATATGAAATGGAGAAGGAATTGAAACATGAAAGTAAGATTTATTATGTTGACTAGATTATTCTGGATATTATGAGTTATTGACTGTTATTTCAGAGCATAGTCTTTCCTTATAAATGTTTTGTATATGTATATATATTGCAACTGTGCAGGTTTATGTGGGTGATTGGCCTTAGTCTCGTCATTATTTCGCTGGGATAGGCCAGGCACTTACCAGCACATGGGGTCGGTTGTGCTGATACAACACTCTGCGCTCTTTTTGCGCATATACAGGTTACGGACAGCAGCAGCGGCAGTAGCGATCGTAGATATTCCGACTATTGAGACTACGAGGTAGCCTTGCAGGCGTCCGCAGGACCCGTTATCTCTTCTATCTATGTATTTCATTCTGTTATCTCATGTATTCGAGATAAACAACTTATATTTGTTTCAGACAATTGTGTGTATTATTCTTAGAAGTTCGTGAGTATTGTGACACCAGTCTTGGGTAGTATATCATGTTTGGGTTTCTTTATCATATTTGATAAGATTGACTAAGTCTTCCGCTAAGTTTAATTATTCCGCTGTAATTTATATGTTTTAAATTTTAAAGTCTTAATAAGAGTTTGGTAACTAATGGAAATGTAAGTAATATTTGGCTTGCCTAGCTTCCACTAGTTGGCGCCATCATGACTCCCGATGGTGGGAAATTCGGGTCGTGACAAGTTGGTATAATGCTTTTGGGAATCATACAAAAAGTAACTTTTCAGTTGCTTTAACCGCTGACGTTACGATATTTGTGTCAGGACCAAGGCATCAAGGATTAATTCCTCAAAAAATCATAAAGGGAAGCCTGTAACACCCCGCCGAACACACAGCAGCGGCGATGCCGGCCGTGCCACCGAACACACAGCAGTGACACGCAGCCTAAGGAATTGTTACCCTTGGGTATAGGAGCATTCCACGCATAGTTGCAGCTACTGGGAATCGAACCTAAGACCCCAAGGCTTTTCAGGGATTTTACTCCCTCACCTCTCACCAATTGAGCTGCATGCCGTGTACTTTATTTGCTTATTTGGTGAGGATGAGAGTAAAAGCACGTTTCTTAAGAATTATTGCCTCTAGATGAGTCACCACCGAATCGACCTAAGTGACGGGGCTTTTTGTCTGCCCTATAACCACACCCCTGTGGTAGAACCATCTCGATCCTCCGGGCCATATTGGCCGCCTCCTGAAAAATAGTGTCACTACCCGCCTCCCTGGCCATCTGAAGATGAATAGGCTGGATCAAACCATCAATAAATCTCCTCTCCCTCTCCCTCTCAGTGGGGACTGTGACGAGGGCATGGCGAGCTAGATCGATAAACCGGGCATCATACTGAGTGACCGTCATAGACCCTTGTTGGAGGCGCTCAAACTGCCTTCAATAAGCATCCCTCTAAGTAACAGGAAGAAACTTCTCTAAAAACAACTCCGAGAAGTGATCCCAAGTCAAAGGCAGCAACCCTCCTAGTCTGGCTGAACAGTAATCCCTCTACCAAGTCTTGGCAGATCCAGATAAACGAAAAGCCGTAAAATCAACTCCATTGGACTCCACAATGCCCATGTTTCAAAGAACCTCATGGAAACTATATAAGAAATCCTGGGGGTCCTCAGAAGAAGCTCCGATAAATGTATCAATCAAGAGTTTGGTGAATTTGTCCAACATCCATAAAGCATCTACGAACATAGCCGCTCCATCACCGGTCTGTGCAACTACCCCCGGCTGAACTGTCGCAGCTGTCTGAACTAATGGAACCTGAGTCTAGGGAGCTACCTGCTCCGGAGTACGTACAGTAGTAGTCTCGGCTCCTCCTCTAGCTTGGGAAGTGGATGGTGCTGCCGGAAGCAATCCTGCTCGGGTGACACTCTCCATAAGGCCAACCAACCGGACCAAGGCATCCTGAAGGACTATGGTAGCAATAAACCCCTCTAGGACCTGAGCTGGGCCCATCGAAACTATCTGGGCTAGGTCCAGACCTCCTCAACCTGAGGGTCTGCCACTAGTGTTGCTACTAGTGGCTGGGCCCTACCCCTACCCCTACATCATCCCATAGCATGGTCACGTCCTCTGCCCCCTATCGAGAACTGCCTGGGGCTCGGACTCCTGATCGGTGGATGAGGAAGCGCGTGTTCTCGCCATCCGCGAAAGAACATAGTAGAAATTCAATCAGCATGTGCGAAACCAAATCACACGACAAGAAAGAACAAATGAGAGATTTTTCCTAACTCAATAGACTCTGGGGAACAAGTACAAACGTCTCTGTACCTACCCTTAGAATCTACTAAGTTTTTCCATGAGTTGTGAGACCTATGTAACCTAGTGCTCTGATACCAACTTGTCACGACCCGAATTTCCCACCATCGGAGTCGTGATAGTGCCTACTCGTGGTAGCTAGGCAAGCCAACTTAATTACCTTTTCATCACTAAATAATTATTTTAACAGTTTATAACATCAATATAGAACATGAAGTCTAATAAAAATAATAGCGTAAGTCTGTCTTATAAATATGAATTAAAATACGGAATAGTCAAAAACAACCTCTACCCAAGATTTGGTGTCACATTACTCACGAACCACTAAGAATAAACTAATTACAAAGGTCTGAAATAATATAACATCTGTCTGTCTCAAAACAAGGAGGCAACAGTCTAAAAGAAAACAATAAGAAGAGATGTCAGGCATGCAAACGCATGCAAGGCTACCTCAGTCTCCGGACTGAAGGTCTACTCCCGATCTAGTGTTGCTCTCTAAAATCTACCACAACACCATAATCTGTGCAAAAGAGCACAGAAGTGTAGCATCATCAAAACCGACCCCATTTGCTGGTAAGTGCTTAGACTAACCCCGGCGAAGTAGTAACAAGGCTAGACTGGACACCACATAAACCTGTGCAGTTATAAATATACAACAGAAATGAAACACCAAACAACTAACAATATGGGAGGGGAAACATGCTATGGGGAAATACAGTATTAACATAAATCCAGAGTAACAGACAAAAGCAGTTAGATTCATCGAAAACAAGGTATCATCACTCATTATAAACACAAGATATCAATAGATGTTGTGGCGTGAAACCCGCTCCACACTTGTCATTGTTGCAGCGTGCAACCCGACCCATATCATTTATCATCAATCATTGTTGCGGTGCACAACCCGATCCTCACATATTATTGTTCCGGCGTACAACCTGATCCTTAATATCATTGTTGCGACGTGCAACATGCTCCTCAATATCATTTAACATATTGATTTCCCAAACAACACTCACAATTCAGAGACATAAAAATAAGCAACTATTTGACAAACATCCCGGCAAGGGAAAAAATCCAACAAGTTCAACCAAACATCCCAGCAAGGGAATAATTAACAACACTTTTCCACTTTTCCTCATCTCATAATTCACTCTTCTATTTTGAGCCAACGCTCCAATTAACCAAGTTAATTCGTATGCCTTCAATATTCGTATCACAATTCGAGCCAATTCTCCCAAGAATCAATTAATCATTTTACCGTTCTCATGTTATTCACAACATTAAGAAATCTTCCAATAAACACGGGGTTCACAACCAAGTCATGATAATCACATTTTAAGGACTCACGGTCATACTAGACATGAATGAATAGATACTCGTCACCACGCCTATACATCGTACTCGATCACATATCAATTAGCAACAAGACTCAGTTCATATTATCTCAAGCTAGGGTTAAACCAAACACTTACCTCAAAGCCTTGAAATCCACCTAATCCTCAACTATCGCTTTACCTCGCGGTTCCACCTCCAATGCTCGAATCTAATCACAATTTGTTTGAATGTATCAACAAATGCTAATGGAATTAATTTGAATGCATAAAAATGAATTTCCCAAAGTTTTACTCAAAAATTTCCAAAATGCCCCTAGGTGCACATGGTTAAAACTCGAGGTTCAAACCAAAATCTGGTTACCCATTCCCCCACGAGTTCAAATATATAATTTGTTTTGAAACCGGACCTCAAATCTAGGTCCAACTCCCCAATTTATGAAAAACCTAGGTTCTACCAAAAAACCCCAATTTCACCCATGAAAATCCTTGATTTCAAGTGGAAAACATGTTTAATGATGTTAAAGGATTGAAAAAATTGAATAAAAATCAACTTACAAATGATTTTGGATGAAGTTTGCTCTTGAAAAATTGCCTATGGTGTTTGGGTTTAGAAAGAATGGTGAAAAGTGATGAAAATTCGACTAAGTATAAAATTTGCTGGGCCTCAGATATGGGAATTGCGAACATAAGTTCGCATTTGCGAACAATGCATGTTTGGAAAATGCGACACTTTAGTTCGCATTTGCGAACTTAGGTCTGGGGGGTAGGTTTCGCTTTTGCTAACTTTTGATCGATTTTGCGAACTAGACCATCTCGCATTTTCCAGCAAGGGCGTCACATTTGCGACCCCAGTCCATTTCCCCCCTCTTTGCATTTGCGAAGGAGTGAGCGCATTTGCGATCCGTCCCAGATTTCCCTTCTTCGCATTTGTGAAGGAATGATCGCGTTTGCGACTTTGCATTTGGGAGAACTTCTTCGCAAATTCGAATATACCAGAACTGAGGAATATCAGCTTTTTTCAAATATGAGAAATGTAATCCGATGTCTATCCAACGCTCACCCGAGCCCTCGGGGCTGCAAACCAAATATGCACACAACCTCAAAAATATCCTACGGACTTGCCAATGTGATCAAATCGCCAAAATAACATCACTTATATAGAATCAAGCTTCAAAACATATGATTTTCCTTCTAAACTTCATAAACTTTCAAATTTGAAACTAATAATCTGAAACACGTCAAATGATGTCCGATTTCAACCAAGCTTCAAACAAAGTGCTTAAACAACATATAAGACTTGTATTGGACGTCAGAACTAAAATATGAGCCCGGTACCACAGTCTTTTAATAAATTTTCATTTCCAATTTCCTTAACAATTTCAGAAAAACAATTTCATAAAACAATTCTTTTACTCGGGTTCTAGACCTCGAATTTCAATTCTGGGTACATGCCCGAGTCCCATATTTTTTCTACGAACCCTCCGGGATTGTCCAATCTCGGGTCCAGGTCCGTTTACCAAAAATATTGACCGAAGTAAACTTTAATCATATTAATATCAAAATTCTTCAAATTTTTCATAGATTCACATATTTCAAACATAAAAGCTTTTCGGCTACGCGGTCGGACTGCGCATGCAAATTGAGTTAAGTAAAAATAAGGGTTTCAAGGCCTCAAAAGCACGGAATGAATGTGGAAACAAGTGATGACCATTTAGGTCGGCACAATTTTAGACAGGCTAAACTCTTATACAAAGAACCTTCTTCTATGTTACGTTGTTTACTTGTTTTTTACCAAGAAATTTTTTTTGTATTATTTTTCTCGCAATATTGCTCGATCAATTGGTTTTCTCTATTATTTCCTCTTGTTTAATTTGGATGGTTGTTGTTTACCCTAAAATGGATAACAATTGAATTTGTATGTGTTTTTAAGGATATGTGATATAATTTGGCACAAATTAAGAATATATATTAATATTGAAATTGACTGCAAAAGAAATAAATACAAACTGATTGAATTGAACAGCCTTGTCCCTCGAGTTCGATCATCCTTGAACAAAGTGAAATTTCAACTGAGAAGGAGAAACAAGTTGTGACGACCCGGCCCGTCGTCACGGGAATTACCACCCCGTTGTGTTGTAATTACATAATTCATGCTTTTATATAAGTGTTAGAGTCTATCGGGGGAGTTAGGAGTGAATTAAATTGGGAATGAGGCATATAGCCTTTGTGAAGGAAACTTGAATAAGAAAAGTCAACCCGGAGTTGACTATTTAGCTAGAGGGCTCGGAATCGGATTCGGATGATTCGGTTAGTTCCGGAAGGTGATTTGTGACTTAGGGGAGCGATCGGAATTGAATTTGGAGGCCCGGTGTAGAAATAGGCTTGAATTGGCTAAGGTTGAATTTTGGCGAAATCCGGACGATAGGTGAGATTTAGATCCGGGGGTCGGAATGGAGTTCCGACAGTTGTAGTAGCTTCGTTAGGTGATTTTGGATGTGTCTGCAAAATTTCAGGTCATTCGGACGTCGTTTGGTCGGGTTTTTGATCGAATGTGTAATTTGGAATGTTTTAAGGAATTTAGGCTTGAATTCGATGCGAATTATGAGTTTTGATGTTGTTAGACGTGTTTTGAGGATTGGAGCAAGTTCGAATAAGGTATTAAGATGTGTTGGTATGTTTGGATGAGGTCCCGGGGGCCTCGGGGTGCTTTCGGATGGTTAAACGGGAGAAAAATCATGGAAATTTCAGGTTGAGAGTTCCGGTTCTGTCATTTTCGCTCCTGCGGAAATGTGGTCGCAGGAGCGAGTCCGCAGAAGCGGATATTGGAGCGCAGAAGCGCTTGTGATCGCGGAAGCGGAAAGGAGCCCGCAGGTGCGGCACCGCTGAAGCGGATGTTGAGCCGCAGAAGCGGCCAAGGGCTATGGGGGAAGTATCGCAGAAGCGGAAGGCTAGCCGCTTAGGCGAGTCCGCAGAAGCGGACGCCTAGCCGCAGAAGCGGAAATTTCCGCAGGAGCGGTCGAGTCTTCGCAGAAGCGGACGCGCAGAGGCGGTCCGTATATCGCAGAAGCGGAAATGGCCGGCTAGGCTTGGAACCGCAGAAGCGACCCTTTGGTCGCGGATACGGGAGCGTAGAAGCGGAAAATGTTCCGCAGAAGCGAAAATCGCTGTAAGTAAGTGTATCAGAAGTTAGAAAATTTCAGAAACATTTTAACATTCGGGGGTCTCGGCTTAAGGACGATTTTGGGCGATTTTGAGGAGGAAATCAAGGGAAATCATCAGGTAATCAACTATGAACTCATATTATGATTAGTATTGATAATATCATGCAATTATATCATGAAAATGGAGGAATTTGGGGTAATTATGGAGGATTTAGCCCTAGTCTTGGATTTTGGAAAAATCAAGGTTTTGAATGGGCAAATGGAGTCCGAATTTGGTAAATTTTATATGCCTAGACTCGTATCGAGGTGAGGATTCCGAATATGTAATTTTTGTAATTTTTCGACAAGTGTACCAAAAGTCGGGATTTGACAACTTGTGGGTTTTGATATAAATTGGGTTATTTCGAATGAATTTCGTGAAATTAGCGTATATTGATGCATTCTCTATGACTTTGAGCAGATTTGGCATCCGAGGAGATTGAATTGCGAGGCAAGCGCAAGGCGGATTGAAGCTTCTACCGGTTCGAGGTGAGTGGTAGTAGTAAACAATACACTGAGGGTTTGAAACCCCGTACTAGCACTTTACAGTGCTATATTGAGATGAGACACGCGTTCTATGACGGGCGTGGTAACATTGTGATAAGGGGTTCGGACTTAGTCCTTCCCGGCTAATAGAATACTGTGTTGTACAACTGTTAATGAGGTTATAACTGTATCATTGGGCTAATAGCCATGTTTGGGGCCTCGTGCCGATCTGTAGAGCATTAGGGAACCTATAGAGCTAGGTGACCTTTACATTGTGTTGGAAATATACACTCAGCCATGGCTCTAGCTGCATAGCATAATACGAGCCTGTACTAGATGTGTACATTGAGAGAGATTATCTAGGGTGGAATTCCCTGTTCTAGCTGAGTGGGCCTGAAAGGCCAAGTTTATACCGATTGAGATGAGATAGGGTCGAGGACCCACTAGGAGATGTTATATTGGGCCTGAAAGGCCAAGTCTATATTAACTGAGACAGGGTCAAGGACCCATTGTGATATATTATATTGGGCATGAGAGGCCAAGTACATACTGACTGGGATAGGGTCGAGGACCCATTATGAGGTATTATGCATATAGATACCTATTTTGGATCGGACTGCACGCCGCAGTAATATGCATGTGATATACATGTAATATACATGTGGGACGGACCTGCACGCCGCAGTATTATTGCGCTTGGGCTGTAGGAGCCCCTTCGGAGTCTGAGTCTGCACACATTCCAGTGAGCGCCGGTATATTATGGGATCGGGCTGCACGCCGCAGCAGTATATATGTTGGATCGGACTGCACGCCGCAGTGATATATGGTGGACCTGGCTGCACGCCATAGCACCATAGCGCTTGGGCCTAGGGAGCCCCTCCGAAGTCCGTATACACCCCCAGTGAGCGCCGTCGACGTTAAATGGAGCGGGCTGCGCGCCGCAGCCAGCAGTATATGTATTGGAGCGGGCTGCACGCCGCAACATTATACTTAATCATATCCTACTATTTACTTAGATACTTATACATTATAGACATAAGTATGTGCCTTTATATGTTGAGATGGCCGTACACCGTAGGGGTACGAGCGAGGGTTTGTTCGGTGTGGAGATCTTGTAGAGATAAACGTAGATTGGAGGTTAAAGTACTACTATAGTGATGACGTACTTGTGAAGGCTGCCTTAGAACTGCTAAGTGATAGCACAGGAGTTCTTACTTTCGGTTATTATTTATTATTGTTACTCACTGAGTTGAAATATACTCACCCCACTCCCCTGCACTGTTTTGGTGCAGATCCGCAGGTGCCCGAGAGCAGTTGAGACATTGTAGCTGCTGATCCTTGTCTACTTTTGCGGAGATTACGAGGTAGCTGCCAGCGTCCGCAGAGCTTGTTTTTCTCCTTCTTTATCATCTTGTTGATTTCCTATTTGTCTAGACTTGGTTGTATTAGGATGCTATTCTGTAGAGGCTCGGTCTCGTGACACCACGATATGTTTGGGACCGTATTTTGTATGTTTTGACGTTTCGGTTATTACCTGTTATGACTAACTACTGTTTAAGTTTAATTTATTTAATAATTGGCCGGTTAAGAGGATATTATGGTCGGGCTTGCCTAGCATTGTGTTGGGCGCCATCACGACCAGGGTTGGGGTCGTGACAAGTTGGTATCAGAGCCTAGGTTAATAGGTCTCGCGAGTCGTGAGCCGGTTGGTAGAGTCTCGTGGATCGGTGCGGGGACGCCTGTACTTATCCTCGGGAGGCCGCAAACCTTTTTAGGAAAAGTTTCAATTCTTGGAATTCTTGTCGTGCGATTACTTTTGACTTGAACCGAACTTTGACATTCTATTCTCTCGCGAGATGGCGAGAACTCGATCATCCGGACGTGGGGGACGACCACCACTACCACCTACTAGAGGCCGTGGACGCGGTCGCGGTCGTGGCGGAGTTAGGGCGGTCGAGCGAGTGCCGGCCGACCCACGGCCTCCGGTTGCGAGAGGTGCCGGCGAGCACCGGATCGGGCGCCAGCCGTGCCCGTTGCTATTCCGGGTCTACGAGAGACCCCGGCTCGGATACTAGCAGTCTGCACTGGCCTAGCACGGGCGGTTTCAGTTACTAACTGCAGCAGCTGCATCGGGGATCGGGGGTGGTCATCGGACCCCCGCGATGACGCACTCCGCGAGCCGGCGGTGCGAGGCATACGGACACCGCAGGCTCCTCCGGTTCGGCTCGTGGTTCCGGTTCGACCGAGCGGATCGGATTCGGGGGACGGGGTCCCAACTCATGACGAACGATGAGCGGCGTCGTCTCGAGAGGTTCACCGGGTTATCTCCTCCGGTGTTCATTGGTGCTCCGGCGAGGACGCCCAAGGTTTTACGGATAAGTGCCGTCGGATGCTTCGTACGGCGGGGATATTGGAGTCCGGTGGGGTATCTTTTACTACCTTTCAGTTTCGGGGACCGGCCTTTGCTTGGTGGGAGGCTTATGAGCGCCGCGGGCCGGGAGGTGTGACACCACTATCATGGCCGGAGTTCTCCACTATGTTCTTAGAGAAATGGGTGCCTCGATCTCGGAGAGAGGAGATGCGTAGGCAGTTTGAGGGTCTCCGTCGGGGGGACATGTCGGTGTCGGAGTATGAGATCGGATTTACAGAGTTGTCCGGATATGCACCGTGGTTGGTTCATTCCGACGAGAGAGAGGATTGGGCGCTTTGTGGACGGCCTCATTTACCCCATTCGTATTCGATGACTCGGGAGAGGGTTTTGAGTCGTACATTTGAGGATGCGTGGATATTGCTCGCGACATTGAGACGGATCGTCGCAGGGAGCGGGATGAGAGGGAGGCCAAGAGGCCTCGAGGAGCGGCTAGTTCCAGTGGCACACAGACCGGAGGCCAGAGTCAGCAGAGCCGAGGTCGCTCTTTCAGGTCTTCGCGGTCGAGACGCTCAGATCGTCGCAGATGGTCTCCTAGACAGGATTATCAGGGTTCGCACCAGAGCCAGCCCGCTCTCAGTGCCATGCCAGCTCGAGTTCTTCACGAGCCCCATCCGCTCGGGGTTCATCTCGGCCTAGTTCATCGGCTGGCCATTCCAGCGCCAGAGGTCCTTATCAGTCTCAGTACCCAGCACCGGGGAGTTGCTACGAGTGCGGAGAGTTTGGGCATCACCGTAGGGAGTGTCCCCGTCTTGTTTCCGGATCTTATCAGCAGAGGGGGCAGCCCTCGTCATCTGGTCCTTCTACTTCAGCACCCGCCCCGCCAGCTAGGGGTGAGGGTCAGACAGCTAGGGGTCGCCCTCGAGGGGGAGGCCGATCAGGCGGTCAGGCTAGATGCTATGCTTTTCAAGGCCGATCTGAGGCCGTTGCTTCTGATGATGTCATTACAGGTATTATTTCAGTCTGCCACAGAGATGCCTCAGTATTGTTTGATCCCGGTTCTACTTATTCCTATGTGTCTACATATTTTGCTCCTCATTTGGGCACGACCCGAGGGAGTCTTGAGCTGCCAGTGCATGTATCTACCCCGGTAGGGGATACTATTGTTGTGGACCACGTATACCGGTCCTGTTTGGTCACTATTGGAGGTCTGGAGACCCGAGTAGACCTGTTGCTTCTCAGAATGATTGATTTTGATGTTATATTGGGCATGGACTGGCTATCTCCATGTCATGCTATTCTGGACTGTCATGCTAAGACAGTCACTTTGGCTATGCCGGGCATTCAGAGGATCGAGTGGCGAGGCACGACTGAGTATGTACCTAGGAGGGTAATATCTTTCCTCAAGGCCCAACGAATGGTTGGGAAGGGATGTCTCTCTTATTTAGCATTTGTGCGGGAGGTCGAGGTCCAGACTCCCAGTATTGATTCTGTTCCCATTGTGCGAGACTTTCCTGATGTGTTTCCCTCAGACCTGCCGGGCATGCCGCCGGACAGGGATATTGATTTTGGTATCGATTTGGTGCCGGGCACTCAGCCTATTTCTATTCCTCCGTATCGTATGGCACCAGCTGAGTTGAAGGAATTGAAGGAGCAGCTCCAGGAACTCCTAGATAAGGGGTTTATTCGGCCGAGTGTGTCGCCGTGGGGTGCACCGGTCCTGTTTGTTAAGAAGAAGGACGGATCTATGAGGATGTGTATTGACTATCGGCAGCTAAACAAAGTAACAGTGAAGAATAAGTATCCTCTTCCTCGTATTGATGATTTATTTGATCAGCTCTAGGGAGCTACGGTTTTCTCGAAGATTGATCTTCGTTCGGGCTACCATCAGCTGAAGATTAGAGAGTCCGACATTATGAAGACTGCATTCAGGACCAGATATGGTCACTATGAGTTCCTGGTGATGTCTTTTGGGATGACCAACGCCCCAGCATCATTTATGCATATGATGAACAGTGTGTTCAGGCCCTATCTTGATTCATTTGTGATCGTATTCATTGATGACATACTTGTCTACTCTCGTAGCCAGGAGGAGCATGCTCGGCACTTGAGTATTGTATTGCAGAGATTGAGAGAGGAGAAGCTGTATGCCAAGTTCTCCAAATGTGAGTTCTGGCTTGAGTCCGTGGCATTCTTAGGGCACGTGGTGTCCCGTGATGGTATTCAGGTAGATCCGAGGAAGGTCGAGGCAGTGCAGAGTTGGCCCAGACCGACCTCAGTTACTGAGATCCGTAGCTTTCTGGGATTGGCAGGGTATTATCGCCGATTCGTTCAGGGGTTCTCTTCTATTGCTTCACCCTTGACTAGATTGACTCGGAAGGGTGTTCCTTTCTTATGGTCCGAGGAGTGCGAGGAGAGCTTTCAGAAGCTCAAGACAGCACTGACCACAGCACCAGTCTTGATTCTACCGACAGCTTCAGGTTCTTATACTGTATATTGTGATGCCTCGGGAGTGGGCATTGGTTGTGTGTTGATGCAGGAGGGTAGGGTCATTGCTTATGCCTCTCGTCGGTTGAAGCCCCACGAGAAGAACTACCCTGTTCATGATTTGGAGCTAGCAGCCATAGTTCATGCCTTGAAGATTTGGAGGCATTACCCGTATGGTGTCTCATGTGAGGTGTTCACGGATCATCGCAGCCTTCAGCACTTATTCAGACAGAAGGACCTTAATTTGAGACAGCGGAGGTGGTTGGAGTTGCTTAAGGACTATGATATCACTATTTTGTATCATCCCGGGAAGGCCAATGTGGTGGCCGATGCCTTGAGTCGGAAGGCGGTTAGCATGGGCAGCTTAGCTTTCATCCCAGTTGGGGAGAGGCCTTTTGCTTATGATGTTCAGGCCCTAGCCAATCGGCTAGTGAGATTAGATATTTCGGAGCCGAGTCGAGTGTTGGCTTGTATTGCTTCTCGATCTTCCTTATATGATCGCATCAGAGAGCGACAGTATGATGACCCACATTTGCTTGTCCTTAAGGACAGAGTGCATCATAATGATGCCAGGGATGTGACTATCGACAGTGATGGTGTTTTGAGGATGCAGGGCCGTATATGTGTGCCCAATGTTGATGGTTTGCGGGAGTTGATACTTGAGGAGGCACACGGTTCGCGGTACTCTATTCACCCAGGTGCCGCAAAGATGTACCAAGACTTGAGACAGCACTACTGGTGGAGGAGAATGAAGATGGATATTGTTAGGCGTGTAGCTAAGTGCCTCAATTGCCAGCAGGTCAAATATGAGCATCAGAGACCGGGCGGTGTTCTTCAGCGTATGGTTATTCCCGAGTGGAAATGGGAGAGGATCACCATGGATTTTGTTCCTGGGCTACCTCGGACAGCGAGGAAGTTTGATTCTGTATGGGTGATTGTTGATCGGCTGACTAAGTCCGCACATTTCATCCCAGTTAGTACTACTTACTCATCGGAGCGGTTGGCAGTGATCTTTATTCGGGAGATTGTCAGGTTGCATGGGGTCCCGGTGTCTATTATATCTGACAGAGGCACTCAGTTCACTTCCCAGTTTTGGAGAGCATTTCAGCGAGAGATGGGTACGAGGGTTGAGTTGAGTACAGCATTTCACCCCCAGACAGACGGGCAGTCTGAGCGTACTATTCAGATCCCGGAGGATATGTTGCGAGCATGTGTGATTGACTTTGGTGGTTCGTGGGATGAATTCTTACCACTTGCCGAGTTTGCCTACAACAACAGCTACCAGTCGAGTATTCAGATGGCCCCGTACGAGGCATTGTATGGCAGACGGTGTAGATCTCCCGTGGGATGGTTTGAGCCCGGTGAGGTTAGATTGATAGGGACTGAGTTAGTCCAGGATGCTCTGGATAGAGCAAAGTTAATCCAGGAGAGGCTTCGTACAGCACAGTCTCGTCAGAAGAGTTATGCGGACCGTAGAGTTCGAGAGTTGTCTTTCATGGTTGGTGACAGAGTATTGCTGAAGATTTCACCTATGAAGGGGTGTCATGAGGTTCGGGAGGAAAGGGAAGTTGAGTCCCAGGTATATTGGCCCTTTTGAGATACTCGGGAGAGTTGGAGAGGTGGCATATGAGTTAGCCTTGCCACCCAGTTTATCCAGCGTTCATCCGGTATTCCATGTGTCTATGCTCCGGAAGTACATTGGAGATTCGTCTCATGTATTAGATTTCAGCACCATCCAGCTTGATGGTGATCTATCCTATGATGTGGAGCCTATTGCTATTTTGGGTCGTCAGGTGAGAAAATTGAGGTCCAAGGAGATTGCATCGGTTAAGGTTCAGTGGAGAGGTCGACCCGTGGAGGAGGCTACTTGGGAGGTTGAGCAGGAGATGCGGAGCAGATACCCTCAGCTATTTGAGACTTCAGGTATGTTTCTTGACCCGCTCGAGGACGAGCGTTTGCTTAAGAAGGGGAGAATGTGACGACCCGGCCCGTCGTCACGGGAATTACCACCCCGTTGTGTTGTAATTACATAATTCATGCTTTTATATAAGTGTTAGAGTCTATCGGGGGAGTTAGGAGTGAATTAAATTGGGAATGAGGCATATAGCCTTTGTGAAGGAAACTTGAATAAGAAAAGTCAACCCGGAGTTGACTATTTAGCTAGAGGGCTCGGAATCGGATTCTGATGATTCGGTTAGTTCCGGAAGGTGATTTGTGACTTAGGGGAGCAATCGGAATTGAATTTGGAGGCCCGGTGTAGAAATAGGCTTGAATTGGCTAAGGTTGAATTTTGGCGAAATCCGGACGATAGGTGAGATTTAGATCCGGGGGTCGGAATGGAGTTCCGACAGTTGCAGTAGCTCCGTTAGGTGATTTTGGATGTGCCTGCAAAATTTCAGGTCATTCGGACGTCGTTTGGTCGGGTTTTTGATCGAATGTGTAATTTGGAATGTTTTAAGGAATTTAGGCTTGAATTCGATGCGAATTATGAGTTTTGATGTTGTTAGACGTGTTTTGAGGATTGGAGCAAGTTCGAATAAGGTATTAAGATGTGTTGGTATGTTTGGATGAGGTCCCGGGGCCTCGGGGTGCTTTCGGATGGTTAAACGGGAGAAAAATCATGGAAATTTCAGGTTGAGAGTTCCGGTTCTGTCATTTTCGCTCCTGCGGAAATGTGGTCGCAGGAGCGAGTCCGCAGAAGCGGATATTGGAGCGCAGAAGCGCATGTGATCGCGGAAGCGGAAAGGAGCCCGCAGGTGCGGCACCGCTGAAGCGGGTGTTGAGCCGCAGAAGCGGCCAAGGGCTATGGGGGAAATATCGCAGAAGCGGAAGGCAGAAGCGGCGACCGCAGAAGCGGATCATTTTCCGCTGAAGCGGAAACGCGGGGGCGGACTGGGAGTCGCAGAAGCGACCATCGCAGAAGCGGAAGGGGAGCCGCTTAGGCGAGTCCGCAGAAGCGGACGCCCAGTCGCAGAAGCGGACGTATCCGCAGGAGCGGTCCAGTCTCCGTAGAAGCGGACGCGTAGGAGCGGAAATACTTCCGCAGAAGCGGAAATCGCTGTAAGTTAAGTGTATCAGAAGTTACAAAATTTCATAAACATTTTAACATTTGGGGGTCTCGGCTTAAGGGCGACTTTGGGCGATTTTGAGGAAGAAATCAAGGGAAATCATCGGGTAATCAACTATGAACTCATATTATGATTAGTATTGATAATATCATGCAATTATATCATGAAAATGGAGGAATTTGGGGTAATTATGGAGGATTTAGCCCTAGTCTTGGATTTTGGAAAAATCAAGGTTTTGAATGGGCAAATGGAGTCCGAATTTGGTAAATTTTATATGCCTAGACTCGTATCGAGGTGAGGATTCCGAATATGTAATTTTTGTAATTTTTCGACAAGTGTACCAAAAGTCGGGATTTGACAACTTGTGGGTTTTGATATAAATTGGGTTATTTCGAATGAATTTCGTGAAATTAGCGTATATTGATGCATTCTCTATGACTTTGAGCAGATTTGGCATCCGAGGAGATTGAATTGCGAGGCAAGCGCAAGGCGGATTGAAGCTTCTACCGGTTCGAGGTGAGTGGTAGTAGTAAACAATACACTGAGGGTTTGAAACCCCGTACTAGCACTTTACAGTGCTATATTGAGATGAGACACGCGTTCTATGACGGGCGTGGTAACATTGTGATAAGGGGTTCGGACTTAGTCCTTCCCGGCTAATAGAATACTGTGTTGTACAACTGTTAATAATGTTATAACTGTACCATTGGGCTAATAGCCATGTTTGGGGCCTTGTGCCGATCTGTAGAGCATAAGGAAACCTATAGAGCTAGGTGACCTTTACATCGTGTTGGAAATATACACTCAGCCATAGCTCTAGCTGCATAGCATAATATGAGCCTGTACTAGATGTGTACATCGAGAGAGATTATCTAGGGTGGAATTCCCTGTTCTAGCTGAGTGGGCCTGAAAGGCCAAGTTTATACCGATTGAGATGAGATAGGGTCGAGGACCCACTAGGAGATGTTATATTGGGCCTGAAAGGCCAAGTCTATATTAACTGAGACAGGGTCAAGGACCCATTGTGATATATTATATTGGGCCTGAGAGGCCAAGTACATACTGACCGGGATAGGGTCGAGGACCCATTATGAGGTATTATGTATATAGATACCTAGACTGCACGTCGCAGTAATGTATATGTGGATTGGACTACACGCCGCAGTGATATACATGTGGAACGGACTGCACGCCGCAGTATTATTGCGCTTGGGCTGTAGGAGCCCCTTCGGAGTCCGAGTCCGCACACATTCTCAGTGAGCGCTGGTGTATATCATGGGATCGGGCTACACGCCGCAGCAGTATATATGTTGGATCGGACTGCACGCCGCAGTGATATATGGTGGACCTGGCTGCACGCCATAGCACCATAGCGCTTGGGCCTAGGGAGCCCCTCCGAAGTCCGTATACACCCCCAGTGAGCGCCGTCGACGTTAAATGGAGCGGGCTGCGCGCCGCAGCAGAGTATATGTATTGGAGCGGGCTGCACGCCGCAACATTATACTTAATCATATCCTACTATTTACTTAGATACTTATACATTATAGACATAAGTATGTGCCTTTATATGTTGAGATGGCCGTACACCGTAGGGGTACGAGCGAGGGTTTGTTCGGTGTGGAGATCTTGTAGAGATAAACGTAGATTGGAGGTTAAAGTACTACTATAGTGATGACGTACTTGTGAAGATTGCCTTAGAACTGCTAAGTGATAGCACAGGAGTTCTTACTTTCAGTTATTATTTATTATTGTTACTCACTGAGTTGAAATATACTCACCCCACTCCCCTGCACTTTTTGGTGCAGATCCACAGGTGTCCGAGAGCAGTTGAGACATTTTAGCTGCTGATCCATATCTACTTTTGCGGAGATTACGAGGTAGCTGCCAGCGTCCGCAGAGCTTGTTTTTCTCCTTCTTTATCATCTTGTTGATTTCCTATTTGTCTAGACTTGGTTGTATTAGGATGCTATTCTGTAGAGGCTCAGTCTCGTGACACCACGATATGTTTGGGACCGTATTTTGTATGTTTTGACGTTTCGGTTATTACCTGTTATGACTAACTACTGTTTAAGTTTAATTTATTTAATAATTGGCTGGTTAAGAGGATATTATGGTCGGGCTTGCCTAGCATTGTGTTGGGCGCCATCACGACCAGGGTTGATATAAGAACAAAGTAATAAAGTAACAAGATAATGAAAACTAGAGAAAGGCAGTGTATTGCTTTGTATTGCATAAAAATCATGTGTTTTACAAATGATCAGACCCCTTTCATATAGTAGGGTAGTCCTACCCTTGATACAATTCTAAACACAGTAAACAATCTCATGATTAGCTAATTAATCGGCCTCTTCTTGATATGTGCCGAGATTTTTGTCGTCGCATGCTTGCGTATATTTCAACTTTCTGTTATTTGGCTCGCTAAGCTTCTCTTGGATCTCGCTCGATCTCTATCTTGCTTAGTCTCGATCTTGGCTGATCTTGATCTTGATCGGTCTCTAGGTCACGAGCTTGCAATCTAACTTTGCACCATGATTCGATATAACACGAGGTTGAACATTAGCCTATCATGTCCCATCTTGATTAAGCATACAAAAGGGCAAGCTCAATTTTGACCATATGCAGCTTGTCCTTTCATTTATCGAAAAGAAGATGATGAGAAACTATATGAACTTCTAGTCTCATCTCGATGGTCCATGACGTAAGCGATGAACCCGATTATCACTTAAGCGACAAGTGGATATCGAAACATCCGGTCGATTCAGTTACTTGAGCATTAAATACCTATCAGTTGCTAGTCGGCCACTACCAGTTCTGAATCATCACCGGCAAGCTATAAGTACTTTAACCTCCCCCTATTCAGACTTTACGTTCGAAGCTTCTCTCATTCTTGCTTCTCTTCAAAAATCTTTCAGTTTTACAATATTTGCACCCAAATTTCTTGAACTATTAGCAAAATGCACACCATCCTAATTCCTTTTTCTTCTACACTGGAGAAAATTTCTAAGACTGTACCGCAAAAGGAGGCCGCCTCTACATCACGGCCCGCTAGCGACGGAGTTGCAATGGAATATCCCCTTGAGGTTTAGGAGGGTGCCCTACTATTGCTAATTTTAAGATTAAAAAACCTCCTCGGTACCGAGTCGATGTGAATCGGTCTTGAGGTATGTATGCACAATTAATGATGACCTCTTTGCCAAGGTTAAAGAGGATTGCAACTGGGTCGGAAAGCATATAGTTGTACCTTTACCTGAGGAATCGATCACTGCCTACGTGGAGAGTTACCTAAGTCTTTACACTTGCTCATTCACATTGGGTCCCTTAGACCTTGTCATCATAACCTTCTACACGAGGTACGACGTGACCCTAGGCCAGATCCATCCTTCCTTCTAAAGAATAGTAATTCTCCTTCGATTTTTCATAAGCAAAATTGAGGGATTTCCTTTCACCCTCGATTACTGTATGTGCCTTTATAGTCTCCGACTCTACCATGGAAGGCTGATCAATCTTGCTCGCCGGGCCAGCAAGGTACCATTCTCGAGAATAAATGAGGCTCGTGACCGAGGTTGGATAGGCCGATTTGTCTGAATACGGACTTCAGACCTGATCCCTATTGAAGACACATGTTGTTACCAGAGAAATGGAACATGAATTATTAGTACTTCGCCTTGAATGTTCAATTTTGCTGTTTTACTTCTATCTTCTTTCCTCATCTATATTTTTGGTGTTGCAGCTGTGGCCCAGGTGCCTGACATTATTACCAAACTCAAGCAATGGGTTGAATGCCTGGTGTCACAGAGACCATACTCTGAACATGCTTGATGGAGTTATCAAAGGGTCAATAAGAGGCATGTGATCATGGTAAGTTCCTTTTTAGAACGGTTATCGTTCATGCTTCTTCTCAGGCTTACTCATCTGTTTTCTTTTGTAGGACTCGGGAATGATGTTTCAATGAGGCCTCTATCTAGTGGCAAAGAAATCCTTCCCCAACCACCTGCTCCAAAGCAATCCAAAGAGAAGAAAAGAAAATGGGCTCTGAGTTCCCCGGGCTCGAAAAACAAAAGACTGGCGAGGAGGTCTCGCAAGCCTTGGGGGGATACTAGTGCTATGACTTCGGACTCAATCTACCGATTAAGGGATGATTTCGAAGAAGAAGAAGATAATTCCAAACTGGTGACCCGCGTACGGGCTGGTGCATCGATACAAAAGCCCTCCGAACCGAGGAGGTTAATGATTGAGCTTTGGCCAAAGCTTCTAAACCAGAAGGAGTTGAGGAGACTCCGCCCCAAGCTAAGATGGCGAGAGAGATACCGGGAGAGAGACTTCCCGAGAAGTGAAAGATATCCCGAGGGAGGAACTTGGAGTGATTGATATTTTCGATTCCCCTTTAGTTTTAGATGTTATGATCTGTGAGGCCAGTATATTGGAAGCTCATTCTTACGAGAGGCCTCAAGGGGCGACTGATATCCGTGGCTTCTTGGATGGATTTGAGTTTGATGCCTCGGAGGATGTCACCGAGTTTGGTAACTTACCGGTTCCAAAGAAAGTACCATCTTTGGGCTCTACTGGGTCTTCATTGAGCCCAAATCTGGTGGATCGATTCCCAACCCTAAGTGTTATCCTCGACCGCATGCGGTCGTTAGCTTTTTCTGTCCCGGAGGATACCCGGGTCTTCTATGCTCCCGTGGGGGTTACTAGCTACCTTAGATGCTTGGTTACCAAGGAAGACCAAGCCATGATGAATGCGACGAGAGCTTCTTGCTTGTTTAATGAGGCCCAACATACTCTGAAATGGGTAACATCGAGGGTCACTTCATTATTTCTTTTATACTTGGAGTTGTTGATAATTCTAACATCTTCTTCCTTGCTTGAAAGCCTCGGTATTACATCGCAAGGCTTTCATCCAAATCTGGGAGAAGCACAAGGCTGAGGTTCAAAAGCTCACCAAAAAAAATATTCTTTCAAGCTTCGGAGCTAGAAGATTCAGGTCGAGTTGGAAGCAACTCGGTGGAAGCATACTGATATGGTCGAGCAGGTTTTCCTTTCCTTCGGGTCTGTCAGAGGCTCGGACACGTCGGGTGGCTTCAGGAGCAAGTAGATACAATATGGGCCGAGGCTGAGGAGTTCAAGAAAAATATAGACAACCTGGCCTAAAAAAAAGGTCGTCCAAGCAGAGGTGGAGTTGGCCGAGTCCCAACTCCGAGCTGTACGAGAGAAAGCCTCGGTGCAGGTCAAGAAAATTGAGGAGCTTCCACCCCAACTTGACTTGGCTATCTCTTATAAGGCAAACTTGGCCAATGAATTTGAGGTTTCTAAATCTGAGGTGGTTGTGGTCAATACCAAAGTCGATGCAAAAGTGGCCCAGTTCAAGGTGACACCTAGGCCATCTAGGCACCGGCTAAGAGCATGGTGGATCATGAAAAGTGGCAAGCTCAAAGGGAAGCCCACGAGGAAGCTCGTGCTCAGGAGTTTAACATATTGGCCGAAATCGAGAATGCCAAATTGGAAGAAGCCGGGAACTGAAAGCTAGCCTTTCCCGGGGAGGATTCCGAAAGATTAAGTGGGTATGAAGACGGGGAAGATTCCGAGGATGAAGATGTTGCCTCCGATGAAGACCATGCCACTTACGCCTTTCTATTTTTTCCTTATTTTTGCATCCTTTTAGGTCATTTTGGTCGTTCTAAAGTTTTTGAATTAAGCCATTTTGTCTTTCATATAAGACTATTGGGTATATATATATATATATATATATATATATATATATATATATATATATATATATATATATATATATATATATATATATATATATATATATATATACCCCAAGCCCCCCACACACACACACACACACACAAGGCTTTCTTTTCCTTTTTGGATTTCGAATTTCTCCTTTTCTTTGACTATTTGTATTAATAAGGGCCATGATGCTTTAGCATAAAATAACTTAGGTTGTGTAAGTTTGAACAAACCTTGCCTTTACATTATTCTCTTTTGAGACATTTGGGTTCGATGTCACTGGGAACTTTCTCCCAAAGTAAGTAATTCAATATATGGTTTGCCGAGGGTAGCCTTTAGAACCGATTATGAGAATTTTGAAGCTTGCTTTTGTTACGATTCTCGAACGTCTCTAAGTCGTGTTAATATGGTCGTGGACTTTTAATTTTGAGCGTAGCCCAGTGGGCATGCTTCCCCGAGTTATCTAGGATTGTCTAAGATAATAGTCCTTGAGTGGGTATAGCTGTGGACTTTAAAATTAGGGGGTTGTCTAATAGGTCTTGCATCCCCGACGTTGAATAGCTCGATCTGGTTGAGTTCATTTTTGGATGGCAGCCCCGAGCGAGGAGTGACCACCCGGATTTTGGTTATAATCGGCCCTTGAGCTCATTTCTTTTAGGAGATCAAAAGTAATAAATTCTTTAAGGGGTGTAAAGAGAAAAAATGTCAGCATAATATGAATGCAAAGGAAAGTACTTCTCTTTATTCTTGTGCTAAACAGTTATACATGCATACATGTCTTATGGCAGGGCTCGAGCAATCTATGAGGGCATGGTTCGTTCGACCGCTTAGCCCTTACAATAAATTCTGACTATCGAGACCCTTCTTTTACGAAATAATTCCCTTGCTAAAGCAATTCGATATTCGAGGACAATTCCCCCACAGTATTCGAGGTTGATTGTAGAGAAATTTCAGATACTGTAAACACAATCTTCGATACCGATTCGTGATTGGCGTTTTAGTCTAAGTTAGCAAAATACACTATTTCCACGTCAAAACCTTATCGCAAAAACCCATTTGGGATAATACCGGTCTAAGAAAAAAGAGTGCAACGTGTGCTTTCAGACCTAAAGACTTCGTGAACATCTTGTCAATCACCTGCAAGTGCTAGTCAAAAAATAAAAGGAAACTAAAAGGGGTCGTACCTTAGCAATAATATCGTTTTAGGTGAGTGAGATTACAATTATTCGGTAGTTATTCCCCGTTCAGCATTCTAAGTTTATAGGATCCTTTTCCAGTGACCTCGAGGATCTGGTATGGTCCTTCCCAGTTTGGACCCAGCTTCCCATCGTTCAGATTTCGGGTGTTTAGCATAACTTTCCTTAGTACTAAGTCCCCGATATTAAAGTTTCGAAGGTTTTCCATTCGATTATAATATCTTTCATCCAATAGTTCCAGGCTTGTATTCATGGCCTCGTCCTTTGATTCATTTGTTTCATATCGGAACATAATACTTGGCTTTTTGACTTCGACCGCTATTAGAACTTCTGCGCCATAGACCAATGAGAATGGGGTTGCCACGGTATTGGACTTCGAGGTTGTGTGGAATGACCAGAGAACTTCGGGAAGAATTTCCTTCCATTTTACTTTTGCATCGGTCAACCTTTTCTTTAGGTTTTGGATTATGGTTTTGTTGTTGATTTCGACTTGTCCGTTCCTAATGGGGTGATAACATATGGACAAGATCCTTTTGATTTATGATCCTCAAGAAACTTGGTCACTTTGTTGTCGATAAATTGTTTACCATTATCACATACAATTTCGGATGGCATCCGAAACCGACATATGATGTGGTCCCAAATAAAGTCGATGACTTCATTCTCCCTAAACTTCTCATATTCCTAGGCTTCAACCCACATAGAAAAGTATTCAGTCATAAATAAGATAAATTGAGCCTTACACGGTGCCAATGGAAGTGGGCCGAAAATGTCCATTCCTCACTTTATGAATGGCCAAGACAACAAGACCGAATGCAATAGTTCTCCGGGTTGATGAATCATCGGAGCATGCCTTTAGCGTTTATCATATTTTTATACAAATTTCTTTGCATCTTTTTTCATATCGATCCAGTAATAGTCCGATTTGATTACCTTTCAAACTAATGATTCAGCTCATGAGTGGTTCCCGCAGGCCTTCATGGACTTCCCTCAGAACGTACTCAGTCCAATACTTATATTTAGTGGGCCATCAAACATTTTTCTAAGCAAGTTTTCATCCCCGAACATGCTAAATTGAGTTACCTTTGTGCGCAGGGCCCTCGAATCTTTAGGATCTGAGGGTACTTTGCCATTCTTCAAATATTCTATGTATTTATTCCTCCAATCCCAAGTTATACTTGTAGATTTTATTTCGGCGTAACCCTCTTCTAATTCCAATCTCATGAGTTGTATGATTGCCCCCAATTTGAGCTCATCGTCTCCGACCGAAAAGCCTAAGTTTGCAAGTGCACCGACCTCACTATTCTGATCTCAAGGAACATGCTGCAAAGTGAACTCTTTGAATTGATGCAATATCACATGTAGCTCATCCAGGTACCTTTGCATTTGTTTTTCTGTAACTTCAAACGTTCCGTTAACTTGATTTTCCACAAGGAGGGAGTCGCACTTAGCTTCGATCAGCTCTGCCCCTAAGCTCTTTTCCAATTAGAGACCTGCATTATGGACTCATATTCAGCCTCATTTTTAGTCAATTTACAGTTCTAGTGGATTGCCTGTGGGTGGCTTCAGTATGATACCAAGTCCGTGCCTCTTTACATTTAATGCACCGCACATAATGAGGGTCCAAATTCTCCAAGAGGTCCCCGAGTCTATCGATAACTCTTTTTTGACCTTGGGTACCAGGGCAGGCGTGAATTCAGCCACGAAATTTTCCAAAATTTGAGATTTAATGGTTGTCCTGGGCCGATACTCTATATCGTACCCGCTGATTTCTACAGCCCATTTGCCAATTGCCCCAAAAGTTCGGGCTTATGCATTATATTTTTCAATGGGTAAATTGTCACAACACAAATAGGGTGGCAGTGAAAGTATGATTTCATTTTCCTAAAGGTTCTTAGCAAAACGAGCACCAGTTTTTCCAAGTGAGGATATCTAGTTTCAGCCTCACCTAAGGTCCAGGTAACATAATAAATCAAAAATTGCGTACCTTGGTATTCTCAAACATGGACTCCACTTATCGCTATCTCCAATACTGCCAAACACTGGTATAATTGTTCGTCCACCTTTGGTATATGAAGCAAAGATGAGCTCGATAGGTATCGCTTGAGTTCCAAGGCATGTTGGTATTCCGGAGTCCTTGTGAAGTTGTTTCTTCTTTAGTAACGAGAAAAATTGGGACTCATGTCGGAATTTTGCCTTACATGAAATACTCCCAAAAATTTAAAATAAAATAATTTTTGTGTTATTTGGAATATTTGTGGATTTTGTTTTAATTTTCCTTTTTTGTGTTATTTGTACTTGAGTGTGCATGATTATTTGATTAAATTAACAAAAATACGAAAAAAAAATATATGTTGTAATAGCATTGGGGTTTTAATTTTTTTTAGAAGTGTTAAGTTAATTAGTAAATTACTTACCTTATGAAAAATGATAAAATATTGTATTTTTATTTTTGTTTTGTTAAAGTGTCCAAATTGTGTGATTATTTTATTTCATGCTAATTACTATTTAGAATTAATTGGATTTTTCCTTTAGTTAATTTTGTATTTTTTATCTCTTTAAGTTCTAAGTTTTGGCTTTAGTTGATTAGTCTTCAATAAGGAAAATGGACTGGGCTGTCCAAAATTGCAAACAAAAATAGCCCAAAGAAAAGAGCCTCACCCAGTCCAAATCCGATCAGCCTTAGAGAAGGCTATACGACGCCGTTCAGTGGCGTTTGATCTGAGCCGTTCATTCAGTCTCATCAAACGGTCCCAAGCTCCCCTCACAACCCAAGCCTGCCCCGACCCAGTTAACCCAGACCGACCCAGTCCCCAATTAATCAAAACGATACCGTTTTGTTGACCCAAGAGATCCTGGCCATTAATCATACATGATCCAACGGCCAGGATCAAACCCACACCTAAGTATATATTCCTAACCTATCACCCCCACGCCCCCAAACCCCCCTCGTCTTCATCGTCTTAGAGACGATCAGAGCCCGCCTACCTCCGCCGCACTCCGCCTACCGGAAATCGCCTCACGGCGGTTCCGGTAGGCCAATGACCTCCAAATCTACACCATATACTCGCCTCGACCTCCCCTATTCAACCCTGTGCATGGTTTGTTTCGAATCAACCTGGAGATTCTCGAATCTTCATTTGAAGATTCGAGTCGAACTCAAACCATGCCAAACCGCTCCAAACTCACCCCGAACACTCCCATGACCTCCCTCACACCCTTACCAACCTTAGTCCGGCTCAAAGCTGACCAGAACCGGTAAAGCCCCAAATCGAGCTCCATGAACCCTAATTTTAAAAGGGGTTGAAATTGAGAGGATATTGAGGTCTAATGGACCTTAATCTAGGTGTTCTCAACCGAGAACACCCCGATTAAGGCCCATTTGGCTTCATAATTCAAGTCCAGAGTCGATCCGGAGCCACTGTTGATTTCAGGAGGTATCTTTTCCTCTTTCCTTTCTCCTAGCCTCATAATAGCCTCATGATTGTATTCATTTACGTGATGCTTTTCAGTTTTGTTAATTTCTAATAGGCTTGCTGTTCTACTCTTTAAGACCCTTTTATTTGGTCGATTCTTGTTGTTTCTTTGATTGAAAAATGAATGGTATGCTTAGTGTGATTAAGGTCGTCAAGCCAATTAGTTCATATTTATTGGTCTCCTGTTGTGTCCAAAACCATGAATCACGGACTTGTTTGGCATTTGCTTGTTCTTGATTGTATATGTTGGGATCAATTAAGTAAATGTCGTCGCTTAGTTATACGATTTTTCCTGTTAAAACACTGGATAGTGATTAATGTTGTTGATTTGATCCGAAATCATTACCAAGTGAAGTTCTTGAATTGTTTGTGACTTTAAATTAAGTCCTGAATCTGATGTGGCTGTTAGCATCAGTGATTAATCAGAGGTGGCATACTTTAGGATTAAAATGCCCTGCACAGCCTAGTGGAGCCTGTTGTTACAGCAGGGCACTCCACCAGGTTTGCACTTAGCATTTAAGTTAATTTAAGCCCACACTTAAACAAGACTTAGTGGCTAACACAGAGAATATAATGGGCTGGCAGAGAAGAGTATGGGCAGGGTGGGTCTTCTGATTATTGTACCTTAGAGTGTCATTGGTTTTTCAAGTATAAGTATAAGGTTGAAGAGAATAGAGAGGGACCTTCTCTTTTTCTTTTGAAAACAACAGACATTAGAGAGGGAATTTTAAAAGGGGGGAGCAGACATTAGAGTAAGAGTCTTTTTAAGCATAGCATTCTGAAATCGTGAACATGTCGTGACGGCACCCAGTCCCCACGACTAGGTAAGCCTAACACTTTGCGGAATGTACAAGTTTATGAACTTTAAACAAGAAATAGCGGAAAAAGATATAAATAGGAATGTAATCCGTGCCACTTGGCACATACACTCGTCAACACACTGCATAAAAATACCACCAAGACCCGGAATCCCACGGGTAACACAGACTAAAAGAAATACAACTGTGGCTCTATGTGCAAAGAGTATCTAAAACAACGAAATGAAGGAAAACATCTACTAGAACTATCAGAATAGAAGGAGGGCCTCCGGATCCGCGGACGTAGCAGATCATACCTCGAGGTCTCCAAGTGTGCTGCCGATATCACCTAGTATGGGCCTGTCCTGATGTACCTGGATCTGCACAACAAAAGTGTGCAGAAGAGTAGCATGAGTACACCACGGCGGTACTCAGTAAGTGCCAAGCCTAACCTCGATGGAGTAGTGACGAGGAAGGTCAGGGCCCTACTGAGAGAACAATAATATAATGATGATAACAATAATAAGCAGTTTAAATAATAATGAATCTGAAATGATAACAGTAAAGTGATTTCTGCAACCGTTTACGAATTAAGCTAGCAGCAAGTAAATAATTAAATAAAAACTCAATCATCAAGTCCAGGACCTGTGGGAATCGAACCCACAGTCCCATTGACAGTACCTCCGGGTCTCCGGGAATCGAACCCGCAGCCCATATCTCAATAAATAATCAATAACTCAGGATCTCCGGGAATCGAACCCGCAGTCCCTACCAATAACTCGGGATCTCGGGAATCGAACCCGTAGTCCCTACCAATAACTCAGGATCTCGGGAATCGAACCCGTAGTCCCTACCAATAACTCGGGATCTCGGGAATCGAACCCGTAGTCCCTACCAATAACTCAGGATCTCGGGAATCGAACCCGTAGTCCCTACCAATAACTCAGGATCTCGGGAATCGAACCCGTAGTCCCTACCAATATCACGCCGGGTCTCCGGGAATCGAACCCACAGCCCTGGGTCTCCGGGAATCGAACCCGCAGTCCACAAACAATATCACTCCGGGTCTCTGGGAATCGAACCCACAGCCCTGGGATCTCCGGGAATTGAACCCGCAATCCACAAACACATCAAATAAAGAAAACACACAGAGAGAATATAATATGTTAAATTACAACTTCATCAAAATTAGTGCCAACAATTTATCAAGAGTTCAAGTAAATCAACTAGGCAATTAAACATGTTGAATCCTAGCTAATCATGCTTTTCTAAGTAATACCGGGTAATGGTAACGCTTTTATCAGCCTAAGAGCAGGAATATCACTAATCAGACAATTCAAGTAAAGTGTGTGTTACAACAACCAGCGCATGTACACGCCCGTCACCTCGCGTACAAGGCATTTAAACTATCACATAATATCCTAGGGGTGAAAGTTCCCCCACACGAGGTTAGACAAGCCACTTACCTCAATTCCGGTACAACACCGCTAAGTAATAACCCTCTTGCCACGAATGTCGGCCTCCACAAGTGTAGTATCTGATAAAATCAATAGAATCACGTCAAAATAGGCCAATTGGGCATTACCCAATCAAAATAACTCAAAATTCACCAAAACCCACAAGTTGCCAAAACCCGACTTCCGGTACGCTTATCGAAAAATCACGAAAAATATATATTCGGGTTCCTTATCTCAATACGAGTCCGTGCATATAAAATTTATCGAAATCGGACTCCGTTTGCCCATTCAAATCAAAGATTTTCTAACATTTAGGCCTAGGGCTCAAACCCACCTTTAATCTTCCAATTTCGGTGAAATAATCATGGATTTCATGATAAACCAACGAATTAAGGTTAAGAAACTTACCCCCGATGATTTCCCGGTGATATCCCAGCGTTTCCCCTTCAATTCCCTCTCTTGGAGCTCAAAAATGGCGTTTTTTTGTGTATGGGGTCGCGGCTGAAATGTTTCTGGACTTAAAGTCACTGCCAGGCCAATTTACTCTACGCGATCGCAGCACTTGGCTCGCGATCGCGATGCACAACTCCTGGGCGGCTAGTTTTTCCTCTACGCGATCGCGTGGTCCAGGACGCGATCGCAGTGCTCAACCTGACCATTCAACGCGATCGCATCACCTCGACCGCGATCGCACCGCTTTCGATTAACACCCTACGCGATCGCATCCCCCGCGTCGCGATCGCGAAGAACAACTACCGGTCCTCACTCCTCTACCCTACGCGATCGCAGACTCAACCTCGCGATCGCAGAGCTTCCCAAATTCACCCTACGCGATCGCAGACTCCCCCTCGCGATCGCAGGGCCCAATAATTTCCTCTTATGCGATCGCATGAGCAGCTTCGCGATCGCGAAGCACAAAATTTCTCTGCAATATTGCAGCAGAACCAACAGTGCAATTGGCACCAAAATGGTCCGTTTGGACCCCCGAATTCATCCCGAGGCCCCCGGGATCCCAACGAAAACCACCAACCTATTCCAAAACATGATACGAACTTATTCTAATCATCAAAACACGTCTAACAACATCAAAATCCATAATTCACATCGAATTCAAGCCTAAATTTCTTAAAACTTTCCGAATTGCACATTCGATCTAAAACCCAACCAAACGACGTCCGAATGACCTGAAAATTTGCGGACATATCCAAAATCACATAACGAAGCTACAGAAATTGTCAGAATTCCATTCCGATCCCCGGATCAAAATCTCACCTATCGTTCGGATTCGCCAAAATTTCAACCTTCGGCATTTCAAGCCTAATTGAGCTACGGGCCTCCAAAATACATTCCGAACGCGCTCCTAACCCCGAAATCACCTAACGGAGCTAATGGAACCATCGGATTTCCGTTCCGAGATCGTCTTAACACTGTTCCGGCTACGGACCGTTTTCCTAGCTTCAAAGCTCTTATTTAGGGACTAAGTGTCCCAAAATGCTCAAATTTTCAGAACCGACTCTCCCGGCAACCCAAAATGGCAGAAATGAACTTAGGGGAACAGTTAAGTTAGGGATTGGGGCGTAATTTTCTAAAACGACCGGTCGGGTCGTTACATCTTCCCACACTTAAAGATTCGTTCGTCCTCGAACGAGCATAGAAAACATACCCGGAGTAGTGAAAAGATGAGGGTACTGGCTGCGCATATCCTGCTCGGTCTCCCAAGTCGCCTCCTCGACCGGCTGGCTCCGCCACCGAACCTTTACCGAAGCGATGTTCTTTGACCTTAGCTTTCTAACCTGCCTGTCTAGAATGGCTACTGGCTCCTCAACATACGACAAATCCTTGTCTAGCTGAACAGATGTGAAAATCCAACACATGCGACGGGTCACCATGGTATCTCCGGAGCATGGAGACATGAAATACGGGGTGAACTCCGGCTAGGCTGGGAGGTATGGCCAACTCATAAGCAACCTCCCCAACACGCCTCAAAATCTCAAAAGGGCCAATAAATCTAAGACTCAGCTGAGCACATTAGCCTGATATATCTGAAGATAGTCCCTCTTGTTTAAGCAATTAAGTCTTAGAGCCTAATTCCAACATCCGGAATTCTATGTCGGGCTTGTTTTCATCAAGAGATCACTCAATATTCCTCAAACGCCGTCCTCAAACATGATTGCATAACCTTGCTGGATTCTTACCTTGCAACTCAAAATCCACAAGACCACAATAATATTTTATGATCAAATTAGCCAAAAATTTAACGAATCAGATGCTCCCATCACACCTCATGATCTACATAGGTCTCGTTCCAACCTTTACGATACTGACACGATGGAAGAGATGTGTTGATATCCATAACCAACTACTGAATCAACAATTCATTGGTCCATACTCCCGACAAGATCCATTACCCTGTCCTAAACCAGAGGATGATCATTTCCTCTATAGTATACTTCATATAATCAATTTGCACTGACCCCAAATCACATAATCTCATCTCACCCAGTACGAACTGCTCAGGCGATAAGCCACATCGGACATAATCAAAAGTCCCACAAGATGACACAATGTGCTACTAATCCACTAATACGTACGTGATACAAAGGAAGGCGAAAACTAGAGAGAATTATTCAGCTCTCACATAAACATGGGCCTCCTCAGAAAATAGGAAACATAACACATAAAAGCAATTATAGACACCGAAATAGACACCACATTGTTGCGGCGTGCAACCCGATCCCAACAATATGCCCATGGCGGCGTGCCACCCGATCCCAACAATATAACCATGGCGGCGTGCCACCCGATCCCAACAATATAACCATGGCGGCGTGCCACCCGATCCCAACAATATAAAACTCACACAAGGAGTCATATGTCGAGCTGAATAGCTCGTCACATCAAAATACTGACTATCGATCATAAGCACACTAAGGTGCATGATATCGGACACAATGAAACATATAGCGCTATAGGCTACAACTCAAGCACAACTGAGGTGCGATATAAGATCTGAGTCTCAAGAGCCATCATGCTCCTATAACATCACCGCTGAGCGGAACCCCAACACATAAGGAACTTACCAAGCCGTCTCACACTCATACGGCATAATATATCTTACATGAATTAACCAACCGCGAAATAAGACCGCGACTATCCCTTCATAAAGGGCGCATTGTTGGAAGAAACATAACTGGCCTGACGCAAGGCTCACTTCCACATTTAAATCTATCCACCGACCTTAAGTCTATCATGGTCGTGCCAAGATAAGTCAATAGTATTTCACAGGTCTATAACCCAATAAGCAGAGTGCCCTCCAGGCATAAGTTCTCAAATGGATGATATCACCAAACTCCTCATACTCGGTTTAAATTTCTAACCAATCAAGTGACTACAAGTCACACCTATACAATCTTCTTGTGGGTCAAGCTCCCACCATCTTCCGAATAATTAAACGGACTTGCACATTCAGCCCACCGGCTGCACTAACACTGAAAAGCGATCAGGAGTCCCTAACCGGGATGCAAAGCCTTTCTCATAGAACACCGACCTCAAATGATACCGATGCTAATACCCATCTTACTCAAAACACCGACACTCTTTCCCTGCTCATCCGAGCTCTTTATATCACATAAGGCCTTCCATTTAACTCATTTCAGGAGAACTATAGCAACACACAGGCGAGTTCTCATAACCGTTGAATATGTCAATCTCTATGTAGTGGTCCAAGCCACCATAACCCTTTCCAAGGTCCGCCTACTCATAACAGGCCCTAACAGAAGAATACTTAAGAATGCCATCAATCACTGCGGCCTCCAAGCCTCAAATGCACCGCCACAATCACATGCATAACTCGATCACGTTACATGAACCGATCATTGACATCAATATGCCAACTCAACTATGGCTAATCAATCTACTTCCTTCCAGGTTATCCTTGATTGCCTTAGAAATGTTAATATCTTCCTTCAATACCTAACTTATTCCAACCGCACTTACCCCGAGTGACCTTAAATCATGAGGCCATGCTATCTCGAGAACGACGACCATTTCATGTCTCTCAAATACTACACCACAAGTCAAAACATCATAGATCATTTTGTGCCTTTCTTCATAAGTTGCTTCAAAAGCTTGAGCCTCAATTGTACTTATACACTCAGAATTATCAGGCACCACACTTTACCTCTTGAATTCACTAGGACCGCTATTGAGAACCATCCGGTTCTAACTTGCCCCGATACGCAACCAACTCTACTGAATTTCTTTATAACATATGAATACCCTCTCGATAAAGCACCCAGCGGAGTCACTTCCCGCGAAGCCTGCACCTATACGAAGCATAAGTCACGAATCTTTCCTCAAGTTTGAACATGAGCCAGTAAGGCTAACCATAACATGCATCCAACAGTACATATACTCAAATTACCACACATGGTCCTTTCCCGTGGCTGCAATAACACAATAATACGCTAGTATCCAGAATTCACACCGGTAATTAACCATGCGACCCAATCTTAAGCGGTGGGACTCCCCCACTTAACCCAAAGCCACTATTACACGACTCTCGAACACATTAGAACCATTCCCTCAAGTCATTTACTATTATTCAACTGCAACTCACTTGATCCAACGAATATAACCACCTGTGCTATATTAGCACTCTAACACCATAGGGTATTGAACTCGTCCCAATACAACCAAGCATATTCCCGCTCTATGTATCGAGCATTCTTTACCACGACAGCTTAAGACATACTGTGATTCTCACACCTATGAAGCACCATGTAGCCTTCGCCGAAGTCTTCCCTGCTGATAATGAAATGTAGAATTATTATGGACACAGGAACATCAAAAGTCCCAACGTCATACCATACGAGTCTCAACTCTTACTCTTCCACAAGTTTCAAAGAACTTTTTGAATAGCACCTAAATACAGTGCGAGCCAAATCTGATATGATACATGACCCATAATTTGGTCGTTGATAGTGAAATCCTTTCGGTTAGCACGAAGCCTTAAAGATACATCTTGCTAATCCACGATAATAGCCTTTATCATATGTACGTCTTCATCATAAGACAACCCAAGACATTGGTTTGGTACATGTCCTTCTTAAGACAGTTAAACTCATTTCCCCCAGTATCTCTGATGGCTGAATCCTTCGCTAAATAGATATTTCATATGAACCATATAGTCTTTATTACCACTAACTATCTTTAGATCTACATCCACCTTGTGATTCTACCATTACTGTGACGATTAGGCAGTTAAGTAAACCTTCTCAAGACCATACTTATCAACTGAATGTCAGAACCTAGTGCACCCCCATGTGCACAGTTGAAGATCTCTCAATTTTATTGCATTATCGATATGGATGACACGCGGTAACAATGGTTGAGTAAATTCTTGACTTCCTTGAGATCTCTCTGCAGCGTCACGAACCGTTGGCGCATACTTGATACCAAGTGCGCAATTTCA
>JASVEL010012628.1:0-132589 GCA_032618575.1 Nicotiana noctiflora
CTATATTTTTGGTGTTGCAGCTGTGGCCCAGGTGCCTGACATTATTACCAAACTCAAGCAATGGGTTGAATGCCTGGTGTCACAGAGACCATACTCTGAACATGCTTGATGGAGTTATCAAAGGGTCAATAAGAGGCATGTGATCATGGTAAGTTCCTTTTTAGAACGGTTATCGTTCATGCTTCTTCTCAGGCTTACTCATCTGTTTTCTTTTGTAGGACTCGGGAATGATGTTTCAATGAGGCCTCTATCTAGTGGCAAAGAAATCCTTCCCCAACCACCTGCTCCAAAGCAATCCAAAGAGAAGAAAAGAAAATGGGCTCTGAGTTCCCCGGGCTCGAAAAACAAAAGACTGGCGAGGAGGTCTCGCAAGCCTTGGGGGGATACTAGTGCTATGACTTCGGACTCAATCTACCGATTAAGGGATGATTTCGAAGAAGAAGAAGATAATTCCAAACTGGTGACCCGCGTACGGGCTGGTGCATCGATACAAAAGCCCTCCGAACCGAGGAGGTTAATGATTGAGCTTTGGCCAAAGCTTCTAAACCAGAAGGAGTTGAGGAGACTCCGCCCCAAGCTAAGATGGCGAGAGAGATACCGGGGGAGAGACTTCCCGAGCAATGAAAGATATCCCGAGGGAGGAACTTGGAGTGATTGATATTTTCGGTTCCCCTCTAGTTTTAGATGTTATGATCCGTGAGGCCAGTATATTGGAAGCTCATTCTTACGAGAGGCCTCAAGGGGCGACTGATATCCGTGGCTTCTTGGATGGATTTGAGTTTGATGCCTCGGAGGATGTCACCGAGTTTGGTAACTTACCGGTTCCAAAGAAAGTACCATCTTTGGGCTCTACTGGGTCTTCATTGAGCCCAAATCTGGTGGATCGATTCCCAACCCTAAGTGTTATCCTCGACCGCATGCGGTCGTTAGCTTTTTCTGTCCCGGAGGATACCCGGGTCTTCTATGCTCCCGTGGGGGTTACTAGCTACCTTAGATGCTTGGTTACCAAGGAAGACCAAGCCATGATGAATGCGACGAGAGCTTCTTGCTTGTTTAATGAGGCCCAACATACTCTGAAATGGGTAACATCGAGGGTCACTTCATTATTTCTTTTATACTTGGAGTTGTTGATAATTCTAACATCTTCTTCCTTGCTTGAAAGCCTCGGTATTACATCGCAAGGCTTTCATCCAAATCTGGGAGAAGCACAAGGCTGAGGTTCAAAAGCTCACCAAAAAAAATATTCTTTCAAGCTTCGGAGCTAGAAGATTCAGGTCGAGTTGGAAGCAACTCGGTGGAAGCATACTGATATGGTCGAGCAGGTTTTCCTTTCCTTCGGGTCTGTCAGAGGCTCGGACACGTCGGGTGGCTTCAGGAGCAAGTAGATACAATATGGGCCGAGGCTGAGGAGTTCAAGAAAAATATAGACAACCTGGCCTAAAAAAAAGGTCGTCCAAGCAGAGGTGGAGTTGGCCGAGTCCCAACTCCGAGCTGTACGAGAGAAAGCCTCGGTGCAGGTCAAGAAAATTGAGGAGCTTCAACCCCAACTTGACTTGGCTATCTCTTATAAGGCAAACTTGGCTAATGAATTTGAGGTTTCTAAATCTGAGGTGGTTGTGGTCAATACCAAAGCCGATGCAAAAGTGGCCCAGTTCAAGGTTGACACCTAGGCCATCTAGGCACCGGCTAAGAGCATGGTGGATCATGAAAAGTGGCAAGCTCAAAGGGAAGCCCACGAGGAAGCTCGTGCTCAGGAGTTTAACATATTGGCCGAAATCGAGAATGCCAAATTGGAAGAAGCCGGGAACTGAAAGCTAGCCTTTCCCGGGGAGGATTCCGAAAGATTAAGTGGGTATGAAGACGGGGAAGATTCCGAGGATGAAGATGTTGCCTCCGATGAAGACCATGCCACTTACGCCTTTCTATTTTTTCCTTATTTTTGCATCCTTTTAGGTCATTTTGGTCGTTCTAAAGTTTTTGAATTAAGCCATTTTGTCTTTCATATAAGACTATTGGGTATATATATATATATATATATATATATATATATATATATATATATATATATATATATATATATATATATATATATATATATATATATATATACCCCAAGCCCCCCACACACACACACACACACACAAGGCTTTCTTTTCCTTTTTGGATTTCGAATTTCTCCTTTTCTTTGACTATTTGTATTAATAAGGGCCATGATGCTTTAGCATAAAATAACTTAGGTTGTGTAAGTTTGAACAAACCTTGCCTTTACATTATTCTCTTTTGAGACATTTGGGTTCGATGTCACTGGGAACTTTCTCCCAAAGTAAGTAATTCAATATATGGTTTGCCGAGGGTAGCCTTTAGAACCGATTATGAGAATTTTGAAGCTTGCTTTTGTTACGATTCTCGAACGTCTCTAAGTCGTGTTAATATGGTCGTGGACTTTTAATTTTGAGCGTAGCCCAGTGGGCATGCTTCCCCGAGTTATCTAGGATTGTCTAAGATAATAGTCCTTGAGTGGGTATAGCTGTGGACTTTAAAATTAGGGGGTTGTCTAATAGGTCTTGCATCCCCGACGTTGAATAGCTCGATCTGGTTGAGTTCATTTTTGGATGGCAGCCCCGAGCGAGGAGTGACCACCCGGATTTTGGTTATAATCGGCCCTTGAGCTCATTTCTTTTAGGAGATCAAAAGTAATAAATTCTTTAAGGGGTGTAAAGAGAAAAAATGTCAGCATAATATGAATGCAAAGGAAAGTACTTCTCTTTATTCTTGTGCTAAACAGTTATACATGCATACATGTCTTATGGCAGGGCTCGAGCAATCTATGAGGGCATGGTTCGTTCGACCGCTTAGCCCTTACAATAAATTCTGACTATCGAGACCCTTCTTTTACGAAATAATTCCCTTGCTAAAGCAATTCGATATTCGAGGACAATTCCCCCACAGTATTCGAGGTTGATTGTAGAGAAATTTCAGATACTGTAAACACAATCTTCGATACCGATTCGTGATTGGCGTTTTAGTCTAAGTTAGCAAAATACACTATTTCCACGTCAAAACCTTATCGCAAAAACCCATTTGGGATAATACCGGTCTAAGAAAAAAGAGTGCAACGTGTGCTTTCAGACCTAAAGACTTCGTGAACATCTTGTCAATCACCTGCAAGTGCTAGTCAAAAAATAAAAGGAAACTAAAAGGGGTCGTACCTTAGCAATAATATCGTTTTAGGTGAGTGAGATTACAATTATTCGGTAGTTATTCCCCGTTCAGCATTCTAAGTTTATAGGATCCTTTTCCAGTGACCTCGAGGATCTGGTATGGTCCTTCCCAGTTTGGACCCAGCTTCCCATCGTTCAGATTTCGGGTGTTTAGCATAACTTTCCTTAGTACTAAGTCCCCGATATTAAAGTTTCGAAGGTTTTCCATTCGATTATAATATCTTTCATCCAATAGTTCCAGGCTTGTATTCATGGCCTCGTCCTTTGATTCATTTGTTTCATATTGGAACATAATACTTGGCTTTTCGACTTCGACCGATATTAGAACTTCTGCGCCATAGACCAATAAGAATGGGGTTGCCACGGTACTGGACTTCGAGGTTGTGTGGAATGACCAGAGAACTTCGGGAAGAATTTCCTTCCATTTTCCTTTTGCATCGGTCAACCTTTTCTTTAGGTTTTGAATTATGGTTTTGTTGTAGATTTCGACTTGTCCGTTCCTAATGGGGTGATAACATATGGACAAGATCCTTTTGATTTATGATCCTCAAGAAACTTGGTCACTTTGTTGTCGATAAATTGTTTACCATTATCACATACAATTTCGGATGGCATCCGAAACCGACATATGATGTGGTCCCAAATAAAGTCGATGACTTCATTCTCCCTAAACTTCTCATATTCCTAGGCTTCAACCCACATAGAAAAGTATTCAGTCATAAATAAGATAAATTGAGCCTTACACGGTGCCAATGGAAGTGGGCCGAAAATGTCCATTCCTCACTTTATGAATGGCCAAGACAACAAGACCGAATGCAATAGTTCTCCGGGTTGATGAATCATCGGAGCATGCCTTTAGCGTTTATCATATTTTTATACAAATTTCTTTGCATCTTTTTTCATATCGATCCAGTAATAGTCCGATTTGATTACCTTTCAAACTAATGATTCAGCTCATGAGTGGTTCCCGCAGGCCTTCATGGACTTCCCTCAGAACGTACTCAGTCCAATACTTATATTTAGTGGGCCATCAAACATTTTTCTAAGCAAGTTTTCATCCCCGAACATGCTAAATTGAGTTACCTTTGTGCGCAGGGCCCTCGAATCTTTAGGATCTGAGGGTACTTTGCCATTCTTCAAATATTCTATGTATTTATTCCTCCAATCCCAAGTTATACTTGTAGATTTTATTTCGGCGTAACCCTCTTCTAATTCCAATCTCATGAGTTGTATGATTGCCCCCAATTTGAGCTCATCGTCTCCGACCGAAGAGCCTAAGTTTGCAAGTGCACCGACCTCACTATTCTGATCTCAAGGAACATGCTGCAAAGTGAACTCTTTGAATTGATGCAATATCACATGTAGCTTATCCAGGTACCTTTGCATTTGTTCTTCTGTAACTTCGAACATTCCGTTAACTTGATTTTCCACAAGGAGGGAGTCGCACTTAGCTTCGATCAGCTCTGCCCCTAAGCTCTTTTCCAATTAGAGACCTGCATTATGGACTCATATTCAGCCTCATTTTTAGTCAATTTACAGTTCTAGTGGATTGCCTGTGGGTGGCTTCAGTATGATACCAAGTCCGTGCCTCTTTACATTTAATGCACCGCACATAATGAGGGTCCAAATTCTCCAAGAGGTCCCCGAGTCTATCGATAACTCTTTTTTGACCTTGGGTACCAGGGCAGGCGTGAATTCAGCCACGAAATTTTCCAAAATTTGAGATTTAATGGTTGTCCTGGGCCGATACTCTATATCGTACCCGCTGATTTCTACAGCCCATTTGCCAATTGCCCCAAAAGTTCGGGCTTATGCATTATATTTTTCAATGGGTAAATTGTCACAACACAAATAGGGTGGCAGTGAAAGTATGATTTCATTTTCCTAAAGGTTCTTAGCAAAACGAGCACCAGTTTTTCCAAGTGAGGATATCTAGTTTCAGCCTCACCTAAGGTCCAGGTAACATAATAAATCAAAAATTGCGTACCTTGGTATTCTCAAACATGGACTCCACTTATCGCTATCTCCAATACTGCCAAACACTGGTATAATTGTTCGTCCACCTTTGGTATATGAAGCAAAGATGAGCTCGATAGGTATCGCTTGAGTTCCAAGGCATGTTGGTATTCCGGAGTCCTTGTGAAGTTGTTTCTTCTTTAGTAACGAGAAAAATTGGGACTCATGTCGGAATTTTGCCTTACATGAAATACTCCCAAAAATTTAAAATAAAATAATTTTTGTGTTATTTGGAATATTTGTGGATTTTGTTTTAATTTTCCTTTTTTGTGTTATTTGTACTTGAGTGTGCATGATTATTTGATTAAATTAACAAAAATACGAAAAAAAAATATATGTTGTAATAGCATTGGGGTTTTAATTTTTTTTAGAAGTGTTAAGTTAATTAGTAAATTACTTACCTTATGAAAAATGATAAAATATTGTATTTTTATTTTTGTTTTGTTAAAGTGTCCAAATTGTGTGATTATTTTATTTCATGCTAATTACTATTTAGAATTAATTGGATTTTTCCTTTAGTTAATTTTGTATTTTTTATCTCTTTAAGTTCTAAGTTTTGGCTTTAGTTGATTAGTCTTCAATAAGGAAAATGGACTGGGCTGTCCAAAATTGCAAACAAAAATAGCCCAAAGAAAAGAGCCTCACCCAGTCCAAATCCGATCAGCCTTAGAGAAGGCTATACGACGCCGTTCAGTGGCGTTTGATCTGAGCCGTTCATTCAGTCTCATCAAACGGTCCCAAGCTCCCCTCACAACCCAAGCCTGCCCCGACCCAGTTAACCCAGACCGACCCAGTCCCCAATTAATCAAAACGATACCGTTTTGTTGACCCAAGAGATCCTGGCCATTAATCATACATGATCCAACGGCCAGGATCAAACCCACACCTAAGTATATATTCCTAACCTATCACCCCCACGCCCCCAAACCCCCCTCGTCTTCATCGTCTTAGAGACGATCAGAGCCCGCCTACCTCCGCCGCACTCCGCCTACCGGAAATCGCCTCACGGCGGTTCCGGTAGGCCAATGACCTCCAAATCTACACCATATACTCGCCTCGACCTCCCCTATTCAACCCTGTGCATGGTTTGTTTCGAATCAACCTGGAGATTCTCGAATCTTCATTTGAAGATTCGAGTCGAACTCAAACCATGCCAAACCGCTCCAAACTCACCCCGAACACTCCCATGACCTCCCTCACACCCTTACCAACCTTAGTCCGGCTCAAAGCTGACCAGAACCGGTAAAGCCCCAAATCGAGCTCCATGAACCCTAATTTTAAAAGGGGTTGAAATTGAGAGGATATTGAGGTCTAATGGACCTTAATCTAGGTGTTCTCAACCGAGAACACCCCGATTAAGGCCCATTTGGCTTCATAATTCAAGTCCAGAGTCGATCCGGAGCCACTGTTGATTTCAGGAGGTATCTTTTCCTCTTTCCTTTCTCCTAGCCTCATAATAGCCTCATGATTGTATTCATTTACGTGATGCTTTTCAGTTTTGTTAATTTCTAATAGGCTTGCTGTTCTACTCTTTAAGACCCTTTTATTTGGTCGATTCTTGTTGTTTCTTTGATTGAAAAATGAATGGTATGCTTAGTGTGATTAAGGTCGTCAAGCCAATTAGTTCATATTTATTGGTCTCCTGTTGTGTCCAAAACCATGAATCACGGACTTGTTTGGCATTTGCTTGTTCTTGATTGTATATGTTGGGATCAATTAAGTAAATGTCGTCGCTTAGTTATACGATTTTTCCTGTTAAAACACTGGATAGTGATTAATGTTGTTGATTTGATCCGAAATCATTACCAAGTGAAGTTCTTGAATTGTTTGTGACTTTAAATTAAGTCCTGAATCTGATGTGGCTGTTAGCATCAGTGATTAATCAGAGGTGGCATACTTTAGGATTAAAATGCCCTGCACAGCCTAGTGGAACCTGCTTGTTACAGCAGGGCACTCCACCAGGTTTGCACTTAGCATTTAAGTTAATTTAAGCCCACACTTAAACAAGACTTAGTGGCTAACACAGAGAATATAATGGGCTGGCAGAGAAGAGTATGGGCAGAGTGGGTCTTCTGATTATTGTACCTTAGAGTGTCATTGGTTTTTCAAGTATAAGTATAAGGTTGAAGAGAATAGAGAGGGACCTTCTTTTCTTTCGAAAACAGCATACATTAGAGAGGGAATTTTAAAAGGGGGGAGCATTCTGAAATACAGAGGGTAGAGTTAGGACATACAGGAGGGTCCAACTTGTCACGACCCTAGTTCACCAATCGTGAACATGTCGTGACGGCACCCAGTCCCCACGACTAGGTAAGCCTAACACTTTGCGGAATGTACAAGTTTATGAACTTTAAACAAGAAATAGCGGAAAAAGATATAAATAGGAATGTAATCCGTGCCACTTGGCACATACACTCGTCAACACACTGCATAAAAATACCACCAAGACCCGGAATCCCACGGGTAACACAGACTAAAAGAAATACAACTGTGGCTCTATGTGCAAAGAGTATCTAAAACAACGAAATGAAGGAAAACATCTACTAGAACTATCAGAATAGAAGGAGGGCCTCCGGATCCGCGGACGTAGCAGATCATACCTCGAGGTCTCCAAGTGTGCTGCTGATATCACCTAGTATGGGCCTGTCCTGATGTACCTGGATCTGCACAACAAAAGTGTGCGCAGAAGAGTAGCATGAGTACACCACGGCGGTACTCAGTAAGTGCCAAGCCTAACCTCGATGGAGTAGTGACGAGGAAGGTCAGGGCCCTACTGAGAGAACAATAATATAATGATGATAACAATAATAAGCAGTTTAAATAATAATGAATCTGAAATGATAACAGTAAAGTGATTTCTGCAACCGTTTACGAATTAAGCTAGCAGCAAGTAAATAATTAAATAAAAACTCAATCATCAAGTCCAGGACCTGTGGGAATCGAACCCACAGTCCCATTGACAGTACCTCCGGGTCTCCGGGAATCGAACCCGCAGCCCATATCTCAATAAATAATCAATAACTCAGGATCTCCGGGAATCGAACCCGCAGTCCCTACCAATAACTCGGGATCTCGGGAATCGAACCCGTAGTCCCTACCAATAACTCAGGATCTCGGGAATCGAACCCGTAGTCCCTACCAATAACTCGGGATCTCGGGAATCGAACCCGTAGTCCCTACCAATAACTCAGGATCTCGGGAATCGAACCCGTAGTCCCTACCAATAACTCGGGATCTCGGGAATCGAACCCGTAGTCCCTACCAATATCACGCCGGGTCTCTGGGAATCGAACCCACAGCCCTGGGTCTCCGGGAATCGAACCCGCAGTCCACAAACAATATCACTCCGGGTCTCTGGGAATCGAACCCACAGCCCTGGGATCTCCGGGAATTGAACCCGCAATCCACAAACACATCAAATAAAGAAAACACACAGAGAGAATATAATATGTTAAATTACAACTTCATCAAAATTAGTGCCAACAATTTATCAAGAGTTCAAGTAAATCAACTAGGCAATTAAACATGTTGAATCCTAGCTAATCATGCTTTTCTAAGTAATACCGGGTAATGGTAACGCTTTTATCAGCTAAGAGCAGGAATATCACTAATCAGACAATTCAAGTAAAGTGTGTGTTACAACAACCAGCGCATGTACACGCCCGTCACCTCGCGTACAAGGCATTTAAACTATCACATAATATCCTAGGGGTGAAAGTTCCCCCACACGAGGTTAGACAAGCCACTTACCTCAATTCCGGTACAACACCGCTAAGTAATAACCCTCTTGCCACGAATGTCGGCCTCCACAAGTGTAGTATCTGATAAAATCAATAGAATCACGTCAAAATAGGCCAATTGGGCATTACCCAATCAAAATAACTCAAAATTCACCAAAACCCACAAGTTGCCAAAACCCGACTTCCGGTACGCTTATCGAAAAATCACGAAAAATATATATTCGGGTTCCTTATCTCAATACGAGTCCGTGCATATAAAATTTATCGAAATCGGACTCCGTTTGCCCATTCAAATCAAAGATTTTCTAACATTTAGGCCTAGGGCTCAAACCCACCTTTAATCTTCCAATTTCGGTGAAATAATCATGGATTTCATGATAAACCAACGAATTAAGGTTAAGAAACTTACCCCCGATGATTTCCCGGTGATATCCCAGCGTTTCCCCTTCAATTCCCTCTCTTGGAGCTCAAAAATGGCGTTTTTTTGTGTATGGGGTCGCGGCTGAAATGTTTCTGGACTTAAAGTCACTGCCAGGCCAATTTACTCTACGCGATCGCAGCACTTGGCTCGCGATCGCGATGCACAACTCCTGGGCGGCTAGTTTTTCCTCTACGCGATCGCGTGGTCCAGGACGCGATCGCAGTGCTCAACCTGACCATTCAACGCGATCGCATCACCTCGACCGCGATCGCACCGCTTTCGATTAACACCCTACGCGATCGCATCCCCCGCGTCGCGATCGCGAAGAACAACTACCGGTCCTCACTCCTCTACCCTACGCGATCGCAGACTCAACCTCGCGATCGCAGAGCTTCCCAAATTCACCCTACGCGATCGCAGACTCCCCCTCGCGATCGCAGAGCCCAATAATTTCCTCTTACGCGATCGCATGAGCAGCTTCGCGATCGCGAAGCACAAAATTTCTCTGCAATATTGCAGCAGAACCAGCAGTGCAATTGGCACCAAAATGGTCCGTTTGGACCCCCGAATTCATCCCGAGGCCCCCGGGATCCCAACGAAAACCACCAACCTATTCCAAAACATGATACGAACTTATTCTAATCATCAAAACACGTCTAACAACATCAAAATCCATAATTCACATCGAATTCAAGCCTAAATTTCTTAAAACTTTCCGAATTGCACATTCGATCTAAAACCCAACCAAACGACGTCCGAATGACCTGAAAATTTGCGGACATATCCAAAATCACATAACGAAGCTACAGAAATTGTCGGAATTCCATTCCTATCCCCGGATCAAAATCTCACCTATCGTTCGGATTCGCCAAAATTTCAACCTTCGGCATTTCAAGCCTAATTGAGCTACGGGCCTCCAAAATACATTCCGAACGCGCTCCTAACCCCGAAATCACCTAACGGAGCTAATGGAACCATCGGATTTCCGTTCCGAGATCGTCTTAACACTGTTCCGGCTACGGGCCATTTTCTAGCTTCAAAGCTCTTATTTAGGGACTAAGTGTCCCAAAATGCTCAAATTTTCGGAACCGACTCTCCCGGCAACCCAAAATGGCAGAAATGAACTTAGGGGAACAGTTAAGTTAGGGATTGGGGCGTAATTTTCTAAAACGACCGGTCGGGTCGTTACATCTTCCCACACTTAAAGATTCGTTCGTCCTCGAACGAGCATAGAAAACATACCCGGAGTAGTGAAAAGATGAGGGTACTGGCTGCGCATATCCTGCTCGGTCTCCCAAGTCGCCTCCTCGACCGGCTGGCTCCGCCACCGAACCTTTACCGAAGCGATGTTCTTTGACCTTAGCTTTCTAACCTGCCTGTCTAGAATGGCTACTGGCTCCTCAACATAAGACAAATCCTTGTCTAGCTGAACAGATGTGAAAATCCAACACATGCGACGGGTCACCATGGTATCTCCGGAGCATGGAGACATGAAATACGGGGTGAACTCCGGCTAGGCTGGGAGGTATGGCCAACTCATAAGCAACCTCCCCAACACGCCTCAAAATCTCAAAAGGGCCAATAAATCTAAGACTCAGCTGAGCACATTAGCCTGATATATCTGAAGATAGTCCCTCTTGTTTAAGCAATTAAGTCTTAGAGCCTAATTCCAACATCCGGAATTCTATGTCGGGCTTGTTTTCATCAAGAGATCACTCAATATTCCTCAAACGCCGTCCTCAAACATGATTGCATAACCTTGCTGGATTCTTACCTTGCAACTCAAAATCCACAAGACCACAATAATATTTTATGATCAAATTAGCCAAAAATTTAACGAATCAGATGCTCCCATCACACCTCATGATCTACATAGGTCTCGTTCCAACCTTTACGATACTGACACGATGGAAGAGATGTGTTGATATCCATAACCAACTACTGAATCAACAATTCATTGGTCCATACTCCCGACAAGATCCATTACCCTGTCCTAAACCAGAGGATGATCATTTCCTCTATAGTATACTTCATATAATCAATTTGCACTGACCCCAAATCACATAATCTCATCTCACCCAGTACGAACTGCTCAGGCGATAAGCCACATCGGACATAATCAAAAGTCCCACAAGATGACACAATGTGCTACTAATCCACTAATACGTACGTGATACAAAGGAAGGCGAAAACTAGAGAGAATTATTCAGCTCTCACATAAACATGGGCCTCCTCAGAAAATAGGAAACATAACACATAAAAGCAATTATAGACACCGAAATAGACACCACATTGTTGCGGCGTGCAACCCGATCCCAACAATATGCCCATGGCGGCGTGCCACCCGATCCCAACAATATAACCATGGCGGCGTGCCACCCGATCCCAACAATATAACCATGGCGGCGTGCCACCCGATCCCAACAATATAAAACTCACACAAGGAGTCATATGTCGAGCTGAATAGTTCGTCACATCAAAATACTGACTATCGATCATAAGCACACTAAGGTGCATGATATCAGACACAATGAAACATATAGCGCTATAGGCTACAACTCAAGCACAACTGAGGTGCGATATAAGATCCGAGTCTCAAGAGCCATCATGCTCCTATAACATCACCGCTGAGCGGAACCCCAACACATAAGGAACTTACCAAGCCGTCTCACACTCATACGGCATAATATATCTTACATGAATTAACCAACCGCGAAATAAGACCGCGACTATCCCTTCATAAAGGGCGCATTGCTGGAAGAAACATAACTGGCCTGACGCAAGGCTCACTTCCACATTTAAATCTATCCACCGACCTTAAGTCTATCATGGTCGTGCCAAGATAAGTCAATAGTATTTCACAGGTCTATAACCCAATAAGCAGAGTGCCCTCCAGGCATAAGTTCTCAAATGGATGATATCACCAAACTCCTCATACTCGGTTTAAATTTCTAACCAATCAAGTGACTACAAGTCACACCTATACAATCTTCTTGTGGGTCAAGCTCCCACCATCTTCCGAATAATTAAACGGACCCGCACATTCAGCCCACCGGCTGCACTAACACTGAAAAGCGATCAGGAGTCCCTAACCGGGATGCAAAGCCTTTCTCATAGAACACCGACCTCAAATGATACCGATGCTAATACCCATCTTACTCAAAACACCGACACTCTTTCCCTGCTCATCCGAGCTCTTTATATCACATTCATTGACCATTTAACTCATTTCAGGAGAACTATAGCAACACACAAGCGAGTTCTCATAACCGTTGAATATGTCAATCTCTATGTAGTGGTCCAAGCCACCATAACCCTTTCCAAGGTCCGCCTACTCATAACAGGCCCTAACAGAAGAATACTTAAGAATGCCATCAATCACTGCGGCCTCCAAGCCTCAAATGCACCGCCACAATCACATGCATAACTCGATCACGTTACATGAACCGATCATTGACATCAATATGCCAACTCAACTATGGCTAATCAATCTACTTCCTTCCAGGTTATCCTTGATTGCCTCAGAAATGTTAATATCTTCCTTCAATACCTAACTTATTCCAACCGCACTTACCCCGAGTGACCTTAAATCATGAGGCCATGCTATCTCAAGAACGACGACCATTTCATGTCTCTCAAATACTACACCACAAGTCAAAACATCATAGATCATTTTGTGCCTTTCTTCATAAGTTGCTTCAAAAGCTTGAGCCTCAACTGTACTTATAGACTCAGAATTATCGGGCACCACACTTTACCTCTTGAATTCACTAGGACCGCTATTGAGAACCATCCGGTTCTAACTTGCCCCAGTACGCAACCAACTCTACTGAATTTCTTTATAACATATGAATACCCTCTCGATAAAGCACCCAGCGGAGTCACTTCCCGCGAAGCCTGCACCTATACGAGGCATAAGTCATGAATCTTTCCTCAAGTTTGAACATGAGCCAGTAAGGCTAACCATAACATGCATTCAAAAGTACATATACTCAAATTACCACACATGGTCCTTTCCCGTGGCTGCAATAACACAATAATACGCTAGTATCCAGAATTCACACCGGTAATTAACCATGCGACCCAATCTTAAGCGGTGGGACTCCCCCACTTAACCCAAAGCCACTATTACACGACTCTCGAACACATTAGAACCATTCCCTCAAGTCATTTACTATTATTCAACTGCAACTCACTTGATCCAACGAATATAACCACCTGTGCTATATTAGCACTCTAACACCATAGGGTATTGAACTCATCCCAATACAACCAAGCATATTCCCGCTCTATGTATCGAGCATTCCTTACCACGACAGCTTAAGACATACTGTGATTCTCACACCTACGAAGCACCATGTAGCCTTCGCCGAAGTCTTCCCTGCTGATAATGAAATGTAGAATTATTATGGACACAGGAACATCAAAAGTCCCAACGTCATACCATACGAGTCTCAACTCTTACTCTTCCACAAGTTTCAAAGAACTTTTTGAATAGCACCTAAATACAGTGCGAGCCAAATCTGATATGATACATGACCCATAATTTGGTCGTTGATAGTGAAATCCTTTCGGTTAGCACGAAGCCTTAAAGATACATCTTGCTAATCCACGATAATAGCCTTTATCATATGTACGTCTTCATCATAAGACAACCCAAGACATTGGTTTGGTACATGTCCTTCTTAAGACAGTTAAACTCATTTCCCCCAGTATCTCTGATGGCTGAATCCTTCGCTAAATAGATATTTCATATGAACCATATAGTCTTTATTACCACTAACTATCTTTAGATCTACATCCACCTTGTGATTCTACCATTACTGTGACGATTAGGCAGTTAAGTAAACCTTCTCAAGACCATACTTATCAACTGAATGTCAGAACCTAGTGCACCCCCATGTGCACAGTTGAAGATCTCTCAATTTTATTGCATTATCGATATGGATGACACGCGGTAACAATGGTTGAGTAAATTCTTGACTTCCTTGAGATCTCTCGGCAGCGTCACGAACCGTTGGTGCATACTTGATACCGAGTGTGCAATTTCAATACACGAGTGGATGCAAAAGAACATATGACATAGGCTCCAACCGAATAAATGGCGCACGATAAGGAATTCAAAGAATTGAAGAGTTTCCTAAACAGTTACATAGCCCCTCGTAGATAAATACAGACGTCTCCGTATCGATCAGCGAGAATCTAAGTAACCGGTCCTGTGTCCCGTGACTCCTACGAACCTAGAGCTCTGATACCAACTTGTCACGACCCTAGTTCACCAATCGTGAACATGTCGTGACGGCACCCAGTCCCCACGACTAGGTAAGCCTAACACTTTGCGGAATGTACAAGTTTATGAACTTTAAACAAGAAATAGCGGAAAAAGATATAAATAGGAATGTAATCCGTGCCACTTGGCACATACACTCGTCAACACACTGCATAAAAATACCACCAAGACCCGGAATCCCACGGGTAACACAGACTAAAATAAATACAACTGTGGCTCTATGTGCAAAGAGTATCTAAAACAACGAAAAGAAGGAAAAACATCTACTAGAACTATCAGAATAGAAGGAGGGCCTCCGGATCTGCGGACGTAGCAGATCATACCTCGAGGTCTCCAAATGTACTGCTGATATCACCTAGTATGGGCTTGTCCTGATGTACCTGGATCTGCACAACAAAAGTGTGCAGAAGAGTAGCATGAGTACACCACGGCGGTACTCGGTAAGTGCCAAGCCTAACCTCGATGGAGTAGTGACGAGGAAGGTCAGGGCCCTACCGAGAGAACAATAACATAATGATCAAAACAATAATAAGCAGTTTAAATAATAATGAATCTGAAATGATAACAGTAAAGTGATTTCTGCAACCGTTTACGAATTAAGCTAGCAGCAAGTAAATAATTAAATAAAAACTCAATCATCAAGTCCAGGACCTGTGGGAATCGAACCCACAGTCCCATTGACAGTACCTCCGGGTCTCCGGGAATCGAACCCGCAGCCCATATCTCAATAAATAATCAATAACTCAGGATCTCCGGGAATCGAACCCGCAGTCCCTACCAATAACTCAGGATCTCGGGAATCGAACCCGTAGTCCCTACCAATAACTTAGGATCTCGGGAATCGAACCCGTAGTCCCTACCAATAACTCAGGATCTCGGGAATCGAACCCGTAGTCCCTACCAATAACTCAGGATCTCGGGAATCGAACCCGTAGTCCCTACCAATAACTCGGGATCTCGGGAATCGAACCCGTAGTCCCTACCAATATCACGCCGGGTCTCTGGGAATCGAACCCACAGCCCTGGGTCTCCGGGAATCGAACCCGCAGTCCACAAGCACAGCCAATAAAAGAATCTGGGAATCGAACCCACAGCCCTGGGATCTCCGGGAATTGAACCCGCAGTCCACAAACACATCAAATAAAGAAAACACACAGAGAGAATATAATATGTTAAATTACAACTTCATCAAAATTAGTGCCAACAATTTATCAAGAGTTCAAGTAAATCAACTAGGCAATTAAACATGTTGAATCCTAGCTAATCATGCTTTTCTAAGTAATACCGGGTAATGGTAACGCTTTTATCAACTAAGAGCAGGAATATCACTAATCGGACAATTCAAGTAAAGTGTGTGTTACAACAACCAGCGCATGTACACGCCCGTCACCTCGCGTACAAGGCATTTAAACTATCACATAATATCCTAGGGGTGAAAGTTCCCCCACACGAGGTTAGACAAGCCACTTACCTCAATTCCGGTACAACACCGCTAAGTAATAACCCTCTTGCCACGAATGTCGGCCTCCACAAGTGTAGTATCTGATAAAATCAATAGAATCACGTCAAAATAGGCCAATTGGGCATTACCCAATCAAAATAACTCAAAATTCACCAAAACCCACAAGTTGCCAAAACCCGACTTCCGGTACGCTTATCGAAAAATCACGAAAAATATATATTCGGGTTCCTTATCTCAATACGAGTCCGTGCATATAAAATTTATCGAAATCGGACTCCGTTTGCCCATTCAAATCAAAGATTTTCTAACATTTAGGCCTAGGGCTCAAACCCACCTTTAATCTTCCAATTTCAGTGAAATAATCATGGATTTCATGATAAACCAACGAATTAAGGTTAAGAAACTTACCCCCGATGATTTCCCGGTGATATCCCAGCGTTTCCCCTTCAATTCCCTCTCTTGGAGCTCAAAAATGGCGTTTTTTGTGTATGGGGTCGCGGCTGAAATGTTTCTGGACTTAAAGTCACTGCCAGGCCAATTTACTCTACGCGATCGCAGCACTGGGCTTGCGATCGCGATGCACAAATATGGGCGGCCTATTTTCCTCTACGCGATCGCGTGGTCCAGGACGCGATCGCAGTGCTCAACCTGACCATTCAACGCGATCGCATCACCTCGACCGCGATCGCACCGCTTTCGATTAACACCCTACGCGATCGCATCCCCCGCGTCGCGATCGCGAAGAACAACTACCGGTCCTCACTCCTCTACCCTACGCGATCGCAGACTCAACCTCGCGATCGCAGAGCTTCCCAAATTCACCCTACGCGATCGCAGACTCCCCCTCGCGATCGCAGAGCCCAATAATTTCCTCTTACGCGATCGCATGAGCAGCTTCGCGATCGCGAAGCACAAAATTTCTCTGCAATATTGCAGCAGAACCAGCAGTGCAATTGGCACCAAAATGGTCCGTTTGGACCCCCGAATTCATCCCGAGGCCCCCGGGATCCCAACGAAAACCACCAACCTATTCCAAAACATGATACGAACTTATTCTAATCATCAAAACACGTCTAACAACATCAAAATCCATAATTCACATCGAATTCAAGCCTAAATTTCTTAAAACTTTCCGAATTGCACATTCGATCTAAAACCCAACCAAACGACGTCCGAATAACCTGAAAATTTGCGGACATATCCAAAATCACATAACGAAGCTACAGAAATTGTCGGAATTCCATTCCGATCCCCGGATCAAAATCTCACCTATCGTTCGGATTCGCCAAAATTTCAACCTTCGGCATTTCAAGCCTAATTGAGCTACGGGCCTCCAAAATACATTCCGAACGCGCTCCTAACCCCGAAATCACCTAACGGAGCTAATGGAACCATCGGATTTCCGTTCCGAGATCGTCTTAACACTGTTCCGGCTACGGGCCATTTTCTAGCTTCAAAGCTCTTATTTAGGGACTAAGTGTCCCAAAATGCTCAAATTTTCAGAACCGACTCTCCCGGCAACCCAAAATGGCAGAAATGAACTTAGGGGAACAATTAAGTTAGGGATTGGGGCGTAATTTTCTAAAACGACCGGTCGGGTCGTTACAATGATGTTGGCTTGAGTTGAAGTTTCAGTTAATTCTAAAACTGAAAGATAGTTGGCATTCTCTATTTTCTGTTACATACTCGGATTTAAGTAATAGGCAGAATTTTTTGGGGTATTGGAATGTTTGTTTGAAGTCAATTGTGGTTCAATCATTTGGGTACACAAGTCCCCTGGGGTATTTCAGAAGTATAGGGGTCTGTTTGATTTGGAAGTCTTTGTTGTTGGTCTCTTTGAAGTAGTGGAGTCTTTGGCCATTGATTTCTCTCTTTGGAGTCTGTTTGCTGGGACATTTTGGTTGCTGTTTGGTTACTGCTATACTGCTGATTGCCACACTGTTGTCACTGCTCACTCTTCCTTCTTTTTCCATATTCCAGGTACACATCCCTGTCATTGTAGTTTTCTTGGTTCGAAAAGGAAATGAAGCCTGAAGCTCCCTTTTAAATCTGTTGAATACATGTAGTTGTCCAAAGTTCTTGTGTTTGTATGAGTACATGTAATTAAATCTATCATACTGGTTCGGGTTATAAAAAATGCATTTAGATCCAAAACACACTGTCATTGGACATGTATAGGAACTTGAGTTATTCCTGCTGTATCTATGCTTAAATCTTCTCTATTCATGGTGTGCGATTTCCAAATCTGTTAATACTAGATCTTATGTTAAAATTGAGATTAACTATCTGTTTAAGTAGAAAGTTTAAGGTGATTTGAACACCCGTGAGGAATGATATCTTGAACTTGCAAAAAATATGTGACAGTGGCTCTTTAAGGATTCTTTGAATTCAAAGTAAGTTTTTCCATATAATTGTCCACCATAGTCTCGAATCTACTCACTTAGTTAACTAATCGTATGTTTACTCAAATTGGTTATAGTTGAGTAGGATTTTGTCACATTGTAGAAATTGGTGCGTTATTATTCAACTGAACGACGAAATTAGATTAAAGGAATCGGGGGTGCATTTCATGTGACCCGACTCCAATTTTGAACAAGATTAAATAAAGCGTGTCAGGAACCACATGTGCATTTCATGTAGTGTGGCTTGCAACATGTTTTAAATAATTTTGAATCAACTCCTAAATAAATATAGCGGGAGGTAGTTCGCTTTAAATTAGAATTAGAGGTGTGCCTCGCCTAACAAGTTATATAAATCGCGGGGCCCTCATAAATGTACATGTAAAAATATTTAGATTTCGAGATGTGCCGTTTCTTAGCGAATTTCATGGCCTTCTCAAAAGTGTAAATAAGTAATCGCTCTAGGCGCGTATTTCAATAATTTTACCTTCTTAAATACGGGTGTGCATTTCATGCGGCCCAAATCCAAATCCCAAAATGTTGAATAAGAATGTGTCGAGGATCCGGGTGCATTTCATGTGACGTGATTCGAAACATATTTTTAGGCAACATTCTCTTTCGTAAATAATAATAATAATAAAAGCGGTAAAAGGATGTTAATTTGCATTGAGTATATAACTGTAAAAATCAGATAAATAAGCCGAATACGACAGTTAAGCGACCGTGCTAGAACCACGGAATTCGGGAATGCCTAACACCTTCTCCCGGGTTAACAGAATTCCTTATCCGGATTTTGGTTCGCGGACCGTTAAATAGAGTCAAACCTTTCCTCAATTCGGGTTTCAAACCGGTGACTTGGGACACCATAAATCTCCCAAGTGGCGACTCCGAATCTCTCAATAAATGAATCCCGTTTCGATTGTCCTTTAATTGGAAAAACTCCTACGCGCTCCCGCGGGTGCGTAAAAAGGAGGTGTGACACGACTCTTGTCGGAAGACCTCGGGATAAACCGCCCCAGGGAAGCTATACGACTGGTTAGACTTTGTACAACCTTCACGTTGTCTGTTACCGTGATATACTTGATGGCTTTGATCTTGTCGAGGTTGATCTCGATTCCTCGGTTGGATACCATAAACCTAAGAAATTTACCTGTCTAACCCCGAATGCGCATTTTTCTAGATTCAGTATCATGTTGTACTTCTTCAATATACTGAAGGTTTCCTACAAATTCTTTAAATGGTCATCTGCTCACAGTGACTTAACTAACATATCATTAATATTAACTTCCATAGACTCCCCTATTTTGTTCTTTGAACATTCGATTTACTAGGCGTTTGTAAATGGCACCAACATTTTTTAACCTAAATAACATTACATAATAACAGTACGTGCCGTACTTAGTGATGAAAGAGGTATTTTCTTGATCATTCAAGTTTATTCGTATTTGGTTATGCCCGGAATAGACGTTGGGAAAATTGAGGATCTTGTGGCCGGCCGTGGCATCTATCATGCAATCGATGTTAGGCAAAAGGAAAGAGTCTTTGGGCATGCTTTGTTTAAATCCTTATAATCCACACAAATTCTTAGTTTTTTCCCTTTTTTAGAGACTACTAGTATGTTTGCTAGTCATTCTGGGTATTTGACTTCCCGTATGCATGCGATTTTAATGAGCTTAGTTACCTCGTCCTCGATGGAAGCATGCTTGATCTCGGTTTGTGGTATCTTTTTTTGCTTCGGGTCCAGGCTCAATTTATTAGTGGTGATATCTGGTGGGATCCTTGTCATATCGAGGTAAGACCAAGAAAAACAATCCATGTTAGGTATAAGAAATTGAATAAGTTTTTTTCCTGAGCTCGGGTGTTAACCCCGGGCCCATGCATACCTTTTATCGGGCTGATGCTCAATTAGTGTGACTTGCTCCAGATTTTTGACTGTCAATTTGGTAGCATCGGAATCATTAGGGACTGTGAAGGATCGAGGAATCCCATAATCATCTTCTTCGTCAGTCCCTTGTTTGTCCTGTCGGGTCGAGGCCGACATCAATGATTGCTATTTGGCTTCCTGCTTTGTTTTTTAATATGTCTCCTTTTTTTATGAGAGTTTCGATAAAGGAATCACTTTATCAATGACATACATTTCCTTTACGGTGGACGGTTCCCCGTTGATTATTTTAATTCCCTCTAGTGTCAGGAATTTCAACACCCGTGAAGGGTCGAGGGCACAAATCTCATGTTGTGGTTCCACAGTCTCCCGTACATAGCGTTATACCATATGTCCCCCTCGATCACATAAAATTTGGTCTCTTGAATAGTTGTCGCATTTACTAGCAATGATATCTCACCCTTATGGGTTTCACAAGCCATGTTGAACCCATTTAGCACTCGGGGTGCAGGTATGATTTGGTCCTATAAGCCGAGTTATTCCACGATCCTCATTCGAATTATGTTGGCCGAGCTTTCTAGATCAATTAACATGCATTTAACTCGAGTTCTATTCATGAGTGCAAATATTACCAGTTAATCATTATGGGGCAGTGTAATTCCTTCTGCATCCTCGTCGTTAAAAAATAAAGTTCCTTTCAGCATGTAATCTCAAGTCTGTTTTCCCCTCATGATTGATACTTTTGTAAGCTTAAACATTGTACTTTTAGGAACATCGACCCCTCCGATGATCATATGAATCATGTGTTAAGGATCTTCCTGGTAGTTTTGTTTATTGGAATCCTTGTTTCTAAAATGATTCTTAGCTCGGTCACTCAGAAATTCCTGAAAATACCCGTTGTTGAATACTGGGCTACTTCTTCTCTTAAGTGCCGACAATCTTCCATTGGATGTCTTGATAAAGATGATCTCTGTGACTGCGACATGCTGATGCGATCCATGTGGCTGTAATACTGATGGATGTGACCCGAGTGGTTGTGATATGAATAGATGTGATCCGTGTGGATGTGATATGTAGGTATGCTTATCGGACGGATTGGGCAGATAGTTACGCTTAACAATTTGGCTTATCGGTTATCAGATTATAAATATAGTAATCCGCTAGCCGTCCAATAAGATAATGGAAGGATTCGTATAAGATTAATAATTATCGTGCGGTTATCAGGCGATTTAACGAATAAATCAAATAATTTTTTTTTAACAGTCCTACTTTTTTGCTACATAATAGAATTTGTTAACACTTTGTAATTTGAATTCGATTGTTGAATGAATCAAAAAAGAAGTATTTCCATCTATAAACTAAGACTATTATGCTACATAACAAAACTCCTAATAACTGTAGAAAAGACTGGAACTTTATCTCTAAGTTATGTTGAATTAATTAGATACTTTAAAATATGATATGAATGCACCACGCTTTCATGTCATATTTTAAAGTATGTAAACATGAAAGCGTGGTGCATTCATGTCATATTTTAAAGTATCTAAATAATTCAAAATAACTTAGAGATAAAGTTCTCCTCTTTTCTATTGTTATTAGGAGTTTTGTTATGCAGCATAATAGTCTTAATTTATAGGTGAAAATACTTCTTTTTTGATTCATTCGATAATTGAATACAAATTACAAAGTGTTAACAAATTCTATCATGTAGCAAAAAATAAGTTATTGTTCAAAAAAAATATTTGATTTATCCACTAGATCTCCCGATAACCGCCTTATAATTATTAATCTGATATCAACCCGTCTATAATCTTATTAGATGGCTAGCAGATTACTACATTTATAATTCGATAACTGATAAACCGAATCATTAAGCGTAATTATCCGCCCGATAAGCACCCCTAAATATCATAGCCACATGGATCACATCCATTCATATCACAACCACTCACGTCACATCCATCAATATCACAGCCACATGGATTGCATCCAACAATGCCGCAGTCACAGGGATCATCTTCATCATCATGGGTGCCTTGATATTCACACAATTGATTGGGATCTCTTCGGGCTGGATCGGTTTGTATAGGTTGAGGCCATATGCATCCTTGATGAATCTGATAGCTGATACGATGGCGGTTGCGTCAATATTAAAGTTGTATTCTAATAACTGAGGTGCTTCTTTGGGTCTGATAGGCTTGTCGAAGTCGTTCTTGCTCACGAGCCCTTGAGAACTCTCACCTCAATCACTTTTCCTTTTATTTCATACATGATTCCACCCGGGTCCGCTGCCATTATGGCTGGTATTGATCTTTGTTCGACTTAGTTCTCGATCAATATCCCTCTTAATTATGTCGACGGGTATAGTAGGATAAATAGACCCGCAAAGAGCCCCGAGTTGGTCATTTTTGACCCTGATCTTTGATTAATACCGATTGTGTATATCGACCCATGTGACAATCGAATATTCTATCGAATTCTGCTTCAACTGCTGCGAGGACACCGACCTTCGAACATTAAGTCCTTTGTGAAAGATTAAACTGCCCAATTGTCGACGACAGGTGGAAGGTCCATCCATTCCATTTGAAATCGAGAAACAAATTCTCTGAGCATTTCGTTGTCCTTCTGCCTTACGTTGAAGGTCTAATTTCCTTGTTACAACCTTGATGGCTCTGGCGTGTGCCTTTATGAAAGAATTTGAAAGCATAGCAAACAAGTCAATAGAATTATGCGGTAAATTGTGGTACCATATCATAGCCCCCTTTGACGGGGTTTCTCCGAACTTCTTTAGTAACACAGATTCAATTTCGTCATCCTCTAGGTCGTTCCCTTTGATAGCACATGTGTAAGAGGTGACATGCTCATTTGGATCGGTTGTTCCGTTGTATTAGGAATCTCAGGCATTCAGAACTTCTTCGGGATTAGTTTGGGAGATGCGCTCGAGGGGAAAGACTTATGCATAAAGTGTTTGGAGTCCAGGCCCTTCAATATCGGTGGTGCCTCTAGGATTTGATTGACCCTGGAGTTGTAGGTTTCCATTTTCTTATCATTTGCCTCAACCTTATTTTCCCCAGTCTCAACTTATTGTGTCAGTTCTTCGAGCATCTTCATGATTTCTGAATCGGTCCCTGACTATTTATCTTTCGATTTCTTTGAAACCGATTCGATCATGTGGACAACTTACTATGATGGTTCAGGTCGATCCTGTTTGGTAGGCTATTTTGAGATGCATGTTGGGCCTACAACATTTCAAAGATCACTTGCACATTGATCCCGCCGTCTTTGCCACCATGTGCACTTTGAGCGACTGACTGGATGTCCCACAAATGCTACCGTTGTGATCGACCGCCAAATTGGCATTGAGGGATATATGTTAGCTGACGTCGATTGGATTTATTACTAGAGCTCCATCGAGGTCAACCTGGGTTACGTCGTTTCCTGGTGCTATGTTATCATTATCGCCGTGGTAGCCGGAACTATTATCGGCGTGAAGGGGTGCTACTAAGAGTTTGACATTTTGATCCTGGAATCAAAGATACTTCAAAGAACAAGTGAAAATATTGTGTGTTATGAAAGTTTGCACCGAGTAACAACTATTATCCTTAGCCCCACAGTGGGAGGCAAACAGTTTACCCTAAAGACGGATAACAATTGAAATTTATACGTAGTTTTAAGGATACATGATATAACTTGGACACAAACTGAGAAGATATATTAATACTAAAATTCATTTCAAAAGAAATAAATAAAAGCCGAACGAATCAAATAGTCTTGGCCCTCGAGTTCGATCACACTTGAACCAAGTGAAGGTTCAACTGATATAAGATCAAAGAATAAAGTAACAAGATAATTAAAATTAGAGAAAGGTTGTGTATTGCTTTGTATTGCATAAAAATCATGTATTTTACAAATGATCAGCCGCCCTTCATATAGTAGGGAGTCCTACCATTGATATAATTCTAAGTACGGTAAGAAATCTCATTATTAGCTAATTAATCAGCTTCTTCATGATACATGCCGAGATATCCGCTGAGATCCTTGTCCGATTGCGAATATTTTGGCTTTCCGTTATTTGGCTCGGTAAGCTTCCCATATCTATCTTTCTCGGGGTCTTGATCTTGTCCAATCTCGATCTTGTTCGATCTCTAGGTCATGACCTCATCAATCTAACTTTGCACCATGGTTCGATATAACACGATGTTGAACCTTGGTCTATCATGTCCCTTACTCGACTAGGCATACAAAAGGGCAAGCTCGATTTTGACCATATACAGTTGTTATATATAGTTTCATAAAGTGTTGTATTCTATTGTATTGTGCCATTTCGATGACTAAAACATTTGGATAGACTGCATTGTTTTCGGTTGTTTCATAATGTCACACAAAGGTAGTTTCAAGGATAATCTTACAATTTTATTAAAAAAAAAGTATCATAAGAGGTAGAGTTATTATAAAAGGATTGGGTAAAGGTAAAATATAATTATTAAGGACAAGATACAAAGAATAAAATATGGTAACGACGCGACCACACTAAATTAGCCGTTACATAAAATAAAATATTTCATCCTTACTAACGATGAATTTAATAATACAATACAATACATAAAAATTAAATTACAATCAAAATAATAGTTTTATTTAGCTACCTATACCATATATGAAACCTTATTACCCTAAATGTTTAAGGTTTGTGTTTATTATATTTAAGCATACCAAATTACCATTTATATTCCATAATTCAAATTATGGATATAATTAAGGGTTCATTTATATTAGGCATAATTATAGGACTGTATCTTCCAACTTTATCTTTTATTTCATCTCAACTGTTCACAACACACACAAAACTCACGATGCTCCTATGCTTCCTCTCGTTGATCATCCCCAACTGCCCACTACCATCGAAGAATATCATATTTTCAGATTCATAAGAAAATATTAAATTCGTTGATCGAACCACTTGAATTACCACTGAAAATAATGATGGCAGAGAGTTCGACATTCTTTGACCTCTTTTTTTTGGGCAGTGGTTGAAGGTTACTGGTCAACACAGTCGATTGAAACTCGAAGAAGAAAAAGAAGAAGACATATTTCCAGAATTTGTAGATATTTTATAGTCAAATTAGAAAAATTGTAGATAAATTGTCACGAACCAAACCCGGTCGTGATGGCGCCCAACCCTAAAGCTAGGCATGCCAGACCAATAACTGTTTTTATATTTAACAACAAGTCCCCAAAGGACAAATTCAAGAAGAATATCAGGGTTTATGATAATACTCCAATATTAATAGTAGAATAAAAATACTGAAAAGTGCGAACACCGAAATAACACTCCCAAAAGATTTCGGGTCACGAATCTAAAGCCTCTAAGCAAAAACTGAACAATAATAGGAATAGCCGACAAAATACTTAAGTCTGAAAGCATATAGATAATAAACTGAATAAAGAGAGAAGCTAGGTCCTGCGAACGCCATCTGCTACCTCAGCAACTCGAATACTCTGCAAGAAACTGGACTGCTCGTCTAGACCTCCTATGTACCTGAATCTGCACACAAAGGTGCAAGGAGTAGGGGTGAGTACTAAGTACTCAGTGAGTAAAAAGCATATAAAATAGCTGAAAGCAGGAAATCCACAGAATACCACAGAGCAAAGCAAAAAATAATAGTCTAATACCTATCACAAACTAACAACAACAGCAAACCACAGATAACGCAAGTAATTAATAAAACAAGAATGCAACGCAATGCACATGACCGCTACGACGCGTAGCCCAATCTGTTTAACGTCGATGACGCTCACTAGGGGTGTGTACACACTCCGGAGGGTCTCCTTCAGCCCAAGCGCAATATTCATATCATCCGCTGTGACGTGCAGCCCGATCCATACTTAGTCCACATCATGCATATGAGTCACATAACAGTTCAATTTAATTATTTCCAGTTTCCAATTCATTTAACAAGGAAAAATACTTTAGTTTATTTATCTTGCTAAAACAGGTGACTTAGCCTTTCATTATAGTGATTTCAATCCAAGACTGAGACCAATGATTTTACAAATCATGCTATCACATATGTATTTATACCCTAAGGATACTACAAGTCGGCACAAGGCCCCAAACATGGTATAAAGCCCATATAAATTTAACACAGAGTGCGTTTCAATTCCCAATATAGTATTATTCTTTTTCAGGATGGACCAAGTCATAATCCCCAGTCATAACCAATCCCGCACCTGCCATGGGATGAGAGTCACGCCCTAAATAGCGTCCCAATGTGATAATCCGGGGTTTCAAACCCTTAGGCTATCATATACACCAACTACTCACCTCTAACCGGCCGTGGACTCGTCTGCAATGCCTTTTAATTTCGAACTTGCCTCCTCGCGTGCGGAATCTAGTCAAAACCACACCGAATATATAAATATGGGTCAAAGAAACATAACCCAATCCAAATATTTGAAAAGCATAACAATTCACGAAGTTGGTAAAACCCGAGACTCGGGCCCACTTCTCCAAAAATTCCAAAATCATACGAACGGATTCCTCGTCTCGCCACTAGTCCGTGCATATAAAATTTATCGAAATCGGAGTTTGAATGGCCTTTCAAAATCCAAAAATTCATTTTCTAAATTTAAGCCCTAGTTCTTCACAATTTCTACCCAATTTCATGAATTTTAGTGTTGATTCTTGCATAAAATCATGTTTTCTAGTCAAGAGACTTACCTCCAAGCAATACCCCTTGAAAACTCTCTTCAAATCGCTCAAAACTCTCTCTTGGCGGAGTAAAAATGGTGTAAAATATGAGGATTCGCGTCTGATGTTTTAACTTAACTGTTCTGCCCAGTTATTTAACCTTACGCGATCGCATCCCAAGTCACGCAATCGCGGAGAACAAAATTCCAGCCCCAGTGATTTTACCTTACGCGATCGCAAGTACCATTACGCGATCGCAGTGAACCAAACTCTCTCTCTACGCGATCGCACTACCCTTCACACGATCACATTGAACGATCAGCCAGGCCTATGCGATCGCACTACTCTTCACGCGATCGCGCTGAATCGATCAGCCAGACCTACATGATCTCAGGAAAGTCCACGCGATCGCACAGAGGAAATTGCTGCTCTACAATTTCTGCTACAACTTTTAGCTCAAAAATCCCCGTTGGGTATCCGGAATCACCCCGAGACCCTCGGGACCTCAACCAAATGCACAGATATGTCATATTATCTCATTCAAACTTGCTCACAACATAAAAACACCATCATAAACATCAAAATCATCAAATTCGCAAGGATTCAAGCCTAAGTTTTACTAAAACCTCTGAAATTTTCATTTGATCTAAAACCCAACCTAAACACCTCCGAATGATCTGAAATTTTGCACGCATATCCAAAAGTACCTAACGGAGCTACTGCGACTCTCGGAAATTTCATTCCGAGCCCTGGATCAAAATCTCACCTACCATCCGGAATTCACCAAAATTCAACCTTAGCCAATTCAAGCTTAAATCTACACTGGACCTCCGAATTCAATTCCGATTGCTCTCCTAAGTCATAAATCATCCCCCGAAACTAGTTGAATCATCATAAATCGGTTCCAAGATTTTTAGCTCATCGGTCAACATTCAGTTAACTTTTCCAAACTAACCTTCCCATAAAGAGGATTTATTGCCTCATTTCTAACTGAATTCTACCCGATTTACTTTAATCTCTCCGAACACATATAATGGAACATATGAAAGTATAAAATGGGGAAAATGGGGCGGTAACTCCCGTAACGACGGGTCGGGTTACATCCTCCCCAACTTAAACAAACGCTCGTCCGCTAGCGGTTAAGAAACATAACAGTGTCTCAAATAAGTGTGGATATTTGCTCAGCATTTCCTGCTCGGTGTCCCAAGTTGCTTCCACCACGGGACGACCTCTTCACTACACCTTCACATAAGCTATGTCTTTGGATCTCAACTTACGAACCTGTCGACCCAAAATGGCTACCGGCTCCACATCATAGGTCAAGTCCTCATCCAACTCTATCGTGCTAAAGTCTAATACATGAGACGGATCTCCAACGTACTTCAAGGGCATAGAAACATAGAACACCAGATAAACTGCCGACAAGCTAGGTGGCAAAGCAAGTATATAAGCCACCTCCCCAATCTTCCTAACTACCTCAAAAGGTCCAATGAACCTTAGGCTCAGCTTTCCTTTCTTTCCAAACCTCATAACACCCTTCATAGGTAAAACTTTTAGCAACACCTTCTCGCCTACCGAATAAGACACATCTCGGACCTTCCGATCCGCATAACTCTTCTGACGCGACTGAGCCGAGCGAAGTCTCTCCTGAATCACCTTCACCTTGTCTAAGGCATCCTGAACTAACTCTGTCCCCAATAATCTAGCATCGCCGGGCTCAAACCAACCAACTGGAGACCTGCACCATCTCCCATATAAGGCTTCATACAGCGCTATCTAAATGGTAGACTGATAGCTATTGTTACAAGCAAACTCTGCAAGAGGCAAGTAATCAGCCCAAGAACCTCCAAAATCAATAACGCAAGCACGCAACATGTCCTCCAATATCTGAATTGTACGCTCGGACTGCCCATCCGTCTGTGGGTGAAATGATGTGCTCAACTCTACCTGTGAACCCAACTCTAGCTGAAATGTCCTCCAGAACTGAGAAGTGAATTGGGTACCTCTATCTGATATAATAGAAACCGGAACCCCATGCAACCGCACAATCTCTCGGATGAAAATCTCTGCTAACCGCTCCAATGAATAGGTAGTGCATACAGGAATGAAGTGCGGGGACTTGGTCAGTCGATCCACGATCACCCAAACTGAGTCAAACTTCTTCAAGGTATGGGGAAGACTACTCACAAAATCCATAGTAATCCTCTCCCATTTCCACTCGAGAATATCCAGGCGCTAGAACACCCCACCAGGTCTCTGGTGTTCATATTTGACTTGCTGGCAATTAAGACATCGAGCCACATAATTCACAATATCCATTTCATCCTTCTCCACCAGTAGTGCTATTTCAAATCTTGGTACATATTCGCGGCACCTGGATGAATCGAATACCGTGAGCTGTGGGCCTCCTCCAATATTAACTCCTGAAGCCCATCTATAATAGGTACACAAATCCGGCCATGCATTCGCAACACACCATCCTCTCTGATGGTCACATCTCTAGCATCATCGTGCTGGACCCTCTCCTTCAGAACAAGCAAATATGGATCATCATACTGATGCTCTCGAATACGGTCATACAAGGAAGACCGAGATACCACACAAGACATCACCCGGCTGGGTTCATAAATATCCAACCTCATCATCTGATTAGCTAAAGCCTGAACATCAGCTGTAAGGGGCCTCTCCCCAACTGGAATGTATGCCAATCTGCCCATACTAATAGTCTTCAGACTTAAAGCATCGGCCACTACATTGGCCTTCCCGGGATGATACAAGATAGTAATGTCATAGTCTTTGAGTAATTCAATCCATCTCCGCTACCTCAAATTGAGATCTTTCTACTTAAACAAGTGCTGAAGGATGCGGTGGTCTGTATATACGTCACAAGATACACCATATAAGTAATGCCTCCAAATCTTCAAGGCATGTACAATAGTAGCTAATTCTAAGTCATGAACATGGTAGTTCATTTCATGGGGCTTTAACTGGCAAGAAGCATATGCAATAACTCTACCCTTCTGCATCAATACACAATCGATCCCAACTCTCGAAGCATCGCAATACACCATATAAGACCCTGAAGCTAATGGAAATACTAGTACCGGAGTTGTGGTTAAGGCCGACTTGAGCTTCTAGAAGCTCTCCTCGTATTCATCAGACCACACAAATGGAGCATTCTTCTGTGTCAACTTCTTCAAAAGTGAAGCAATAGAAGAAAAACCCTCAACAAACCTGCGGTAATAACCTGCCAAATTGAGGAAACTCCGAATCTCCGTAGCTGAGGACGGTCTGGACCAATTTTGCACAGCCTCAACTTTTTGTGGATCAACCCGAATACCATCGCTGGACACTACATATCCCAGAAAAGTCACAGTATTAAGCCAGAACTCATACTTAGAAAACTTCGCATAAAGCTTTCCTCTCTCAATCTCTGCAATACCACCCTCAAGCGCTATGCGTGCTCCTCCTGGCAGCGCGAGTGCACCAAGATATCTTCAATAAATACGATCACAAAAGAATCTAGATACGTTCGATGTAAAATGTTCATCAAGTGAATGAATGCGGCTGGGGCATTAGTTAGCCCACAAGACATCGCCAGAAATTCATAGTGCCCATATCTCGTTCTGAAATCCGTCTTCATAATGTCTGAATCCCTAATCTTCAACTGGTGATAACCCGATCGAACGTCAATCTTGGAGAATACACTTGCTCCCTGAAGCTGATCAAACAAGTCCTCATATGAGGTAGGGGGTACTTATTATTCACTGTCACCTTGTTCAACTGTCTGTAGTCAATGGACATTCTCATTGTGCCATCTTTCTTCTTTAAGAATAATACCGGTGCACCCCAAGGTGACACACTCGGGTGAATGAACCCTTTATCTAAGAGTTCCCGAAGTTGTTCTTTCAACTCTTTTAACTCAGCTGGTGCCATGCGGTAGGGTGGAATAGAAATGGGCTGAGTGCCCGGCACCAAGTCAATACCGAAATCGATGTCCCTGTCCGGCGGCATGCCCGACAGGTCTGCTGGAAATACATCCGGGAAATCCCTCACAACGGAGACCGAATCAAGACTGGGAGCCTCAGCCTAAACATCTCTAACGAAAGCCAAATATAATAAGCAACCCTTCCCAATCATTCGTTGACCTTTTAGGAAGGAAACCACCCTGTCGGATACATAATCAGTCACGCCTCGCCACTCGATCCTCGGATTACCCGGAATAGCTAACGTAACTGTCTTGGCATGACAGTCCAGAATAGCATGGTAAGGAGATAACGAATCCATACCCAGAATCACATCGAAATCCACCATGTCCAATAATAACAAGTCAACTCGAGTCTCCAGAACCCCAATAGTAACAAGACAGGATCGGTATACATGATCCACAATAACTGTATCACCCTCCAGGGTAGACACATGCACGGGCAAGGCAAGAGTACCATGATTCGTACCCAAAAGATGCACAAAATATGAAGATACATAGGAATAGGTAGATCCGGGATTAAATAAGACAGAAGCATCCCTGTGGCAGACTTAGATAATAGATGTGAGGACTGCATCTGATGCACTAGCGTCCCTCCTATCTGGAAGAGCATAAAGACGAGCCTGACCTCCGCTAGTATGATGCTCATCCTTGGGGTGACCCTTGGCTACCTGACCACCATTTCTAGCTGACTGAGCTAGTGCTGAAGAAATAGGAGTAGAAGACGAGGGCTGGTCCCTCTGCTGAGACCACTTACGAAGCAACTGGGGACACTCCCTTCTGATATGTCCAAACTCACCACACTCAAAGCAACGGCCTGAAGCTGGAGAAAGGGACTGCTGAGAATCCCTCACTGCAGATGAACCCTGAGCTGAAGGAGCAGGAGCAGAGCTCTGAGTTGGAAGGGCGCTCGGTGCGGGCCGGCTCTGCTAACGACCCTGCTGGCCCTGATGGCCCTGATGACCCTGACGACCATGGTCTGACGAAGCTCCACTAGACTCTGCACAGCCTGAGGAGATCTGAAGGAACGACCTCTAATGTGCTAAAACTAGCCCCTAAACGGAGCACCACTGTAACTACCCGCACCACGAGGCCTCTTAGCCTCCCTCTCATCACGCTCGCGACGGCGCTCTGTCTCAAGCTGACGAGCCGCATCAACCACCTCCTCAAAAGTAACTGATGTAGCCCTCTCTCTAGTCATCAATATGCGAATAGGATAATTGAGACCATCCACAAATCTTCTGATCCTCTCACGATCTGTCTGAATCATCCACATGGCATGCCGAGCAAGCTGTGTAAACCTCAACTCGTACTGATTCATTGTCATATATCCCTGCTTCAACCACTCGAATTGATGATGCAACTCCTCCCTATGAGATTGGGGCACATACTTCTCCAGAAATACCGTGGAGAACTGCTTCCAAGTGAGGGGCGCTGCCCCAATAGGCCTACGCCTCTCAAAATCCTCCCACCAATGAAAAGCTGGTCGTGTGAACTGGAAGGTAGTAAAAGCAACACCACTAGACTCCAGAATACCCGCAGTACGAAGCATATGCTGGCACTTATCCAGAAAACCCCGGGCATCCTCACCCTCAACACCACTGAATGTTGGAGGCTAAAGTCTACCGAGCCTCTCCAACCGACGTTGCTCATCATCAGGCATAGCTGGGACCACATGAGTGAGAGCTGGTGCGACTAGTGCAGCCGACAGGACTGGATGAGCTGGAGCTGCCTCAGGTACCTGTAAGACCTGAACTACCGGCTCAGGTGTGCGAGCGACGGGGGTCTGATTTCCTCCCCCTGCCTGAGAAGAAGCTGTTGTAGTAGAATCCGCAACCACCTAGTCTAAGCCAGTGCACACTGATAGGATCTGTGCTAAGGTCTCCTGAAGACCCGAAATCTCAATAGGCACTGCCGGTGCCTGAACCTGAGCTGCTGGGATGCCTGCAGCTGGAGCTTGATCCTGATCCACTAGCGCTGGGATCTGACCCTGAGTCTGGTCAACTGGTGGATCAGCAGGTCTTGTCACCGCTGCCCTGCCTCTGCCACGACCACAGCCTCTAGGTGCCACTTGTGGTCGTCCACCACGTCCGCTGGCACGGTTTCTCGCCATCTGCGAGAGAATAGAATACGGAAAAATTTAGTTTCACGATAACCCAAATCGCAGGATATGAATCCAAGAAAGTGATGTGTTTCCTAAAAGTTATGTAGCCTCCCGAGGATTAGATACGGACGTCTACGTACAGATCCGCGAGAGCCTACTAAAGCGGCTCATGACTCGCGAGGCCTAGTAACCTAGGATCTACCAAATTGTCACGATCCAAACCCAGTCGTGATGGCGTCCAACCATAAAGCTAGGCAAGCCAGACCAACAACTGTTTCATATTTAACAACAAGTCCCCAAAGAACAAATTCAATAAGAATATGAGGGTTTATAATAGTACTCCAATATTAATAGTAGAATAAAAATACTAAGAAGTGTGAACACCGAAATAACACTCCCAAAAGATCTGGGGTCACGAATCTAGAGCCTCTAAGCAAAAGCTGAATAATAATAGGAATATCTGACAAAATACTCAAGTCTGAAAGTATATAGATAATAAACTGAAATAAAGAGAGAAGCTAGGTCCTGCGAAAGCCAGCAGCTACCTTAGCAACTCGAATACTCTGTAAGAAATTGGACTGCTCGTCTAGACCTCCCGTGTACCTAAATCTGCACACAAAGATTCAGGGAGTAGGGGTGAGTACTAAGTACTCAGTGAGTAAAAAGCATATAAAATAGCTGAAAGCAGGAAATCCACAGAATACCATAGAGCAAAGCTAAAATTAATAGTCTGATACCTACCACGAACTAACAACAACGGCAAACCACATATAACGCAACTAATTAACAAAACAAGAATGCAATGCAATGCACATGATCGCTACGGCGCGTAGCCCGATTCGTTTAACGTCGATGGCGCTCACTAGGGGTGTGCACAGACTCCGGAGGAGATCCTTCAGCCCAAGCGCAATATTCATATCATCCGCTGCGGCGTGCAGCCCGATCCATACTCAGTCCACATCATGCATATGAGTCATATAACAGTTCAATTTAATTATTTCCAGTTTCCAATTCATTTAACAAGGAAAAATACTTTAGTTTATTTATCTTGCAAAAACAAGTGACTTAAGACTTTCATTATAGTGATTTCAATCCAGGACTGAGATCAATGATTTTACAATCATGCTATCACATAGATATATATACCCTAAGGATACAACAGGTCGGCACAAGGCCCCAAACATGGCATAAGCCCATATAAATTCAACACAAAGTGCGTTTCAATCGCCAATATAGTATTATTCTTGTTCGGGATGGACCAAGTCACAATCCCCAGTCATAACCAACCCCGCACCTGCCATGGGATGCGAATCACGCCAAAAATAGCGTCACAATATGATAAGCCGGGGTTTCAAACCCTCACGCTATCATATACACCAACTACTTACCTCTAATCGTCCGCAATTCCTTTCTTTCGAATTTGCCTCCTCGCGCGTCGAATCTTGTCAAAACCACAATGAATACATAAATATGGGTCAAAGAAACATAACACAATCAAAATTATTCGAAAAGCATAACAATTCACGAAGTTGGTAAAATCTGAGCCTTGGTCCCACTTCTCAAAAAATTCCAAAAGTCATACCAGCGGATTCCTCATCTCGCCACGAGTCCGTGCATATAAAATTTATCGAAATCGGAGTTCGAATGGCCTTTCAAAATCCAAAAAATTATTTTCTAAATTTAAGCTCTAGTTCTTCACAATTTCTACCCAATTTCATGAATTTTTGTATTGATTCTTGCATAAAATCACGTTTTCGAGTCAAGAAACTTACCTCCAAGCGATACCCGTTGAAAACTCTTTTCAAATCGCTCAAAACCCTCTCTTGGCAGAGTAAAAATGGTGTAAAATATGATGGTTCGCGTCTGATGTTTTAACTTAACTGTTCTGCCCAGTTATTTAACCTTACGCGATCGCATCCCAAGTCACGCAATCGCGGAGAACAAAATTCCAGCCCCAGTGATTTTACCTTACGCGATCGCAAGTACCATTACGCGATCGCAGTGAACCAAACTCTCTCTCTACGCGATCACACTACCCTTCACGCGATCGCACTGAACGATCGGCCAGGCCTATGCGATCGCACTACTCTTCACGCGATCACACTAAATCGATCAGCCAGACCTAAGCAATCGCAGGAAAGCCCATGCGATCGCATAGAGGAAATTGCTGCTCTGCAATTTTGACTGCAACTTTCAGCTCAAAAATCCCCGTATGGGTATCCGAAATCACCCTGAGACCCTCGGGACCTCAACCAAATGCACAGATATGTCATATTACCTCATTCAAACTTGATCTCAACATAAAACACCATCATAAATATCAAAATCATCAAATTCTCATGGATTCAAGCCTAAGTTTCACTAAAACTTTCGAAACTAACATTGATCTAAAACCCGACCTAAACACCTCCGCATGACCTAAAATTTTGCACGCATACACAAAATCACCTAACGGAGCTACTGAAACTCTAAAAATTTCATTCCGAGCCCCGGATAAAAATCTAACCTACCGTCCGAATTCGCCAAAATTCAACCTTAGCCAATTCAAGCCTAATTCTACACCGGACCTCCGAATTCAATTTCGATTGTTCTCTAAGCCATAAATCATCCTCCGAAACTAGTCGAATCATCAGAAATACATTCTGAGACTTCTAACTCAGAAGTCCACATCCGATTGACTTTTCCAAACTAACCTTCCCATAAAGAGGTTTATTGCCTCATTTCTAACCGAATTCTACCCGATTTACTTTAAACTCTACGAACACATATAATGGAACATATGAAAGTATAAAATGGAGAAAACTGGGCAAAAACTCTTGTAACGACGGGTCGGGTCGTTACATAAATTGTAGACTATTTTTTGCAGAAGAATTTGTAGAAGCTTTAGTCGTTTTGGATTTGTGAAAATAGAAACTAATGCATCTACATCCAAAATACAAATAATCTACAATTTATCTACAAGATATCTACAAAACTGATACATTTAATTTTAATATCTAAGTTCTCATTTCAATTATAGCATAATTGGCATTTTCGACATAATTGTAGAAGATTTGTAGAAATTTTAGTCTTCCCAATCTACAATTCATCTACAATTTATCTATAATATATCTATAATTCTATAATTTAACTACAATTTATCCACAATTTCTGGAAATATGTCTTCTTCGAGTTTGAACCTGAAATTCAGTTAAAACCAAGTCTAATCTTCACCACAACTCCAAAATTGAGATATAAACTCCTAAACATATTCTGAATTACTTACAACAACACCCAATCCAAACAAATGATGATTTTTGAAAACCCAAATTTGAATTCAAAGCTTTCAAGCTTTTTAATGGCTATCAATGGTGAAAAATATATGGAAGAATAGATGTTTTCAACTTTGAGTTGTTGAAACTCGAAAATTTGAATTGTAGTTCTAGAGAAAAATACGTAGATGAGAAATCTCCTTTCCCTTTTAAAAAATTAAATTTAATGTAGAATCAATTAACACCAAAATTCTCTCCTTAATTTTAGCCCATTTTTTAGGGAATATTCTTCCATTTTAATGCCTAATAATCGAATGGTACAAAATTTATTGGTAAAATATGGACTGGGCGGGTAATTAACAAACTATGCACATTTAGGATAATAAGGTTTCATATATGGTATAGGTAGGTAAAAGTCCCTTGTTAAATAATCAGGTGGCATGCTGAAGCTAGCAAAACAAACCTTAAAAGACGGTAAATCTGACAACAAAAGAGAAATATACCATAAGGGATACAAATATTTAACGTGGTACGATCAACTAACCTACATCCACGGTCGGGGATGAGCAATCCACTATATAAAAGAGAGTATAAAATATCGAGAGAACAACCTTACGAAGAGGCAAACACAAGTGATAGACTAACACTTGTCCCATAAATTTCTCCCTCTAAATATGACTCTCAAATCCCATATATATTGTGGATGCTCCTTAATGAGAAGGATCCTCAATTTGTAGAAGTCCAAACATTTTCCTACATGAAAAGAGACTCGCCACTTCCTTCTAAGAATAGAAGAACTTAATTATGGTAAACATATTGTCCTTGACTTTAAGAGATACAAAAATAAAATATGATAAGAAAATTAGGACAACACATACACGCAACAACCATCCAAACAAGGTGTAACAGTTTGATGGTTCAAATTTTGGGTCAATTTGGTTTCCAGCACAAACACATCTTGGAATCTAGTGTTAAACACACTGCAACACTATAAGAAAACCAATTACCTAGTGTGCATGCGCAATATCTTCATATATTTTTAAACAATTGGAACCACGTGTATTTTTATTCCTTGTATTAAAAGTAGTTGGGCAAACCTAGTACTTTAACTACTCATTAATTCTCAAGCTATTCATCATTCAGTGCTGCTGCTCTTTGGAGAAAAAGAAAAGGGCAATCAATGACTCATTAAAATCTTGGTTTTGTTTTATTTGTTGAAGTTTAGCAGTACTATTATATGCCTTGTTGCTGTAATAGGCAATCATACTCGCAATTGTGAGGCAAAATAAATTAATGATCTCTTTGTTTGACTCAAAAGATATTGCAATCTTTTTGAATAAATTAATCGAATAAAATAATAGGGTAAATCTTAGTTATTTATAGTAAATTTCAGATTAATAAACTAGATGAAGAACATCATATAAAAAGAAGTAAAGATAAACGATCTTATTGAAACTCTCCAATATTGTTCTTATTAATCGGTGGAGTAGAACATATTACATAATAAATCGATTGCTGAAGATTGCCTCCTTCATCCTTCTATTAGTCGAATACAAAGAGGAGAAAGATGGAGAAAATGAGAGATGTTTCCTAGCAAACCCCCCCCCCCCTCCCTGAGAGGTTTTTACCCTCCTATATATACAGCCCTAGACCTCCGGCTATATGCTCTATCCGACGCTTCTTTATGCCTCACACTCTTCGATTACTTGCTGGAAGGTCATTCTTTATTGCTTCGATGAATGTCGTAAGGGCAAAGTATAGAACAACCCATGTCGAACCGTGTTGCTTTGCTGTCTGTGACCGAGGCGTTGGTCGGTCTTACCGTTGTAATTAGATTTTGACCAATACAATCTTCAATAATGAAAAAAAAAGGTGATTCTACTTCAACATTAATAAATGCATTTCTCCGCACGAGTTATGTTTTAATTAGTTGAACAAATGATGTTGAGTTCGGGCGACCAAATCCAGTAGTGTTGGTACAAATTAAACATCATATTTGTTTTAAGAAATTTATTAGATATGAACAAATTATTAATTTAATACTCAATAATTTAAAAAAAAAACTAAAATCTCGAATTCATAAAATTCAAATTCTAAGGCACCTCTGGTTTAGTTCAATATATGTGTTAGAAAATGTCTAGATTTTATGATATGCCAAAAATGGTGCCGAGTTGAACTCGTTTGAAAACGTTGGCAGTCTTATTTCTACTTATTTTAGTTTTTGACTTGTTCTTCCTTGTTTTATTTACAGCTTGTTTAGATGGTTGTTACCCATTGTGTATTATTGTATTATTATCCTAAAATAATATTTGTTTTTGTTTTATTAAAATTGATTGTATTATATTGTTAAATTCATTATTTTGGAACAATGAAAAGTCCCATTTTTTGAAAGAAAGAATTATATTTTTAATCACTTGGCACAGCAAACCAATTAAAAATGGCTCAGGTTTGAAGCCTTTACCCGGTTTGGCCCAGGTGTATATATCTTGAAAGAAACTTTTTAGTATTTACCCATTATTAAAAATATACTTCTAGGGTTTTCTTCTTTTCTTCTTTCATCTTTCACATCATACTTATTCTCTCTTCACTGGCCTCTCTCTTCCTTCTCCCTAAAAATTACAGAATATTTTTATACACACTCGTGATAATCCTCGCATTCTATGTCAATTAGATTTCGATTTTTGAGTTAATTGACAAAAGGAGGTTAATGAACTACAATAAAATTTGGCATATCAGTCCAAAAATTATCACTCTGACCTAAAATTATCAGATCTTGCCTAAAAGAGCATCTCTCGCGACCACGTCTCATATTTTCTTATTTCTCTTAGTTTTTGTTTCATCATTTGCTACCGGTGAAGCCCGGATTTGAATGCCAAAACTTCAATGGAAAAATTCAACACCAACAACCACCGAAAAATGTGATGTGGTGATGGGCAGAAGTTGTTTTCTAGTGTAAATATGTATCGGTAGTGTTTATACAAACTTATACAATATTATATAAATATGTATAAGTATGTATATTTGCGTACAATGTTTATAAATTAAATATATTTTTAGTGTATAAGTGTGTATACATTGTACGTGTATAGTAGGCAACCATGGATGTTTGACTCTTTTTTCTTTTCTTCTTCATCTTTGTCTTATTTTTCTGATATACATTATTAGAGATTGTATATACAAGTTTATACAAAGTTATACATCATTATACATGTAATGCATATGTGTAGTTAAATCTAAAATTTGAAATTTATATGTTCAATCTATGTATAAATCGACTTCTCTTGTTGATTTATTTGCAAAATCATGAATGTGCAATAATTTTTTCAGTGTTTATTTTTTTATTTACGCTATTTGAAACTTGCAAAAGAAGAAAACTTAAGGTTTTCAAGTTGCATTATATATGAATTTGAATTTTTTTGTAGCTGGAATAGGAATATATACGAATTTGGGGAAGAAGAATAAAAAATTACCGAATTTTCGTGCTTGAAGATCTGCATAATAAAAGAAAATGCTTATTTTTCAAACGTGGGCCTACTGTTAATGGTCTATAGATTTGTAAAGTTATAACTAGGTTATTCTTTGCAATGTATGTAGGTGGACTGTATTTTTGTGTAATTCTCCCTTTTTGAAATAACCGATTTAGTGTGGTGGGATTGTTTCCTATTTTTCTTTCAAATTCTGCCCTAACTTAATACTATATTATTTAATTTTACCCTTTACTTTTTTTCTATTTAACTCTAAATCTTCCACCTATAACCTATTTTGTGTTCGTCCTTTTTTTTCTAGAACTTCTGCAACGTAAAATTGCTAATTTGGTTAGAATTTGCATGAATTTAATTATATAATCTATTTATAAGATATATTTAGTGATAAATTAGTAGAAAGGGGTATTCTCAAATTATTGTTATGCGTAATTCTTGATAAAATTAACATTTAAACAATTGATGGTATTTTAGTAAATTTATCAGTTACAATACAATATGATACAGTCAAACCAAAGAGCAAAATATTATTTAGCAATAGCAAACAATATAATCTATCCAAATATTATATTCATAAAATAAATACAATACAATATAATACGTCATAAATGATGGTAACAACCATCTAAACAAGTTGTTAGGCCAAACTCATACAACTTATTTATTAGTACCAAGTATTTTCTCTCTTTTTCTCATGCCTACTTGTCTGCACCTCTTGCCTACATAAAATTAAGCAATTTAGGGTCTATTTGGAAAGCTACTAGGTAGTTAGAATTGATGTAATTGCTAGGGTGGTAATTATGTAGTTATATAATTACAATAACATATTCGTTTGCCATATTGTAATTACTGTCTAATTATTAGTGTATTGTTTGCTTGTACAAGTGTAATTGCATAGTTAGATTAAATTTTAAAATGAAGTAATTTTTAAAACTTAAAAGTTAATATAATAAACATAAGCGTATAATTTTTATAAGCATAAATATAGAATTCACTCTTTTCGTATTAGTAGTCGTGCTATGAAAAAAGCGAATGTTTGCATTACCATCATTACACCAATTAATTCTAGAACCAAGCTTCCAAAAATCTATCTCCATTTATAAAATGGCATTATATTCTTGTTTGAGAGAAGTTTCCACATTCATTAAAAAGGACTGGAGTGGAACTTAGGAGATATTTGGATTAGAATTCTTTTTTTCTTAAAGATATCACCAAAAGTCTCATTTTTCTAAGGAATAATTTTTTCTTTGAAGGTTTGATGAGCTTTAGTATCACGACCTGGATTTTTCACCATCAGGATCGTGATGGTGCCTACTCATGGTAGCTAGGCAAGCCAATTTACTCACCATTTTTATAAGCAAACCATCATGTTTTCAATTTACTAGCATGAATAATAATAAAAATAATAGCTGCGAAAGTCTAATTTTATACGTCTCAAATAAATGTAAACTACTCAACAATATCCTCTACCCAAGATGTGGAGTCACAAACTCACGAACCACTAAGAATAACTACATATAATGGTCTGAAAGAAATAAAATAATCGTTTGTCTCGAAACAACGAGACTACACTATAAATGAAAAACTTAAGAAGAGACGTCGGGCCTGCGGACGCCTACAAGCTACCTCAGTCTCGTAGTAATGGAAATCCTGCTATCGAACTACTGGTGATGTTGCTCAAGACCTAGACCTGTGCAAAAATGCACAGAAGTGCAGTATCAGCACAACCGACCCCATGTGCTTGTAAGTGCCCGACTATCCCGGCGAAGTAGTGACAAGGCTAGGACCAGACACTCACGTAAACATGTGCAGTTCTATATACATACATACCACAAAACAACAGAAATACTAATTAAACAAATAAAAGGGAGGGAACATGATATGGGGAGCACAATTGAATATATATAATTCATCAATATAATAGAAAACAGAACGCAACAATAATTATCACAAAGTAAGAAATTTAATAGTTGCACGGCATCACCCTTCGTGATTTTACTCTCATCCTCACCTAAACAATCATATAAAAGTGTACGGCATCACCCTTCGTGCTTTTATTCTCATCCTCACCCAAACAATCATATAAAAGTGCACGGCATCACCCTTCGTGCTTTTACTCTCATTCTCACCCAAATAAGCGTATAAAAGTGCACAGCATCACCCTTCGTGCGTTTACTCTCATTCTCACCCGAATAAGCATATAAAAGTGCACGGCATCACCCTTCGTGCTTTTTCTCACATAACTCTCATTCATGGCACGGAACGACCCTTCGTGCAAATATAATCAACAATGGCATGGAATATTCCTTTGTGCATAAATAATCAACATGGCACGGAATGACCCTTCGTGCGAATATAATTAAAAATGGCACGGTATGACCCTTCGTGCAATATCACTCTTCCTCACCCAAACAACAGTCACAACCAAACGGGCAAGAAGAATAAAATAAATAACAAGTACCATCCCGGCAAGGGAGTAACAACAATAACAATAAGGTCCCGGCAAGGGAACAATAACAATAACTTTTACAACCCGATAAGGGTTCAGTAATTTAACCATCTCGGAAAGGATTAATCATAATTCCTTTCAATACTTTCAACTTTACTTTAATAATATTTATCATTCGAGCCAACGCTCCAAAATATCAATATTTCACAATTTATTCTCGAACTATTCACATTTGTAGCAAATCATAATTGAGCTTAGGAGAGTTCTACATTAGTTCACAACATGTACCAACAACGACTCACGGTCATGCTAGGCTTTGATGTATAGACACTTGTTACCACGCCTATACACCGCACTCGATCATTTAGCAAATAGCAAATTATTATACTCTAATCCTATTCCCTCAAAGTTAGGATAGATCAAACAATTACCTCGAAGGTTTACGGTCAACTCAGTCCTCAAGCAATGCCTTTCCTTTCGAATTTCGCTCCAATTCAATCGTATCTAGACACAATTCATTTAATATCATCAATTCTACTCAACAAATCAGCCCAATTTCCTAATTAAAGTCCTTTTAATATTCTATCCAAAAATTATAAAATCGATCCCATGCCCAATTGGTCAAAACCCAAGGTTCGAAACAAAATAAATTCACCCATACCCCCACGAATGCAAATATATAATTTATTTTAAGATTTGACCCCAAATTAGGGTTGAATTACCCAAAATTCTCAAAAACCTAACTTTGCTCAAAACCCATGATTTCTACCTTGATTTCATGATTTAGGCTTAGAAACTAGTTAATTGATGAAGGAAAAGTGAAGAAAATAAGCAGAAAATTACTTACTCAAAGGGTCTTGAAGCTTGGGGGCTTTAATGGCTTCCTAGGGCTTGAAGAGAAGAAGACTCGTGATAAAAAATGTAAAAATCCTGAAATTAGACAAAACCCGAGCCCCGGGCCCACTTCTTGAAACTCAGAAATTTTTACAGAAAAATTTTCTTCATCCTCTCCCGATTCCGTACATATAAAGAACACCAAAATCGGAGTCCGTTTGACCCCTCAAATCGACCTCTAAAGGTCTCATAATTTCAGGCCCCAGAATCCTATTTTTCTATTGTTTTGCATGAATTAAAGAATGGGATTATGGTCTATAATCACCCATAAAGGAGTTTTAATAATCAAATCACTTACCTCTATGATACCCACTAATTTTCTCTCTTAAAAATCGCCTCAGAACCTTCTTCCCATTCAAAAATTGGAAGAAAACTCGACCTGCTCATTATAGGTATATTGTTCACGCGTTTAACTGCTCCCAATGGATTCCTTGTGAAATTCTAATGAATTTAGGCTTTTGAATCACTCAATTTGACCTTATAATGAAGGAGATATGTAGGTTTTACGATTTGCAAACAGTGTAGGTTTTTAATACACCGTCAGGGGCAATTTTGTCATTAACTCGAATATCTGGGCAACCTTAGTAAAATGGCCATAAAATCCTCATACGATGTTCAAATTTGATGATTATTTTTGCTACGCGTCTGTAATTACGATACGATCCAATGTTTCATTCAAAACAGTATTCAGAGCTAATTTAGTACCCCTTTATGTCCCAACATACGATGTTAATAATAAGAAACCGAGCATAAAGCAACCCAAACCTATCTGAAACTCACCCGAGCCCTCGGGACTCCAAACCAAATATGCAAATTGACTCAAAACATCATAAAAACTTACTCGAGCGATCAAATCACCAAAATAACATTGAATCAAGCCTCAAGATCATCACTTTTCATTTCAAAAGTTCATACACCTTAACTTTAGCTATTTAGATCCGAAACACGTCAAACAACGTCCGTTTTCAACCAAACTTTGCAGGAAGCGCTTAAACAATATATAAGACTTGTACCGGACGTTAAACTAAAATATGAGCCCAATACCATAGTCTTTTAATCAATTTTCATTCTCATTTTCCTTAATAATTTCGGAAAAATAATTTAACTGAAAAATTCTTTTACTCAGGTTCTAGACCTCGGATTTCAACTCCGGGCACATGCTCGAGTCCCATAATAGTCCGATCTCAGGTCCGGGTCCGTTTACCAAAAATATTGACCAAAGTCAACTATAATCATATTAATATCAAAATTCTTCAAAACTTTTTCACATAATTCACATATTTCTACATAAAAACTTTCCGTCTATGTCCCCGGACTGCGTACGCAAATCGAGGCAATATAAAATAAGATTTTCAAGGCTTCGGAAGCACGAAACAGATGAGAAAAACAGGTGATGACCCTTTGGGTCGTCACACTCTATCAATTCTAACTAAGAAATGAATAACATGCAACGTGAGCCAATACCACCAAAATAAGTATATTGAAACCATGAATATAGCACAATTTTAAAACACAAACAAACAAAAACAATAGCTTAACATATGTCAAATTTTAACATAATAATAGTAAGTTCCAGTACAACTTAAGATTAGGAAACATAATAAGTTTATAATCATATGTAACAACAAAAATTCACAATAATTGCATCACTAATTATATGTCAAGTTTATTAATGACTCATTATTTCTAATACTAGGTGGTATAATTTTAAAAATAGAATAATAAAATAAATAAAATATAAAATATAAGCAATTACATGAAATCACAAGAAGTAAAGGTAGAGAAATAAAAGATAAATAATGTACAAAGAAAAATATACTTCAAAAACCCATCACCATCATTATTGTCACGACCCCAAATCTGGTCATGATGGTGCCCAGCACATTGCTAAGCCAGCCTGACCAATCAATATAAACAACGGAGCTAGAAGCTCTCTTTAGCCCATTTAAGCATATTAATATATGAAACAATAATAATACTTATACCAACAACGGGGAAACCAAGTCCCAAAATATACTAACTCCCATAGACCGAAGGGTCAAGAGTCATGAGCCTCTACTGAACATGAGTGTATAAAGGTTTACAAGATACCAAGTGCGGAAAGAAATGTCAATACAAAATCAAAAGACAATAGGAAGGAATATCGGGTCCTGCGGACTCTGCAGCTACCTCGTATATCCCACAGATGTCGCCTCGCACAGCTACTGGATCACTGCTGAGAGGTACCTGGATCTGCACACAAGGTGCAGGGAGTAAAATGAGTACCGCCAGACTCAGTGGTAATAAACAAGGGTAAGACAGCGCAGATAAGAAATCCGCAATAAAGCACTATGTAAAGCTATAATCAGCTACCCTGTCATAGAATCAATATTCACTGTACCTGTTCCAACAAATACCAATAAATAGCATAACAGCTAGCAGATGTAGCTAAATGCAATGCAATGCATGATATGACCGCTACGGCGCGTAGCCCGACTCCAATTTTGGGTACCCGTGCTCACTGTGGGGGTTCAGACTCCAGAGGGGCTCCTACAGCCCAAGCACATCTCATAGAGATATTCTCGCGGCGTGCAGTCCGATCCAACATATATCCTGCTGCGGCGTGCAGCCCGATCCACTACTAGTCAGCTAATATGCAGATACAGCCTCGCAGGCTCAAAAGTAGTTTTTGAAAACTGCTTTATCATCATTTTTCAGTTGGAAAACAGTAATATCAAGTTCCAGAGATTGGAATTAGCATAATAACAGAAATAGCTGCGGACTAGTAGTAAACTAGCATGTCTATATGATAAGACAATGATAACGATCCTCGCGGGATCCAATAACCGGCTCACAGCCCACAATATACTCAACCGTCCAAGAAGGAGGTTCAACGGCTCGAGAATAGCCAATAATACAGTATCAACAGGTCGGACTAATGAGGTTCGACGGCTCGAGAATAGCCAATAATACAGTATCAACAGGTCGGACTAATCTATAGTCTCCAGTTCATGATCGACCCCGCACTCTCAAGAGTGTGCGTGTCTCGCCGCTATACAGCGTCACAAAGTGGTATACCGGGGTTTCGAACCCGCCGGTCATCACCCACATCTATTACTCACCTCAATACAGCGCGACGACTATTCCGCAATGCCCTTGCCACGAGAATCAAGCTCCGCACGCGTAGAATCTGATCAAATACAATAGAAATACAACAAATTAGGCCAATGGGACGACACCCAATCAATACAACTCAATTTACATCAAAATTCCCAAAGTTGTCAAAACCCGACTTTCGGTACGCTTGTCGAAAATTTACAAAAGTCACATATTCGGAACCCTCATCTCGATACGAGTCTAAGCATATCAATTTTACCAAATTCGGACTCCATTTGCCCATTCAAAACCTTGATTTTCTAAAGTTCAAGACTAGGGCTAAATCCTCCATAAATTACCCCAAATTCCTCCATTTTCATGATATAATTGCATAATATTACCAATACTAATCATAGTTTAAGTCCATAGTTGATTACCTGATGATTTCCCCTGATCCCCAGCAGAGTCGCCAGAGCTGTCACACCTCCTTTTTACGCACCCGCGGGAGCGCGAGGGAGTTTTTCCAATTAAGGGACAATCGAGACGGGATTGATTTATTTAATTCAGAGTCGCCACTTGGGAAAATAATGGTGTCCCGAGTCACCGGTTTAATCCCGAACCGAGGAAATTTATGACTCTGTAACACAGTCTGCGAAACTAGAAACCTGGATAAGGAATTCTGTTAACCCGGGAGAAGGTGTTAGGCACTCCCGGATTCCGTGGTTTTAGCACGGTCGCTCAATTGTAATTTTTGTTTCTATCTGATTCTTTTATATATTTTAATTATGTGCTTTTAATGTTCCGCTTTTAACTTTAAGAAAAATTGCGACGTCACGAAAACACATTTCGAGTCACACCGCAACCAGTACGCCTGTGACTTTAATGTATTTCAGTTTCGCCGAGAGTAAGATTTGGGTCACATAAATGCGCACCCGTATTTAGGGAAGTGATTTATTTACAAGTCGTGCCTAAAGAGTCTATCGTCTTATTAATTTTTGGAAAAAGACCGTGAAATTCGCTAAACGGTCTTCCCGAGTCTATGTTTTTATTACAATTGATTGAGGGCCCCGCAAATGTGTATTTAGTGCGGCGAGGCTCATCTCATTTTATTAAAGGCCAATCTTAGGATGGACTATATTGTCTACTTTTGTTATTTGTCTCTAATATTAATTTACTACCTAGTCCTACATGTATTATAATGAATAATTTTACGATTTAAAAAAAAAACTCTTTTAATAGTTTTTAATTCCAATTTAATAACAACGGATATGGCATCCACGATGCGATTGAGCCTAATATAAAGGAGAAACCAATAAGCTGGGCTTGAGGCCCATACGTGTGCCAGCCAGTTGAATGGGTAGACAATTACGAATCCTAATTAGTAATCAACAAATTCTTTGCTGAAGGTGAATGTGCCTAAGTAGTAATGACATTTTTTGCTTCTACCTCTTTAACGCAAATTTCTATAACATAACATAGCTCTTGGCTTTTGCAGCTTATCAACACCGATTAAAACCATGTATTGAATGTATTATATACGAAATTGAGATAGGATTATTAGCTTTGTGAATTCATTCCTAAGTGTAACCCTATAATCAACTTCAAAAGCGTAAGCCGAGACTAAATTAATTCTATAAGCACTAGCATTGAACAACCCAAATTTATTATCTAACTAAGCAATAGCACAAAGCTTCAACCACTACCAAATATTTCAATGACATTCTAAAACATGAAATCCAAACAGCTTGTGTTTTTAGTGAAATTTCAGTTTTCAAACACATTAGTCTTGCTATATTTGACAATCAATCATTCATTACCAAATATTTCAATTACATGTGACAACTAACATCTGAAACCATATTATTCATAGTCCAGCATTAACAAGCGTTGAATTTGAACTATCTTATCTAATATCAAATGCAAGTTCATTTATGATGAGTCTATCTCTTCAACATTACAGATATCAAATGAAAACAAAGGCATCATATTGTAAAACTAGCATCACTTGATTCTGCAAAACAGTATAGGTGCAATTGTCGAACTTCCTATTGCCAAGGGGTAGAGTATACCTGGAAAATTTGAAAACAATGAAGCAAAGACAGAGTCAGCAGTAACAATGGACAACAATAACCACAGCAACAAGGCAGGACAGTAACAGCAAGCCAGCCAACAGCACCTCAACAGACCAGCAATAACAAAACCAACACACCCAATGAACCAGATACAATACTCAGCAACCAATGACCCAGAAATAATCAGGTGCTACCACATTCAGTGAACCAGCTATAACACTCAGTAACCAACGAGCCAAAGGTAATCAAACTCCACCAATCAATGAACCAGTGGCTAAACTTTGACACCAAACATCAAACAAAAACAGACCAAAGCAGTGGCTAAGATGCAGCACTAGCAATGGCCAAACAACAGTCAACTAGCAAACCAGACACAATCAAACCAGTGGCAATCTCTCAGCAAACCAGTAATGACAGAAGAAATAGAGGCCAAAGCAAAAGCCACCAGTAGGCAGTCAATACCAATATGTTTATATGAATGTATGTAAATATCCAGGTTGTGAATGTCTATCCCTAATCTTCTCTAAGAGTCTGTTCCAGGGGTCCCTTACTTATAGTTGAGACCAACAGCTCCTAAGGTTACTCCCCCACGTCAGAGGCTCTATTTGCCCATACCTCTCTCTGTTTTTAGCACTAAAACCTGTCTAAGTGTGGGTTTTACTATTTTAAACTATTGTATGCAACAGCCATGCCCTGCTGCAGCAGGTTCCACCAATCCCTTTTATGGGCACAGTATTTTTAAAATCCAAAAATATGCTAATACTAATTAAATCCCTATCAGTTATATCCACACTTCATATGTAACAGTGATTCTGGAACCAATATTGAGTTTCACTGCTATATTGTTCCGACCAACATACCCATACAACTAATCGACGACGTTCGTCTAATTGATTACAATGTATAACAATGATAATGATTTAATTGTCCAAACAGTGATTCTGAAAATCTCGGCAAACATGAAACTAAGTATTCGACGACGCTAATCGAAGCGAATACGCATTTGAACATACACGCAATCAAACAAATGATACAGACGAATAATTGACCAAATAAAGGTCTTGGGAGATGAAGAACAAAGCAGAGAACTAAAAGAGGAAACAAAGGGCAAACAATTTACATGATTAAACACATTAAATATGAAGAAAGAAGAATAGAAATACCATATAAGACGAAACCATAGCTCGAACGACCCCGGACCAATCTCGGATTTGGCTCACATTTGGATTTTGGAGTCTAACGGAACTTAATCGAAATGTTTTCAAATGAAAACATCTCCATTAAGGTCTATTAGACCCCAATTTGTTTCGATTTTGGACCCCGAATCCCTAATTAGATTTCTAGGGTTCTTTGAGGTTCGAATTGGGGTTTGAGGGGTTCTGGTCAGATTCGAACCAAGCCGTGGTTAGTGGGGGTATGAGGGAGGTGAGGGGAGGCTATGGTGTGATTTTGAAGTGGTTTGGGATGAATTTTCAAATTCCGACGAACTTCGAATTGATATTCGAAGCGTTCGAGTAACATTCGAAGCTAACCAACGCCGGATTCGTATAGAGGGGCTTTGGGAAAATCCATGGTGTTAATTTGACGGTGTTTGGCCACCGTCCGCCGCCGTGGGCGATTTCAGGCGGCGGAGGACGGCGGAGTGAGATCTGGGCTCTGAGGCTTCTGAGAGACGAAGGGAGGGGGGGTTCTGAGGGGGCGGGGTAGGTTTTAGGAATATATACTAAGCGTGGGATTGGATCTAGGCCGTTGGATCGATTTAGATCGACGGCTTGGATCCACCCACTTAACGAAACGATGTCGTTTGGGTAGGTTTTGGACCGGGCGGGTTTTGTTTTTTGTGTGGATATGGGTCGGGGTACAGGGGCGATTGGTGACCGTTGGATCAAATGATCTGAACGGCTCAGATCGATCCAAGGTGAGGGTGGGCTGATCCAGTGGTTTGGGCCTGGTTGTTTCGTTTGGGCTTCGTTGAAAATTCAGCCTGGTCTGATTTCCTCTTTATTTTTTTGTTCATTTTGTTTCCCCCTTTTTTATTTAACAATTAATTAAAACTAAAACAATTTTAACCAACTCAAATTAACCTATAGAACCAAATTAATTTATAAAAGTGCTAATTAACTCTCAAATAACAATCACCATGCAATCAAATAGCAATTTAAAATGAAGTCACACAATTTGGACATTAAATGTTTAAAAATGCAAGACTACATTATTATTTTTATGATTTTCATTTTTCTAAAACAAACTTAATTGCTCTAAATTACAAACATGAATTTATATTCAAAAAATGCAAACATTTTTGTATTTTGTATTAATTTAAACAATAGACATGCACACACCAAAAAATGCAAAAAAAATAATAATAATAAGAGAGAAATAACACAAAAATCACAAAAAATTGCGCACAACACAAAACTATTTTATTTTTGAATTTTGGGAGTAATTCTCATGTAGTGCAGAAATCACGTGCTCACAGCCTCAATCCGAGGTAAAGCATGCCTTCATAAAAGATGAGGTAACCAAACTTCTTATAATAACGAGCACTCCGTATGAAGCATTTTGGAAAAGTTTTGACCGAACCTTGCTTCAAAGGTCTCCTACATATCCCTGGCTAAAAGGGAATCAGGTCAATGTAGTTCGGGAAGTTTTGGTAGCTGGGACTACCGTGACTACTGTGATCTTGTTGTTATTGTTGTTGCCGCTGTTACTGCTGTTGCCAATGCTTAACCTGATCCCCTTATTACACCGTGCTAAACAAAATAAGAAGCTAGACTAAGCTACAGTACTACAAATTCTTATCTATCCTTTTTAACTTGATCTTGTCGTGCTCCTTGCCATCCTATCTGACTTGATGTTCCTTCTGATGCTTCTTCTCTTCTGCCAATTGTTATTTCGGCCTATCTTGATTGCCAAACCCCAACCATTGTTTCCTTCTCTATTATCTTCGAACTATTCTCCTTTGTAATCTGAATCTTGCCTTTTCTGATCCTTGTTGCCTCCCCGACTTCACCTATAACTTCAAAACTAAATCGCCACTCCATTCTCCAGGCGGGCTCCCTGACTTCAACTACTACTTCAACAATAAAATCGCCACTCCATTCTCCAGGCGGGCTCCCTGATTTCAATTACTACTTCAAAATAAAATCGCCACTCCATTCTCCAGGCGGGCTCCCTGACTTCAACCATAACTTCAAAACTAAATCGCCACTCTATTCTCCAGGCGGGCTTCCTGACTTCAACTACTACTTCAAAAATAAAATCGCCACTCCATTCTCCAGGCGGGCTCCCTGATTTCAATTACTACTTCAAAATAAAATCGCCACTCCATTCTCCAGGCGGGCTCCCTGACTTCAACCATAACTTCAAAACTAAATCGCCACTCTATTCTCCAGGCGGGCTTCCTGACTTCAACTACTACTTCAAAAATAAAATCGCCACTCCATTCTCCAGGCGGGCTCCCTGATTTCAATTACTACTTCAAAATAAAATCGCCACTCCATTCTCCAGGCGGGCTCCCTGACTTCAACTATAACTTCAAAACTAAATCGCCACTCTATTCTCCAGGTGGGCTCCCTGACTTCACTACTACTTCAAAAATAAAATCGCCACTCCATTCTCCAGGCGGGCTCCCTGACTTCAACTATAACTTCAAAACTAAATCGCCACTCTATTCTTGGCGTCTCTTCTTACCAACTTGGATTCATGCTGAAGATTCTGTTACATTCTATCGCTTTCCTCTACCAAATTAAACAGACCGCCACTCCATTCTCCAGGCGGGCTCCCTGACTTCAACTACAACTCCAAAATTAAAATCGCCACTCCATTCTCCAGGCGGGCTCCCTGACTTCAACTACAACTTCAAAATTAAATCGCCACTCCATTCTCCAGGCGGGCTCCCTGACTTCAACTACTATTTCAAAATAAATCGCCACTCCATTCTCCAGGCGGGCTCCCTGACTTCAACTACAACTTCAAAACTAAATCGCCACTCCATTCTCCAGGCGGGCTCCCTGACTTCAACTACAACTTCAAAATTAAATCGCCACTCCATTCTCCAGGCGGGCTCCCTGACTTCAACTACTACTTCAAAATAAAATCGCCACTCCATTCTCCAGGCGGGCTCCCTGATTTCAACTACAACTTCAAAATTAAATTGCCACTCCATTCTCCAGGCGGGCTCCCCGACTTCAACTACTACTTCAAAAATAAAATCGCCACTCCATTCTCCAGGCGGGCTCCCTGACTTCAACTACTACTTCAAAATAAAATCGCCACTCCATTCTCCAGGCGGGCTCCCTGACTTCAACTACTACTTCAAAATAAAATCGTCACTCCATTCTCCAGGCGGGCTCCCTGACTTCAACTATAACTTCAAAATTAAATCGCCACTCCATTCTCCAGGCGGGCTCCCTGACTTCACTACTACTTCAAAAATAAAATCGCCACTCCATTCTCCAGGCGGGCTCCCTGACTTCAACTATAACTTCAAAACTAAATCGCCACTCTATTCTCCAGGCGGGCTCCCTGACTTCAACTACTACTTCAAAAATAAAATCGCCACTCCATTCTCCAGGCCTGTTACGCTCAACCGCTTCAAAATAAATCGCCACTCCATTCTTCAGGCGGGCTCCCTGACTTCAACTACTACTTCAAAATAAAATCGCCACTCCATTCTCCAGGCGGGCTCCCTGACTTCAACTACTACTTCAAAACTAAATCGCCACTCCATTCTCCAGGCGGGCTCCCTGACTTCAACTACTACTTCAAAATAAAATCGCCACTCCATTCTCCAGGCGGGCTCCCTGACTTCAACTACTACTCACCGATTTCATCCTATCTTGATTACCTTCCTTTGCCTTTTGTACCATTTCCTTCTTCCTGCATTGCCTCTCGGGCCACCTTCTCTTCTGAATTATCCTGTCTTGGAATTGCCTTCCCCTGGGTCGTATTACTTTTCTTCTGGCTGCTGGGGATATTTCTGGAACTGTTTACTCGCCTGCTGGGGATGATGCTGCTGAGGAAGTATTCTTCGTTCCCTTCACCCCTCATTCTCTTCCTTCTTCCCATACCTCCTCCGGGACTCACGCTTTTGCCTCCTCGAGCAAATTATGGAATGTAATACTGCCGGGGGAATCTCGAAGCCATTGTTTTATTTTTCCAACAACTGCTGGGGATGATACCAAGCTCAAAGATTACCCCATCGTGTCGTCCGGCCTTTCTCAAAACTATTCTGCTCGGAGCTGGTATTTCCGAAATCTTGTGTTGCTTTCTACCCTTATCTTCCGAGTCTTTGCTTTCAAGAAAATTTTCGCAACAGGAGAAAATTTTCTGCCCCAGTTTGATAAACTTCCGGATGGTATGCTTTTCTGCCAACGAACCCTCTTTTCCTGATTTAAATCAAAGAAAAATTGTTAGTTTCAAAACGCAGTGAGTGGTCGTGCCACTCTTGTTGGGGCCATTCTCTTTCAGCTGCTTGGCCTCTCTCAAACTTTGGGGATGACGTTGACGCTTGCCGGGGACGATGTTCTTTCCACGAACGGTTTCTCATCTTTCTTTTTATTCCAATCTTTGGTTTGATCCCTCTCCCTTTCATTCCAATATTCGGTTTGATCTGACTCTTTTAGCCATATGTGTCCATCATACTTCATAATTCCTGCGAACTTTCCAATCGACCTGTCGTTCCAATCTTACTATCGGAACGACTTCTGCCTTATTGCCTCGTTCCACGCCCATTCATTTTCATTATGCTGCTTTGGGAGACTTGGTAGTAAGCTTTTGAAAAATCAATTTTCGAAAGAAAAAGAAAAAGAGTGCTAACCGCAAATGACAAAAGAAAAGGAAAACTTTTCTGAACTCAAAAATAGGAAAAACTTATCCTGAATGTGTGACTGATCCAATGGTTATGCCGCGCCTTTGAGATTAAACTACCCAGTCTATTCATGTCAATCACTTTCTGATGCCGCGTTCTGCTAGAGGTAAACGAATGTCCAAACCTTGTCTCATGCAGACATCTTGTAACCATCTCGCCCTGTCACCTCACAGTGCCCTTCAAAGGGTTTTCACTAATGAGATTCTCTCATTTCTCTCTATCTCCCGTCGCCTTAAGGTGCCCGCAAGGGTTTTCACCGTAAGACTCTCTCATTTTGTTTCTCTCAACTTTCTTCGCCTTAAGGTGCCCGCGAGGGTTTTCACCGCTAAGACTCTCTCATTTACGCTTTCTTTTCCTGCGGTGGAGTATCACCCATGAGATTCCCTCTAGAGCGTTATCCCCTTTCGGCTTGTGCATCCTGGATTCAATCGAGGGTCGGGATGTCACTTTTGGCTTTCATTCACATGATTTGGCATTTCTCAAATACTGATCGAGAGGTCTTTCTGGTTCTTAATGTGGTTTCTGCGCGCGAGGCTAAAAGGGTTTAACCTCGGCGGTTAGCTTATTACAACTTTCGGAATCCACACTATCTTTCAAACGAAACAATGACTTCTGCCCCAGTTTTGTTGCTTGGGGGATTTTTTGATTTTTATTTTATTATGACCGAGCCGTGTGGCGCCTACGTATCCTTCTTGAGGAATCAGGTCGAACGTAGTTCACTTTTTCTTGTATTTTTCTTTGTTTCTTTTCTATTCTGTTACACATCTTCCTTGATGATTCCGAAAGAGGGCATATGAAAGAATAATTAAGGCTCAAAGGGGAAAACAAGGGTTAAAGTGTTTGGGTAGTAGAAAAATTGCCTCTGTCATTTCATTCTCCGAAAAATGCCAAATACACACAAACGAAACCAAACGTTGACAAATGCATTAAAGAATTACACATAATATCTCTTGACCGCATCAGAATTGATAGCCATATCGGTGCATCTTCCCTCAACATCAGTTAGGCATAGAGCGCCGTTGGATAATACTCTAGTCACCACAAATGGTCCCCGCCAATTTGGAGCGAACTTGCCTTTCGCTTCGGCCTGATGGGGTAGAACTCTCTTCAGCACATGCTGTCCCACTTCAAATCTCCTGGGACGTACCTTCTTGTTATATGCTCTCGCCATTCTCCTTTGATACAATTGGCCATGACATACTGCTGTCAATCTCTTTTCATCGATCAAGCTCAATTGCTCTAATCGGGTTTTGACCCACTCGTCGTCATCAATCTCAGCTTCAGCGACAATTCGGAGGGATGGGATTTCAACTTCTGCTGGTATTACTGCTTCGGTCCCGTACACCAACAAGTAAGGAGTTGCACCTACCGAAGTCCGGACGGTAGTGCGATAACCCAGCAGCGCAAATGGTAACTTTTCATGCCACTGCCTAGACCCTTCTACCATCTTCCTCAATATCTTCTTTATGTTCTTGTTTGCTGCCTCGACCGCACCATTTGCTTTTGGGCGATACGGTGTGGAATTTCGGTGTGTAATCTTGAACTGTTGACATACCTCTTTCATCAATCCGCTGTTAAGATTGGCACCGTTATCCGTGATGATTATCTTTGGAATTCCAAACCTGCAGATGATGTGGGAATGTACGAAATCCACCACCGCCTTCTTGGTCACCGATTTGAATGTTTTGGCCTCCACCCACTTGGTAAAATAATCAATCGTTACCAGAATGAACCTATGACCATTGGAAGCCGCAGGCTCAATAGGTCCAATAACATCCATACCCCATGCAACAAACGGCCATGGTGCCGACATTGTATGCAATTCAGTTGGTGGAGAATGAATCAAATCTCCGTGTATCTGACACTGATGGCATCTTCGCACGAAACTTATACAATCACGCTCCATCGTGAGCCAGTAATATCCCGCTCGAAGAATCTTCTTTGCCAATACGTATCCGCTCATGTGTGGTCCACAAACTCCCGAGTGTATATCCGTCATCACTGTTGTGGCTTGACTTGCATCTATACATCTCAACAATCCCAAATCTGGGGTTCTTTTGTACAGCACCCCTCCACTAAGGAAAAATCCGTTCGCCAATCGCCGAATAGCTCTCTTTTGATCTCCAGTTGCCTGCTCTGGGTATATTCCTAACCCGAGGTACTCTTTGACATCATGAAACCATGGCTCACCATCCATCTCTTCTTCAATCACATTACAATAAACATGCTGATTCTGGATCTGGATATGTACTGGATCGACACGAACCTTGTCCGGGTGGTGTAGCATTGACGCTAAAGTAGCCAACGCGTCGGCAACCTCATTATGCATCCTTGGGATGTGTCTGAATTCTACTGATCGAAAGCGCTTGGTCAGATCATGCAAGCACCGACGATACGGGATAAGCTTTAAATCTCTGGTTTCCCATTCTCCCTGAATCTGATGTACCAGAAGGTCCGAGTCCCCCAAGACCAAGACGTCCTGTACATCCATGTCCACCGCTAATCGCAACCCCAAGATACATGCCTCGTACTCAGCCATATTATTGGTACAATGAAAACGCAGTTGAGCAATAACAGGATAATGATGTCCTGTTTCAGAGATAAGCACAGCCCCTACTCCAACTCCTTTTGCGTTCGCCGCTCCGTCGAAGAAGAGCTTCCATCCTGGATCCTTGGTTAGTTCTAACCCCTCAATTTGCAATACTTCTTCGTCCGGAAAATACGTCCTCAAAGGTTCGTATTCGTCATCAACAGGATTTTCAGCTAAGTGATCGGCCAGGGCTTGAGCTTTCATAGCCGTCCTTGTCACGTATATGATGTCGAACTCCGTAAGTAATATTTGCCATTTTGCTAACCTCCCCGTAGGCATAGGTTTCTGGAAAATATACTTCAACGGATCCATACGCGAAATGAGGTAAGTGGTGTAAGAAGACAAATAATGTTTCAACTTTTGGGCTACCCAAGTCAAAGCGCAAGATGTCTTTTCTAAATGAGTGTACTTGACCTCGTGGACTCGTGAATTTCTTACCGAGGTAGTAAATGGCCCGTTCCTTCCTCCCAGTAAGATCATGCTGCCCCAGGACGCAGCCGAACGAATTCTCCAAAACCGTCGGATAAAGAATCAGGGGTCTACCCGGTTCATGCGGAACTAGTACGGGTGGATTTGACAGATACCCTTTGATCCGGTCAAACGCTTCCCGACATTCTCGCCGTCCATTCTATCGCCGCGTCTTTTTTCAATAGACGGAATATGGGTTCACAGGTTGCCGTAAGCTGGGCAATAAACCTACCGATGTAATTCAACCTTCCCAACAGACTCATTACCTCCTGTTTTATTCTTCGGCGGGGGTAACTCCCGAATGGACTTGATTTTGGATGGGTCCAACTCAATGCCCCGTCGGCCGACGATGAATCCTAGCAACTTTCCCCGATGGAACTCCGAATGCGCATTTGGCCGGATTGAGCTTGATGTCGTACCTTCGAAGTCTTTGAAAGAACTTCCCGAGGTCGGCAACATGGTCTTCTTGACGTCTAGATTTTATGATCACATCATCCACGTACACTTCAATTTCCTTGTGTATCATGTCATGGAATACCGTAGTCATCGCCCTCATATATGTTGCCCTTGCATTCTTCAAACCGAACGGCATCACTCGGTAGCAATAAGTTCCCCACGGTGTGATAAAAGCCGTCTTTTCTGCGTCCTCTTCATCCATCAAAATCTGATGATATCCCGCATAACAATCCACAAAGGATCCGATTTCGCGTCCGGCGCAATTATCAATTAGGATATGGATATTGGGAAGTGGGAAATTATCCTTAGGACTCGCCTTGTTGAGATTGCGATAGTCCACGCATACTCGGATCTTCCCGTCTTTCTTTGGCACCGGTACTACGTTAGCCAACCATTCAGGGTATCGAGTGACACGAATGACTTTCGCCTGCAACTGCTTGGTTACTTCCTCCTTAATCTTCACACTCATCTCCGTCTTGAATTTCCGCAGCTTTTGCTTGACGGGAGGATATGCCGGATCAGTGGGTAATTTATGAACCACTAGATCAGTGCTGAGTCCCGGCATGTCGTCGTACGACCATGCGAAAATGTCTTTAAACTCCATGAGTGTTTTGATCAACTCTTCTCTCAGATTGGGTTCAATATGGACACTTATTCGGGTTTCTTTGACGTCATCCGCATTCCCTAGATTAACGGCCTCAGTATCATTTAAATTCGGTTTGGGTTTTTCCTCGAAGTGACTTAATTCTTCACCGATTTCTTCTACGGCTTCATCATCGCCGTACTCTGACTCACTCTCGTCACTTCTTATTTCATGCGTTATTATTTCCAAACCCGATTGACTTTCTAGACTGGGTTGATTAATCTTTAAGCACGCCATATCATTAAGATCAGTTGAAAGAAGGCTGTTCAGAAAAGTAAAAAGAAGGAAAAATAAACAAAATTAGACACGAAGGGAACCAAATTTCATTAATGGGAACAATACAAGGAAAAACAAACTGCAAACTTAAATCAAAAATGAACTAAAAACAACTGGATTTTACTCCGGGGACAACCCCCAACACAGAACTTCGAAAGAAAACAATCCAAAACAAACTACCAAGACTCCTTCCGGACAGGGAGATGAGTAGCCTTCCAATTATTCAGTTTTGCTTTTGGTCCCACAAACTGTATTTTGGCATGGCTGGATCCTTCACCATCCTCGAGCATACATACATCTGTGAATAGGTCCTCGAACTTCCTTAAGAACTCTTTGTCTGGCCTGATCGTAGGACCGGGAATCTTTGTCGTCGGGTGTCCTCTTACTCCAGACCTGACGAAAGATTGGGAGAGGCGTGGAACAGGCTTCGGGAGCACCCATGTCTTCTGCTTACTCCTCTTGGCTCGCCGGATGTCCTCTGATGTTGGCTGGAATCCCAAGCCGAAGGTTCCCAAGTTTTCGACCACAGATACCGGTTGTACGATTCCTTGCAGAGATGCACCTAGACCTTGGCCGGGTATGAAACTATGTCGCAACATTTCATGAGCCACCATGACATCCGCAGTAATTATTCCGTCATCGGGAATGCATTCCCTTTCGGAACTCGGTTGGCGGATACCACATCGCGGATCCGGTACACCCACGGCCCAACATCTTCTTCTGTTTCAACAAAGGGGACGATGGTGCCTGGTTGTAGATCATTCTCTCCATGGACGACGATCTCCTGTTGGTCCCACTCAAACTTGACGAGTTGGTGTAAGCTGGATGGAACTGCTCTTGCGGCATGGATCCATGGTCGCCCTATCAGGAGGTTATATGACACCACCATGTCCAGCACCTGGAATTCCATGGTGAACTCCACCGGCCCAATCGTCAAGATTAACACTATGTCCCCAACCGATGCCTTGCCTCCCCCATCGAACCCTCGAACACATATGCTGTTCTTGCGTATCCTGCCGATGTCCACTTTCAACTTGTCCAGTGTAGAGAGAGGACAAATGTTAGCACTGGACCCATTATCGACAAGGACTTTGGTAACCACCGCCTCTTCACACTTTACCGTAAGATATAAAGCCTTGTTGTGCTCGGTGCCCTCCTCGGGCAATTCATCATCGGTGAAGGTGATCCGATTCGCTTCGAAGATCCTATTGGTGATCTTCTCCAAATGACTCACCGAGATTTTATCCGGTACATGTGCCTCATTCAGGACTTTCATCAAAGCTTGCCGATGTTCTTCAGAATGTATCAGCAAGGATAGCAATGATATTTGCGCCGGAGTTTTCTTCAGCTGCTCTAAGACAGAATAGTCATGCAGCTTCATCTTTTTCAGGAATTCTTCTGCCTCTTCGTCAGTTATCGGCTTTTTCAATGTTGCCGGAGTGATCTTCCTCAATTCCGCAGGGGCAAAACATCTCCCCGAGCGGGTCAAACCTTGCGCTTCGCAAACTTCCTCTTTCACTTCCTTTCCTTTGTAGGTTGTTGTAATCCGAGCATAATTCCATGGAATGGCCCGGCTATCAGTTATTGGCAACTGTATTGCTGGCTTGATGATGAAAGGATCCATTCGAACGCCTGCTACCGTCAAGACGGGCTTGGTTGCTGCCCCTGGTACAACTATCTTTGCTTCCCTCGGCCTCACCGGTACTCCGCTCACACTTCCCTTTCCTGCTTCCGACCCTCCTGGTATGTCCTTCTTGCAACCGGGTGACTCATCAAGGCTTGGCCCTTTTCTCATTCCTACCCCGCTAGACTTGATCATCATTACAGTCTGGGAGGCTTTCTCCTTTCCTTCTTCTACCCGTACCAACTCGATCATGTTGGTCTCATGATGAGTTGGAAGTGGATTTTGGTTGATGTTGGGCTCTGTTGGAGTCTGGACCTCAATCCTGCGAGTGTCGATGAGTTCCCGAATGGCTGTTTTCAACCTCCAACACTTTTCCGTGTCGTGTCCCGGACATCCTGAGCAGTATGCACAATTTACTGAATGGTCCAGATTCTTTGGAAGAGGGTTTGGTAGCTTAGCTTCAACCGGATTTAGCAACCCTACTTGCTTCAACCGGTGGAACAGACTGGTGTAAGATTCCCCCAAGGGAGTGAAATTCTTCGGCCTTGGCGCCCTGTCGCCCCTGAATGCCTGGTTTGGACGAAAACTCGCGCCCGAGGGGTTTCTGTAAGCTCTTGGGGGTGGATGATTGTTCTGCGGGTTCGGTGCACGCCACGGTGCATGGACGGGAGGTGCAGAATAGGACTGTGCGTGGTGGACAGTAAAATGGGGATCAGGTGCGGGATAGTAATGTTGCGGGTGGTTATATGGATTGTGGGAGTAATTTTGGTGGCGAGGCCGGGGCGGGCTATATTGGGGTGCAGGGCCTCTATTTCTGAACCATGCCCCGGACTCGACTGCCGCGACTTCCTCTTTCCTCTTTTTCCCAAGTACTCCTCCAGTACCACTTTGGATAGCCTGAGTGGTGGCTTTCAATGCCGAGTAGCTCATGATCTTGTTGGCCTTCAAACCTTCCTCGATCATACCCCCCATTTTTATCACCTCAGTGAATGATTTGCCTACGGACGTTACCAGATGTCCGAAGTAGGTGGGCTCTAATGTCTGCAAGAAGTAGTCCACCATCTCGCTCTCTCTCACCGGTGGATCCACCCTGGCCGCCTGTTCCCTCCAACGGAAACCAAATTCCCTGAAGCTTTCAACGGGCTTCTTCTCTAATTTTAGCAATGATAGGCGGTCGGGGATTATTTCAAGATTGTACTGGAACTGGCCGATAAAAGCTTGAGCCAAATCATCCCACGTAAACCATCTATTGGGATCCTGTCTAGTGTACCACTCCAGCGTAGATCCTCCCAAACTCTGACCAAAGTAAGCTATCAGAATTTCGTCCCGTCCTCCAGCTCCTCGCATTTTACTGCAAAACCCTCGCAGGTGGGCCACCGGGTCACCATGCCCCTCGTATAGGTCGAATTTGGGCATTTTAAACCCTGCTGGCAACTGGACGTCCGGAAATGGACACAGATCCTTATAGGCGACGCTGACCTGGTTGCCCAAACCGTGCATATTCCTGAAGGACTGCTCCAGGCTTTTAACTTTTCTGATAACTTCCTCATGTTCCGAACTTTGGAAGTGCTTTTCCGGTTCTGCCGGATTATCCCAGTGAGGTGTATGTGATTGTGGTTCAGGAGCCCTAAAAGTAGGCTCTGGAGGATAGTAAGAGTTGTCATGGATCTGAACATGCGGCTCGCTGGCCGGCCTTTGCAGAGGAGCAGGTGGAGGTGCCACAAAAACAGGGGTGGCCGGAGGAGGATTTGGTTTGGCTGGTGGAATGTGGGTGGCATATGGGTTTTCCCCCTGAAAGTATGGATAGCTCGGGGCGCTTGTTGAAGGATCGATGGGCGGATGTTCCGGAGCTGAGGCGAGAGTAGGGCGGTTTGGTGAAGACTGTTCCCTGGCCCAGGCCAGGTGCATCTCTGTTATCCGTTGTTTTAACCGGTCTACCTCTTCTTTCATGATTTGTAGCTCGGATTTTTCTTCCTCGAGACTCTTGCCAGAACTAGACATGCTTACTGTAATCGGTCCTTTGGATCTAGTACGGTAATGATGGCTGGCCAGTATATTCTGTCAAACCAACTGCTAAACTTTTCCGGAAATGCAACAAACTTGTTAGTTTACCGAGTTTGACAGATATGTTATAGCACGTTGGATGCAATGCACCTAACCAAATAACCCTTTCTACATGTACTCTTAACATGCGTCATTCCGGCCCTTTCTTTTTTTTTCTTTTTCTTTTTCTTCTTTTTTTTTCTTTTTCGACTATCTTTGAAAGCCTTATTGTTATTTAACCTTTGGATTCTTTTCCTTTCTTTTAGTGGTGGTCGAATCTTATGTGGATTGCCTACGTATCACGTTCTCGCGTGAATCAGACCGAGCGTAGTTCTGGTAACAAGATTGTGGCAAAATTCAGTAACTTTTATATCAAATAGAACCGTGCAGTTACAAAACATGTCTTACAACAATCAGCAAAACAAAAGAAATGCTTGACTTGGGAAAGTAAAGATAAAAATGCCAACTAGCTTGACCCGACATTTCAAAAATACATTTCTAATCAAACATCTAATGCTCCAAAATTCCTAGGGGCCCGTGAGGCATCATTCGGCCTTGCCGCGGGCCTTGGTGTGAGGTCCTTGTGTAGTCCCCTCAGCTCTTCCATGATCCGATGAACATAACCCATAATTGAAGCGAAAAGGTCGGCGCGGGGCATTCGTTCACAAGCTAGGCACTTCATGGTGACATAGTGCCCGATTTCTCCAATTCCGTCCTTGATCATGTCCCTTTCTCCGAGTAGCCGCTCTATCTGCTGGTTTTTCGTCCCCAATCTTCGGGCGTTGTTGGTGACTTGGTCTAAGAGCCTGTCTATTTGTTCTTGCAGTCGAGCCATCAGATTGTGACAACGGTCGAGGTCTGTTCTAGCATCTCGGGCTTGTTTGAAAACCCGCTCCCTGAGGATAACGTTTGCCTCCCTTAGACTAGTGATGGTCTTAGTGTAATCTTCTTCCACCCGTTGTAGGTGAAGTGCGCGTTGATGTGCCTCCTTTTTCCAGCTAGCACGGATCCTCATTGTTTGGGCTTTTGACTCTTCCAATTCTCTTTGTACATCGGCAACCTGGCTTCTCAAACCCTTTATCAATTTTTCGTCCGCTCGACTCCTCAACTGTCTGTCAGCATCCATTTTCATTTGCTGGATTTGAGCTCTCAGAAAATCATTTTCTTGTGCCAACTTCTTTTTATCTCCTTCGTTGGCGGCGGCTTGCACATCTATTTCAAATTGGAGCTCTTGGGTCCGTTGTTCTATCCTGCTGATCTTTGTTCTATAAGCTTCTTCTCTGGCCAACCAATCCCATTGTTCTTGTGACGCTCCAGCAAACTCCCTGAGGTGAGGCCTTTTTGCGGGCCTTTGATGCTCCCGATCTCTACTGTACCATGCGGGGTATTCCGACGATACTTCACCCCGGGCTCGATCTCGCACCCGAGTGTCTATTTTTAATGTCTGACATTCACTCCAAATCTTTCGGACCAATGCTTCAGGGAACTGTCCTCCTGGTCCAATTTCAACTACATGGGGGCTGAGGTCTTCTTCTTTTGGGATTATTTGGCATCGTCCCAACTGTCTCAATACTCGACCTGGTGCGTAGGGCTGGATGTTGTTGAGGCCCATTAGCAATAAATATGATTCTGTGGCTGATGCATATATGACTTCTTCCACGGGTAGCCAACCAAACGTCCATTCTATCTTGCTGGCTGTAGTCGAACGCAAAAGTCGTATCCATCCGCCGATCCCCTCCGGCAACTCATGTCCCTCGACCCTTGCAGGAAATTCTTCTATACAAGTTTTCTTCGGTGAACTATACCTCATAAATTGCGGATGACAACATAAGTGATCGATCATCCACATTTGGAGCAATACATTGCAAGCTTCAAAGAAGGCCCCTCCAGCTTTGCAGATAGTGAGTGCACGAGAGATGTCTGATATTATCATGGGAGCCAAAGTACTGTTGTTCTGTTTCATCAAAGTGCTGACGACCCCTGCCACCTGTATGTTGATATTCCCATCCTTTCTGGGAAATATTAATGAACCCAGGAAAGCTATCATGAAGGCGATGCGTCTATGCTCTTCCCATTTTAACTGGTTGTCTCCGCTGCAGATTTTGCTTCTATGTTTGTTGAAGCCCCCATAATGACCATATTTGTCATATAGAAATGCCAAAGTGCAGAACCCTTCTGATAAGTCTGGGTTGTGTACAGTTCTGCGGATCTTTACCGTATCCAAAAACCGATGTATTGTCACTACCCTTGGTGCAATGAGGTATTGTTCCCTCATAGGGACTTTTGGTCTTCCGACATATCCGGCTAATTCTTCCAGTGTTGGTGTGAGTTCAAAGTCCGAAAAGTGGAACACATTGTGTGCCGGATCCCAGAATGAGATCAAGGCTCGTATGATGTCTCCTCTCGGGGGAATATTTAGCAGCCCCACTAGATCTCCCAAGTACAGCTTAACGGCATCTTGTCCTTGCTCGCCCAAGTCGCTCCACCACCTATGCAAACTTAAGGGGACCTTGTTTATGATAGCTTCGGTTGTATTCTGACTCGTGCTCATTCTGCACATTTATTAAGGTAATTTTTAGATGAAAGCGAAATTTTTATTTGCCCCAAAACTATCTTTTTCTAAAAAACGAAACGGGCCACAGGAATTGACTGGTCAAAAAGGTGGTCGTTAAGGCAAAATTAAATATCTTGGCGTTCCGTCATTAAAACTTATTTTGAAATATATGGGAGTTGGACCCGTAAAAGGTTGCCTACGTATCTCACACCCGGTGAGAATCAAACTCGCGTAGTTCGGTCCGTCAAAACAACTATTTTTCTTTTATTGATTGTCAAAGAAAACACATTTTGTCAAGAAACCATTTTGTTGGCAAAGTCAACCTTCTGTCGTCTTTTATCGGCAAACTAAATTTATTGACTTGTCGGTAAAACACATTTTTGTATTTTTCTGAAAAAAATATTTACTTCCCCATACTATTTCCTTTTGTGTTTTTTTTTTTTCGTTTTTCTTCGGTATTTAAAAGAACCCGGTCAGCATGCCAGTCTAACTAAATGCTCACAACAAATATGATATGGCAAGATGGTCTTTCATTTCAGGTTCGCCTGTCCTAGACGGACCCAACCCCTGTGTTGAGTCCCCTAAGTCGGAGATGATGCAAATAAACGTTCTGAATCTAGGCTCAATATCCTGATGCTTTTCAATGGTACTAGACCGTGTACCCGAGCAGACAACTCGGATTTGAGGAGGGAGCTACGTACGGGGACCCGCGGGATCGTCCGGCTTTGTAACTTATCCTGCCTCTTTTCTTACTTTGGTGTTGACACTAACAGAAAGGGGAGTCTCAACCAGTAAGCACATCCCCGGGGGTAAGAAGAGACGGGTTTTCGGCACAGTTTTATATACAGTTCACGCAATATCAAAGCGGTAAACATATAGCAGTTTGTATATACAGTGCAACTAATATCAAAGCGGTAGACATGTAGCACATTAATCAAACATGTAATAAAATCAGATATAGACAAAACAACAATTTAAATGAGCTCGAATTCTTAGACCCCGAACCGAAGTTCAGGTATCATCCCCAGCAGAGTCGCCAGAGCTGTCACACCTCCTTTTTACGCACCCGCGGGAGCGCGAGGGAGTTTTTCCAATTAAGGGACAATCGAGACGGGATTGATTTATTTAATTCAGAGTCGCCACTTGGGAAAATAATGGTGTCCCGAGTCACCGGTTTAATCCCGAACCGAGGAAATTTATGACTCTGTAACACAGTCTGCGAAACTAGAAACCTGGATAAGGAATTCTGTTAACCCGGGAGAAGGTGTTAGGCACTCCCGGATTCCGTGGTTTTAGCACGGTCGCTCAATCGCAATTTTTGTTTCTATCTGATTCTTTTGATTCCTTTAACTATGTGCTTTTAATGTTCCGCTTTTAATTTTAAGAAAAAATTGCGACGTCACGAAAACACATTTCGAGTCACACCGCAACCAGCACGCCTGTGACTTTAATGTATTTCAGTTTCGCCGAGAGTAAGATTTGGGTCACATAAATGCGCACCCGAGTTTAGCAAAGTGATTTGTTTACAAGTCGTGCCTAAAGAGTCTATCGTCTTATTAATTTTTGGGAAAAGACCGTGAAATTCGCTAAACGGTCTTCCCGAGTCTATGTTTTTATTACAATTGATTGAGGGCCCCGCAAATGTGTATTTAGTGCGGCGAGGCTCATCTCATTTTATTAAAGGCCAATCTTAGGATGGACTATATTGTCTACTTTTGTTATTTGTCTCTAATATTAATTTACTACCTAGTCCTACATGTATTATAATGAATAATTTTACGATTTAAAAAAAAACTCTTTTAATAGTTTTTAATTCCAATTTAATAACAACGGATATGGCATCCACGATGCGATTGAGCCTAATATAAAGGAGAAACCAATAAGCTGGGCTTGAGGCCCATACGTGTGCCAGCCAGTTGAATGGGTAGACAATTACGAATCCTAATTAGTAATCAACAAATTCTTTGCTGAAGGTGAATGTGCCTAAGTAGTAATGACATTTTTTGCTTCTACCTCTTTAACGCAAATTTCTATAACATAACATAGCTCTTGGCTTTTGCAGCTTATCAACACCGATTAAAACCATGTATTGAATGTATTATATACGAAATTGAGATAGGATTATTAGCTTTGTGAATTCATTCCTAAGTGTAACCCTATAATCAACTTCAAAAGCGTAAGCCGAGACTAAATTAATTCTATAAGCACTAGCATTGAACAACCCAAATTTATTATCTAACTAAGCAATAGCACAAAGCTTCAACCACTACCAAATATTTCAATGACATTCTAAAACATGAAATCCAAACAACTTGTGTTTTTAGTGAAATTTCAGTTTTCAAACACATTAGTCTTGCTATATTTGACAATCAATCATTCATTACCAAATATTTCAATTACATGTGACAACTAACATCTGAAACAATATTATTCATAGTCCAGTATTAACAAGCGTTGAATTTGAACTATCTTATCTAATATCAAATGCAAGTTCATTTATGATGAGTCTATCTCTTCAACATTACAGATATCAAATGAAAACAAAGGCATCATATTGTAAAACTAGCATCACTTGATTCTGCAAAACAGTATAGGTGCAATTGTCGAACTTCCTATTGCCAAGGGGTAGAGTATACCTGGAAAATTTGAAAACAATGAAGCAAAGACAGAGTCAGCAGTAACAATGGACAACAATAACCACAACAACAAGGCAGGACAGTAACAGCAAGCCAGCCAACAGCACCTCAACAGACCAGCAATAACAAAACCAACACACCCAATGAACCAGATACAATACTCAGCAACCAATGACCCATAAATAATCAGGTGCTACCACATTCAGTGAACCAGCTATAACACTCAGTAACCAACGAGCCAAAGGTAATCAAACTCCACCAATCAATGAACCAGTGGCTAAACTTTGACACCAAACATCAAACAAAAACAGACCAAAGCAGTGGCTAAGATGCAGCACTAGCAATGGCCAAACAACAGTCAACTAGCAAACCAGACACAATCAAACCAGTGGCAATCTCTCAGCAAACCAGTAATGACAGAAGAAATAGAGGCCAAAGCAAAAGCCACCAGTAGGCAGTCAATACCAATATGTTTATATGAATGTATGTAAATATCCAGGTTGTGAATGTCTATCCCTAATCTTCTCTAAGAGTCTGTTCCAGGGGTCCCTTACTTATAGTTGAGACCAACAGCTCCTAAGGTTACTCCCCCACGTCAGAGGCTCTATTTGCCCATACCTCTCTCTGTTTTTAGCACTAAAACCTGTCTAAGTGTGGGTTTTACTATTTTAAACTATTGTATGCAACAGCCATGCCCTGCTGCAGCAGGTTCCACCAATCCCTTTTATGGGCACAGTATTTTTAAAATCCAAAAATATGCTAATACTAATTAAATCCCTATCAGTTATATCCACACTTCATATGTAACAGTGATTCTGGAACCAATATTGAGTTTCACTGCTATATTGTTCCGACCAACATACCCATACAACTAATCGACGACGTTCGTCTAATTGATTACAATGTATAACAATGATAATGATTTAATTGTCCAAACAGTGATTCTGAAAATCTCGGCAAACATGAAACTAAGTATTCGACGACGCTAATCGAAGCGAATACGCATTTGAACATACACGCAATCAAACAAATGATACAGACGAATAATTGACCAAATAAAGGTCTTGGGAGATGAAGAACAAAGCAGAGAACTAAAAGAGGAAACAAAGGGCAAACAATTTACATGATTAAACACATTAAATATGAAGAAAGAAGAATAGAAATACCATATAAGACGAAACCATAGCTCGAACGACCCCGGACCAATCTCGGATTTGGCTCACATTTGGATTTTGGAGTCTAACGGAACTTAATCGAAATGTTTTCAAATGAAAACATCTCCATTAAGGTCTATTAGACCCCAATTTGTTTCGATTTTGGACCCCGAATCCCTAATTAGATTTCTAGGGTTCTTTGAGGTTCGAATTGGGGTTTGAGGGGTTCTGGTCAGATTCGAACCAAGCCGTGGTTAGTGGGGGTATGAGGGAGGTGAGGGGAGGCTATGGTGTGATTTTGAAGTGGTTTGGGATGAATTTTCAAATTCCGACGAACTTCGAATTGATATTCGAAGCGTTCGAGTAACATTCGAAGCTAACCAACGCCGGATTCGTATAGAGGGGCTTTGGGAAAATCCATGGTGTTAATTTGACGGTGTTTGGCCACCGTCCGCCGCCGTGGGCGATTTCAGGCGGCGGAGGACGGCGGAGTGAGATCTGGGCTCTGAGGCTTCTGAGAGACGAAGGGAGGGGGGGGTTCTGAGGGGGCGGGGTAGGTTTTAGGAATATATACTAAGCGTGGGATTGGATCTAGGCCGTTGGATCGATTTAGATCGACGGCTTGGATCCACCCACTTAACGAAACGATGTCGTTTGGGTAGGTTTTGGACCGGGCGGGTTTTGTTTTTTGTGTGGATATGGGTCGGGGTACAGGGGCGATTGGTGACCGTTGGATCAAATGATCTGAACGGCTCAGATCGATCCAAGGTGAGGGTGGGCTGATCCAGTGGTTTGGGCCTGGTTGTTTCGTTTGGGCTTCGTTGAAAATTCAGCCTGGTCCGATTTCCTCTTTATTTTTTTGTTCATTTTGTTTCCCCCTTTTTTATTTAACAATTAATTAAAACTAAAACAATTTTAACCAACTCAAATTAACCTATAGAACCAAATTAATTTATAAAAGTGCTAATTAACTCTCAAATAACAATCACCATGCAATCAAATAGCAATTTAAAATGAAGTCACACAATTTGGACATTAAATGTTTAAAAATGCAAGACTACATTATTATTTTTATGATTTTCATTTTTCTAAAACAAACTTAATTGCTCTAAATTACAAACATGAATTTATATTCAAAAAATGCAAACATTTTTGTATTTTGTATTAATTTAAACAATAGACATGCACACACCAAAAAATGCAAAAAAAATAATAATAATAAGAGAGAAATAACACAAAAATCACAAAAAATTGCGCACAACACAAAACTATTTTATTTTTGAATTTTGGGAGTAATTCTCATGTAGGGCAGAAATCACGTGCTCACAGGCCCAGTCAACAGAATGGGGCAGAAAATATTTCTTTGTCTGTCTATTTTGTTGCAATCAGCGGAAAATGTTCCGCTTCAGCGATGCCAAGCGCTCCTGCGCTCCTCAGTCCGCTTCTACGGACTCGCCTCCGCGCCCACATTTCCGCGGGGGCGAAAATGACAGAACCAGAACTCTTCAACCTGCAATTTCCATGATTTTCTTCCGTTTAACCATCCGAAAACACCCCGAGGCCCCCGGGACCTCATCCAAACATACCAACACATCTTAACACCTTATTCTAACTTGCTCCAATCCTCAAAACACGTCTAATAACACCAAAACCCATAATTCACATCAAATTCAAGCCTAAATTCCTTAAAACATTCCGAATTACACATTCAATCAAAAACCCGACCAAACGACGTCCGAATGACCTGAAATTTTTGCAGGCACATCCAAAATCACCTAACGGAGCTACTGCAACTGTCGGAATTCCATTCTGACCCCCGGATCAAAATCTCACCTACCGTTCGGATTTCGCCAAAATTCAACCTTAGCCAATTCAAGCCTATTTCTACACCGGGCCTCCAAATTCAATTCCGATCGCTCCCCTAAGTCACAAATCACCTTCCGGAACTAACTGAATCATCATAATCCGATTCCGAGCCCTCTAGCTAAATAGTCAACTCCGGGTTGACTTTCCTTATTCAAGTTTCCTTCACAAAGGCTATATGCCTCATTTCCAATCCCAATCACTCCTAACTCACCCGATAGACTCTAACACTGATATAAAATCATAAAACATGTATTTACAACATAACAGGGTGGTAATTCTCGTGACGACGGGCCGGGTCGTCACATTCTCCCCCTCTTAAGCAAACGCTCGTCCTCGAGCGGGTCAAGAAACATACCTGAAGTCTCAAACAAGTGAGGATATCCGCTCCGCATCTCCCGCTCGATCTCCCAAGTGGCCTCCTCCACGGGTCGACCTCTCCACTGAACCTTAACTGATGCAATCTCCTTGGACCTCAATTTTCTCACCTGACGACCCAAAATAGCAATAGGCTCCACATCATAGGATAGATCACCATCAAGCTCGATGGTGCTGAAATCTAATACATGAGACGGATCTCCAATGTACTTCCGGAGCATAGACACATGGAATACTGGATGAACGCTGGATAAGCTGGGCGGCAAGGCTAACTCATATGCCACCTCTCCAACTCTCCTAAGTATCTCAAAAGGACCAATGTACCCGGGACTCAACTTTCCTTTCTTCCCAAACCTCATGACACCCTTCATAGGTGAAATCTTCAACAATACTCTGTCACCAACCATGAAAGACAACTCTCGAACTCTACGGTCCGCATAACTCTTCCGACGAGACTGCGCTGTACGAAGCCTCTCCTGGATCAACTTTGCTCTATCCAGAGCATCCTGGACTAACTCGGTCCCTATCAACCTATCCTCACCAGGCTCAAACCATCCCACGGGGGATCTACACCGCCTGCCATACAATGCCTCATACGGGGCCATCTGAATACTCGACTGATAACTGTTGTTGTAGGCAAACTCGGCAAGTGGTAGGAACTCATCCCACGAACCACCAAAATCAATCACACAAGCTCGCAACATATCCTCCAAGATCTGAATAGTGCGCTCAGACTGTCCGTCTGTCTGGGGGTGAAATGCTGTACTCAACTCAACCCGCGTACCCATCTCTCGCCGAAATGCTCTCCAAAACTGAGAAGTGAACTGAGTACCCCTGTCGGATATGATCGACACTGGGACTCCATGCAACCGAACAATCTCTCGAATAAAGATCACCGCCAACCGCTCCGATGAGTAGGTAGTACTAACTGGAATGAAGTGAGCTGACTTGGTCAGTCTATCCACAATCACCCATACAGAATCAAACTTCCTCGCCGTCCGAGGGAGTCCAGTAACAAAGTCCATAGTGACCCTTTCCCATTTCCACTCAGGAATAGCAATGCGCTGAAATACACCACCGGGCCTCTGGTGCTCGTACTTAACCTGCTGACAGTTGAGGCACCGTGCTACATGTCCGACAATGTCCATTTTCATCTTTCTCCACCAATAGTGCTGTTTCAAATCTTGATACATCTTCGCGGCTCCTGGATGGATAGAATACCGCGAGCTATGGGCCTCCTCCGGAATCAACTCACGAAGGCCATCAACATTGGGCACACATATCCGGCCCTGCATCCTCAATACACCGTCACTATCAATGGTGACATCTCTAGCATCATCATGCTGAACTCTGTCCCTAAGGACAGCCAAATGTGGATCATCATATCGGCGCTCACGAATACGATCATATAGAGATGACCGAGATACAACACAAGCCAATACCCGGCTGGGCTCCGAAATATCTAACCTCACTAGCCGATTGGCTAGCACCTAAACATCATAAGCAAATGATCTCTCCTCAGCTGGTATGTATGCCAAGCTCCCCATACCGACCGCCTTCCGGCTCAAAGCATCGGCCACCACATTGGCCTTCCCGGATGATATAGAATGAAAATGTCATAATCCTTGAGCAACTCAAGCCATCTCCGCTGTCTCAAATTAAGGTCTTTCTGTTTGAACAAGTGCTGGAGACTACGATGGTCGGTATACACCTCACAAGACACACCATACAAATAGTGCCTCCAAATCTTCAATGCATGAACAATGGCGGCTAGTTCCAAGTCATGAACAGGATAGTTCTTCTCATGCGGCTTCAACTGCTGCCGAGAAGCATAAGCAATTACCTTTCCTTCCTGCATCAACACATAACCTATCCCCACTCTCGAGGCATCACAATAAACGGTATATGAACCCGAAGCCGATGGCAATACTAACACTGGAGCTGTGGTCAAAGCTGTCTTGAGCTTCTGAAAGCTCCCCTCGCACTCATCCGACCACACGAATGGTGCACCCTTCTGGGTCAATTTAGTCAATGAAGAAGCAATGGATGAAAATCCCCGAACAAACCGGCGATAATACCCCGCCAAGCCAAGAAAACTCCTGATCTCTGTAGCTGAGGACGGTCTAGGCCAACTCTGCACCGCCTCTATCTTTTTTCTGATCAACCTGAATACCATCACGAGACACCACATGTCCCAGAAATGCCACGGACTCGAGCCAAAACTCGCACTTGGAGAATTTAGCATATAGCTTCTCCTCCCTCAATCTCTGCAACACAATACTCAAATGCTGAGCATGCTCCTCCCGACTACGGGAGTAGACTAGAATGTCATCAATGAACACAATCACAAATGAATCCAAATAAGGCCCGAACATACTGTTCATCAGATGCATAAATGCTGCTGGGGCGTTGGTCAGCCCAAACGACATCACAAGGAACTCATAATGACCAAATCGGGTCCTGAATGCAGTCTTCATAATATCCGAATCCCTGATCTTCAGCTGATGATAGCCTGAACGAAGATCGATCTTAGAAAACACCCTCGCACTCTGTAACTGATCAAACAAATCATCTATGCGCGGTAGAGGGTACTTGTTCTTCACCGTCACTTTGTTCAATTGCCTATAATCAATACACATTCGCATGGAACCATCTTTCTTTTTAACAAATAATACCGGCGCACCCCACGGAGACACACTAGGACGGATGAAACCCTTATCCAGAAGTTCTTGGAGCTGCTCTTTTAGTTCTTTCAACTCGGTCGGTGCCATTCGATAAGGAGGAATGGATATGGGCTGAGTGCCCGGCACCAAGTCAATGCCAAAATCAATATCCCTGTCCGGCGGCATGCCCGGCAGGTCTGAGGGGAATACATCTGGGAAGTCCCTCACAACAGGTACAGAATCAATGTTAGGAGACTCAGCTCCCACATCTCTCACAAAAGCTAAGTACGATAAACACCCTTTTTCAACCATCTTCTGAGCTTTTAAGAACGAAATAACACGGCTAGGGACGAAATCAGTCGAACCCCGCCACTCGATCTGAGAAATACCAGGAATGACCAACGTAACTGTCTTAGCATGACAATCCAATATAGCATGGTACGGAGACAACCAGTCCATACCCAATATAACATCAAAGTCCACCATCCCCAACAATAACAAATGTGCCTGGGTCTCCAGACCCCCAATAGATATAACACAGGATCTATAGACATGATCCACAACGATCGTATCACCCACGGGGGTGGATACATGAACAAGTAAATCAAGACTACCACGAGTCGCACCCAAATGATGTGCAAAATAAGAGGACACGTAAGAATATGTGGATCCCGGATCAAATAGAACAGAGGCATCTCTGTGACAGACAGAAATGATACCTGTAATCACAGCATCGGAGGCAACTGCATCACGCCTGTCTGCGCGCTTACCCCGAAGGATAATGCATAAGGGAGTTTTTCCAATTTAAGTGACAATATTCGAAATGAGATTATTTATTTATTTCATAGTCGCCACTTGGAATAAATTATGGTGTCCCAAGTCACCGATTTATTTAAATCCCAAATCGAGGAAATTTTCGACTTTCCAAATAAAGTCTGCGAACCAGAAATTCTAAGTAAGGAATTCTGTTGACCCGAGGGAAGGTGTTAGGCACCCCCGGATCCCGTGGTTCTAGCACGGTCGCTTAAATTATTGTAATGGCTAAATATCCGATTTTTAAAACATGTTCAATACTATAATGCAATTTTAAATCATTTACCGCATTTGATTATTTTTTAAGAAAAAGTGAACATTCTTATTGAGGGGCCCCGCGATTTTATTTTCTATTTAGCAAGGCTCGTAACATTTTTTATTTAAAAGGATAATCCTAAAGTGACTACATTTTTTTATTTAATTTATCTTTACAAGAAAAGAAAAAGTCCTAATTAATTACATGCATAAAAGGCTACTCTATATTAGTACAAAAGGTGTTCCCTCACAAGCCGACTAAATGACCAATTTATTCTTCAAATTATAGAGCTAACTACAATTTGACAAAACTAATAAAACGGAAAAATAACAATAAATATTAATCAACAACTTGCTTTTCTATTTCATTTCAAAACTTCAACTTCCAATTCGAGCTTACATCAACACATGGTTTTTAGAATGTGTACCTGGTTTTGAAAGGAATGGAAGATGGAAAATCAACAGGGCGGTGAAAATACAGCAACAACAACAGTAACAACCAGCAGTAGCTTCAACACCTCAATCCCGAAAATTCCAGCAATACGGAAAAAAAAAACAAAAACCAGTAAAAAATAGAAAAGAAAAATATATTCCAGATTTTCTCTTTGTTTTGTCTTTCTAGCTTTGGACTCTTTTCAATTCTCAAAAGAAACTCTCAAAAATTGAATTTTTTGCTATGTATACTTCTGTGTCCAGAGTGTATATCGAGTGTATACCACAGCAGAGAATTTTTTTATTTTTTCTTATCTTCCGATTTTTTCTCCCTTTTTTCTCTCCCTCTTTTTCATAAATCTTCTCTTCTATTTATAGGCAATAATTTCGAAAATTTTTAGATCTTTTTATTAAAAAGAATATATTTTTTAATTTAAAGAAAACCCACTAATCCATGTTTTCCTCTCCATGTTTTCTTCCTTTATTTCCTTGCCCCCACTACTTTATGTTATGTGATTATGATTATTTTTGGCTAAAAATCTGAAATTTTCTTTTTAGGCCAAGGGGTTTTGGGTTGGGTAAGGGTGCTTAGGATTGGGCTTGTAACTTAATTTGCAAGATGGCTCAATCCAAATTTTTTCTATTTTGTTCTTCTCCATTATTCAACATCCTAATTAATAAAGCCCAAAAATACTAAGATTAATTTATAAAAACTAAAAATTATCTTGAAATACTAATTAACTCATAATAATAATTATCACACAAAATTAAACATTAATAAAAAAATAAAATTGCACGATTTGGACATTAAATGCTTAAAAAATACAAAAATACATATTTTTTATGACTTTTCATTTCTGTAAAATAAACTTAATTGTAAACTTGAATTTTATATACATATGCAACATATTTTTTGTATATTTTATTTATTTAAACAAGCAAATATGCACAGATAAAAATGCAAATAATACAAGAAAAATAACACAAAATTCACAACAATTGCAAGAAAACTAAAATTATTTTATTTTGAATCTTTGGGAGTATTTCTCTTATAGGGCAAAAATCACGTGCTCACAGCTGCCCCTCTTTGCGTGTAAACTCGAAGAGTTTTCGTGCAAAGATAATGAGCTAATACGAGCGATTTTTGCCCGTCCGAGCACTCCGTGTGAAGCATTTTGAAAAGATCTTGACCGAGCCTTCGCTTCGAGAGGCCTCCTACATATCCTGGGCTAAACAGGAGTCAGGTCAATGTAGTTCGGGAAATTTTGGTAGCTGGGACTACCGTGGACTGACACTTGCTGTTACTGTTGCTATCGTTGCTGCTGTTGGTGCTTACTGCTTACTGATCTCCTTATTACACCAAAAAGAGAAATTAAAGCTGAACTAGCTATGCTATCAAACTATGAGTTACAAGATTCCTATCTATGATTCTCTTGGAAACTTGATCTTGAATCTTAGCTGATTTGCTGTAGACCTCGATCCGAATCTTGATGCTCAACAAGTTGTATGTGCTTTGTTTATTTCTGTAACATTGAGTGGAACGGAGTCGGCGGAGCTTGTTACTTCAATCATCTTCTGAGCAATCCGCGCCTTTGTTTACTCCAACGTTTGAACTCTTTTCTTTTGGTTCCTTTCTTATTTTCTTCATTCTGGATTGATGTTCCATTTGTAGGTTATCTCGATCCTTGCGTCCCGAGGTCAAACCTATTTAGACAACAAAACAAACAAACGAACGAAATTTTTCTACCCCAGTTTTGCTAGGAAAATTTCGTGAGTTAGTTGTGACACAGAAAAAAGCGATTAAAAAGACTCTTTGGTATTGGGTAAGAAAATCACAATTTCACAAATAAACGTTCCACGGCTTTCGGACCGGGATTTTGAAGAAGAGTTTCACGGCTTTCTGGCCGGAATTCAAACAATGTCTAACGGTTTTTTGGCCGTCAGATCCTCGGTTTTTTGGCCGGGGTAAAAGTAAATGGCTCCGCAGTTTTTTGACTGGGGAGATCCTCGGTTTTCTGACCGGGATAAAAGTTTCACGGCTTTCTGGCCGGAATTCAAACAATATCTAACGGTTTTTTGGCCGTCAGACCCTCGGTTTTTTGGCCGGGGTTAAAGTAAATGGCTCCGCAGTTTTTTGACTGGGAGATCCTCGGTTTTCTGACCGGGGATAAAAGTTTCACGGCTTTCTGGCCGGAATTCAAACAATATCTAACGGTTTTTTGGCCGTCAGATCCTCGGTTTTTTGGCGGGGTAAAAGTAAATGGTTCCGCAGTTTTTTGACTGGGGAGATCCTCGGTTTTCTGGCCGGGGATGAAAGTTTCACGGCTTTCTGGCCGGAATTCAAACAATATCTAACGGTTTTTTGGCCGTCAGATCCTCGGTTTTTTGGCCGGGGTAAAAGTAAATGGCTCCGCAGTTTTCTGACTGGGAGATCCTCGGTTTTCTGACCGGGATAAAAGTTTCACGGCTTTCTGGCCGGAATTCAAACAATATCTAACGGTTTTTTGGCCGTCAGATTCTCGGTTTTTTGGCCGGGGTAAAAGTAAATGGCTCCGCAGTTTTCTGACTCGGAGATCTTCGGTTTTCTGATCGGGGATAAAAAGTTTCACGGCTTTCCGGCCGGAATTCAAACAATATCTAACGGTTTTTTGGCCGTCAGATCCTCGGTTTTTTGGCCGGGGTAAAAGTAAATGGCTCCGCAGTTTTCTGACTGGGGAGATCCTCGGTTTTCTGACCGGGGATAAAAGTTTCACGGCTTTCTGGCCGGAATTCAAACAACATCTAACGGTTTTTTGGCCGTCGGATCCTCGGTTTTTTGGCCGGGGTAAAAGTAAATGGCTCCACAGTTTTCTGACTGGGAGATCCTCGGTTTTCTGACCGGGGATAAAAGTTTCGCGGCTTTCCGGCCGGAATTCAAACAATATCTAACGGTTTTTTGGCCGTCGGATCCTCGGTTTTTTGGCCGGGGTAAAAGTAAATGGCTCCGCAGTTTTCTGACTGGGGAGATCCTCGGTTTTCTGACCGGGATAAAAGTTTCACGGCTTTCGGCCGGAATTCAAACAATATCTAACGGTTTTTTGGCCGTCGGATCCTCGGTTTTTTGGCCGGGGTAAAAGTAAATGGCTCCGCAGTTTTTTGACCGGGGAGATCCTCGGTTTTCTGACCGGGGATAAAAGTTTCACGGCTTTCTGGCCGAATTCAAACAATATCTAACGGTTTTTTGGCCGTCAGATCCTCGGTTTTTTGGCCGAGGTAAAAGTAAATGGCTCCACAGTTTTCTGACTGGGAGATCCTCGGTTTTCTGACCAGGATAAAAGTTTCACGGCTTTCTGGCCGGAATTCAAACAATATCTAACGGTTTTTTGGCCGTCGGATCCTCGGTTTTTTGGTCGGGGTTAAAGCAAATGGCTCCGCAGTTTTCTGACTGGGAGATCCTCGGTTTTCTGACCGGGGATAAAAGTTTCACGGCTTTCTAGGCCGGAATTCAAACAACATCTAACTGTTTTTTGGCCGTCAGATCCTCGGTTTTTTGGCCGGGGTAAAAGTAAATGACTCGGCAGTTTTCTGACTGGGAGATCCTCGGTTTTCTGACCGGGGATAAAAGTTTCGCGGCTTTCTGGCCGGAATTCAAACAATATCTAACGGTTTTTTGGCCGTCGGATCCTCGGTTTTTTGGCCGGGGTAAAAGTAAATGGCTCCGCAGTTTTCTGACTGGGGAGATCCTCGGTTTTCTGACCGGGATAAAAGTTTCACGGCTTTCGGCCGGAATTCAAACAATATCTAACGGTTTTTTGGCCGTCGGATCCTCGGTTTTTTGGCGGGGTAAAAGTAAATGGTTCCGCGGTTTTTTGATCGGGAGATCCTCGGTTTTCGACCGGAGATAAAAGTTTCACGGCTTTACGGTCGGAATTCAAACAATATCTAACGGTTTATTTGGCCGTCAGATCCTCGGTTTTTAGCCGGGGTAAAAGTAAATGGCTCCGCAGTTCTGACGGGGAGATCCTCGGTTTTTGACCGGGGATAAAAGTTTCACGGCTTTAGGGCGGAATTCAAACAATATCTAACGGTTTTTTTGGCCGTCGGATCCTCTGTTTTTGGCCGGGGTAAAAGTAAATGGCTCCGCGATTTTCTGACTGGGGGAGATCCTCGGTTTTCGACCGGGGATAAAAGTTTCACGGCTTTACGGCCGGAATTCAAACAATATCTAACGATTTTTTGGCCGTCGGATCCTCGGTTTTTTGGCGGGGTAAAAGTAAATGGCTCCGCGATTTTTTGATCGGGGAGATCCTCGATTTTCTGACCGGGGATAAAAGTTTCGCGGCTTTCCGGCCGGAATTCAAACAATATCTAACGGTTTTTTGGCCGTTAGATCCTCGGTTTTTTGGCCGGGGTAAAAGTAAATGGCTCCGCAGTTTTCTGACTGGGAGATCCTCGGTTTTCTGACCGGGGATAAAAGTTTCGCGGCTTTCTGGCCGGAAAGACCCTCGGTTTTTCTGACCGGGGTCCAAACAGATATTGGACTGATATGATTTGATTTTCTTTTTCGGAATTTTCATTTTCTTTTATTCTTCTTTTTCCTTTTGGGCCTTCTTTTAGGTATTTTCTCTTTTTTTTTTTTTAACAGATGCATAAGATAAAGCTTTTGAAAAGAAACTTCCCTTTTTATGCGCTTTCCTTGTTCCAAAGCCATTTCAATGCTTGGTACTTCACTTCTTTGAGTTGTACCTTCTTTTTGCACAATTAAATAGACCTGCTTTCAACAAAGAACATTTTATTAGTTGAAAAAGTGGTTGACTTTGTGGCCTTGATTGCCCCATTTCCATTGAGAACTTTGCTACCAATTGTCTTTGGGGGTGACTTCTTTTCACACTGACCGGGTTCAAACTCGAAATTCTTTGAGGACTCGCCTGTGTGGGCTCTGTCTTTCTGTCTCGTTCCGTTTTTAAAACCTTAGCCTTTGATTTCCTTTTCCTTCTTAATGTCCTTTCCTTTGCAAATGATCGACCCTCACGATCAGTCGGGATTGGATCAATACACCACTGAGGCTGGGTATCTTTCTTTGCCTTTTTACCAGACGGAATCCTGTAAAACTGGTCCTGCCGCCTTTCTTTGTAATAGTTTCAGAATTAAAATTAAACCGAAAGGGATTCAAAGAATAACTATACAAAAAGTAAGGAAATGAGTTTAAAGAGAAACGTCCCTTTCGGGGAAAAAAGAAGGACTTATCTGGGATGCATGCTGACTTCAAATAAACATGACATGCTTCTTGGACTGGACGCCTGACCCACATAAACTTTCCAACTTCTTATGAACCCATTGATTCGCAATTTCAAAACTAGGGAATCTTGCCAAAATTCTTTAGTGAATGGACGTCTTTCTTTTGGTCGGTGGCGCCTTTTGCGGGTTTCCGCCAATCGATCCCTCTCATTTCTCTTCTCACTGTCGTCTGATAGTGCTCTTTGCGAGTTTTCACTAAACGGACTCTCTCATTTTTAGCTTTTCCAATCGCCATCGCCTTATGGTGCCCGAAGGTTTTCACCGATAAGACTCTCTCATTTTGTTTCTCTCAATTCAGACTGTGTCAGATTTCCGTCAATGACATTCTTCACTTCCTTGCCTTTGCCAATTGATCCGAAGGACTTGAACAAGGTTTTTTGGGTAAAAAGGAAATTGAATGGAATTACAACTCTGGAACCATCTTGACGGATTTAAACGGAACCGTCATATCATCTGCCCCAGTTTAATTTTTGGGGAAATTGGGATTTTTGTTTTGGTGTGACTGAATCTCAAGAAGAGGTTGCCTACGTATCCTTTCGGAATCAAGTCAGAACGTAGTTCGGGATACTTTGTTTTATTTTGTTTTGTTTGGTTTTTGTTTTTGGTTTTTTTTTTATTTGGATTCCAAAGAGGGTAGCCAAAGAAAGGTAACCGGCTCAAAGGGTTTTACAAAAGATTCATAGTGTTTGGGGTAGCAAGAAAGAAAGCCTTCGTCATCTCAATTATACAACAGCCAACGTCGCAGGAGGTCCTGACATAGTAGTTTTATACTGCATCTGTACTGACTACTGTCTCAAAATCATTTCCTTCGATGTCTTCCAGACACAGTGTCCCTTTCAGTGATATTTTCCGGATGATGTATAGATCTTTCCAATTAGGAACGAATTTTTCCTTTTGTTTCTTGGTAATGAGGAGGAATGCGCCTTAACGTCGGTTGTTCTATTTCGAGATTCCTGGGCCGCACTTTCTTGTTGCAAGCATGGGCCATTCTTTGTTGGGATAATTACTCGGGTATTCCCTGAGTACAACACAACCCTTTTGTATGCGAACCAATTTTCTTTCCGTTATTCCAATTCATTGTTTCATTTCCTCAAAAATAAACTTTTGTGCATTTCAACTCTCGATTCATTATTCTGAAGTCTGACAGCGTTTTAGGATCTAAGCATGAAGTCCGCAAACATGTCATATTATTTAAAGCTGCATGATTTGAATTAAAGAGAAGAGAAAAAGAAAACTAAAACAAATCTGAAAGAATAAAAAATAACAAAAGAAAAGGAAACGGACGATGAAATATTAATTTCATTTTTTGGAATCGAAAAGACAAACAAGGTTCACATTCGGAAATTTAAAGACAAAAACTAAAAGAAACATCCAATTTACACCCTGAAATAATTCTGGATGCAGAAAAATGCGGCAGGACAAGTTTACTGGGCTTCGGGGAACCCAGGGATCAGACTTGGGGGCTCTTTCCCGTTATTCCAGTCATCTAACATCTCGAGCATTCGACATCGCAAAATTCTGTTTTCTTCAGCAGCTGCTGACTCAGTAGCCGGGACGGCTGACACAGAACTCTCTTCCAAAACGGGAACGGTTGATAGGGGGATTTCTGAAGACATGTTGGCACTTCTTTTGGACCTTGTGAAATAAGGATGGACGCTTTCTTTTGATTTAGCAACGGGTTGTCGAACTTTTCCTTTGGACCTCGTGAAGTATGAATGTGAGGCCAGAGTACCACAAAATCAACCACCCTTTTCTAAAACCTGGAGTTTGGCAAACAAACGGTTAGTCCGAGACAACATAACAAATAAGTAATCTCACGTTGGGTGCGATGCACTTATACAGTTGATCGTGTCACTACGTGTATTCTATTGTAATGCGTTATTCCGGCTTATACTTTCCTTTGCTTTCATCTTCTTTCTCTCTTTATCAATTTTCTCTCTTTTTATTTTTATTTTTCTTTTTTTTTCTTTTGGTGATGGTCGAATCTTATGTGGATTGCCTACGTATCATGTCCCCGCATGAATCAGACCGGGCGTAGTTCGAAAAACCGGGAATTGAGTAAATCAACTAATTCTTGAAAGAAATGCTTTAAAAGAAAAAAGGAAAATATATTCATATTTTTGCTTTTTTTTTTTGCTTTTTGATAGAAAGACTTCTAAAAATAAAAATTTATTTGCTTTGGAGTAAAATCCATATTTTTAAATTTTGATTTTTATTGATTTTTCTTTTTTATTTCATGAAAAACAGTAGAAAGAACGAAACCATTTTTTTTTTGGGTTTTTTTTTGGTTTTTTTTTTGAACTACTTTTTTTTTGAACTACTTTTACTCTTTTTTTTTTGAATTTTATAAAAAAAAGATTTTAATGAAGGAACTAAACGAGAATATTTTTTTTTATATATATATATTTTTTTTTAAATTGGGGTCGGAACCAATGAGGTTTTCCTACGTATCTCACATCCGGTGAGAATCAGACCCGCGTAGTTCGGAATAATCGCGAATGAAGTAAATCAACTAATTCTTGAAAGAAATGCTTTAAAAGAAGGAAGGAAAATATATTTATATTTTTGCTTTTTTTTTTTTGCCTTTTTTTTTTTGACAGAAAGACTTCTAAAAATTATTTGCTTTTAAGTAAAAGAAAAGGAAAAAAAATATATTTTTGTTTGAATTTTTTACTTATTGTCTCTTTTTCTAAGGAAGAAAGGAAATATTTTTTTTTTTGGATTTTGGCTTCTCTTTTATTTTTATTTTTATTTTTTAGAAAAGTACTTCAAAAATGAAGGAAACCCATATTTTTTTTTAATTTTGATTTTTATTGAGTTTTCTTTTTATTTCATGAAAAACAGTAGGAAGAACGAAACCATTTTTTTTTCTTTGAATTTTCTAAGGAAAGATTTTAAAGAAGGAACTAAATGAACAATATTTTTTTTTTGGATTTTTTTTTTTTGGGGGGTCGGAACCGATGAGGTTTTCCTACGTATCTCACATCCGGTGAGAATCAGACCCGCGTAGTTCGGAAATAAAAGAACTAAATCATTTTAAGAAAAGAAAACAAACTATTTTTAAACACCATTTCTAAAACAAAGAAATCATTTTTGCATTTTTTTTTCTCAAAATCATTTTCAAAGAAACTAAACTATTTTCGTAAAATTAAGAAAATTTATTTGGAAATTTTTTTTATTTTTTGTTTTGCATTTTTTTTTAAAAAAAATTTATTTTTTAAAGAACTAACTATTTTCGTAAAATTAAGAAAATTTATTTGGAATTTTTTTTGCATTTTTTCAAAATTTATTTTCAAAGAACTAACTATTTTTCATAAAACTATTTTGACTCTATACCCTGACGTTTTCCACTTCTTCCCTCTTTTTAACAAACCGGTCGGCATGTAAGATCGAAACAAATAAATGCACACAGAAGATGCAACAAGTTGGTCTTTTTGTTTCAGGTACACCTGTCCTAGACAGGCCCAACCCCTGTGTTGAGCCTACTAAGTCAAATATGCACATGATGCAAATAAACGTTCCTATCGGGGATCCGACATAAGGTTTTGTTATTCTAAGTCATCATCCTGTTGGAAAAAGTGTCTAGACTGGCTTTAACTCGAGCGGACAACTCGAGCCGAAGAGTGTCGGTGCACCGGTAGCATGGCTTTCCGGCTTAATTGACAAAACTCTCCGCCTAAACATGTGTGACTACAAAATCCTTCACCGGGTGCCAAGCACCACAACTATCTTGAGAAAAACGGGCTATGTCCAGCAAATGCCCGGTATTGTATTTCAAAAGACTCAGAAGAGAAAAATGGGTATCGGCACAATTTATATACAGTTCACGAAATATCAAAGCGGTAAAGCAACATTTAGCATATCAAATATAAACATGTAATAAAATCAGATAATAAATAAGCCAAATAAAATAATTAATCAAAGCTCGAATTCGTAAACCCTGAACCAGTAGTTCTGGGTTTGTTCCCCAGTAGAGTCGCCAGAGCTGTCACACCTCCTTTTGCGCGCTTACCCCGAAGGATAATGCATAAGGGAGTTTTTCCAATTTTAGTGACAATATTCGAAATGTGATTATTTATTTATTTGAGAGTCGCCACTTGGAATAAATTATGGTGTCCCAAGTCACCGATTTATTTAAATCCCAAATCGAGGAAATTTTCGACTTTCCAAATAAAGTCTGCGAACCAGAAATTCTAAGTAAGGAATTCTGTTGACCCGGGGGAAGGTGTTAGGCACCCCCGGATCCCGTGGTTCTAGCACGGTCGCTTAAATTATTGTAATGGCTAAATATCCGATTTTTAAAACATGTTCAATACTATAATGCAATTTTAAATCATTTACCGCATTTGATTATTTTTTAAGAAAAAGTGAACATTCTTATTGAGGGGCCCCACGATTTTATTTTCTATTTAGCAAGGCTCGTAACATTTTTTATTTAAAAGGATAATCCTAAAGTGACTACATTTTTTTATTTAATTTATCTTTACAAGAAAAGAAAAAGTTCCTAATTAATTGCATGCATAAAAGGCTACTCTATATTAGTACAAAAGGTGTTCCCTCACAAGCCGACTAAATGACCAATTTATTCTTCAAATTATAGAGCTAACTACAATTTGACAAAACTAATAAAACGGAAAAATAACAATAAATATTAATCAACAACTTGCTTTTCTATTTCATTTCAAAACTTCAACTTCCAATTCGAGCTTACATCAACACATGGTTTTTAGAATGTGTACCTGGTTTTGAAAGGAATGGAAGATGGAAAATCAACGGGGCGGTGAAAATACAGCAACAACAACAGTAACAACCAGCAGTAGCTTCAACACCTCAATCCCAGCAATACGGAGAAAAACAAAAAAAAATCAGTAAAAAATAGAAAAGAAAAATATATTCCAGATTTTCTCTTTGTTTTGTCTTTCTAGCTTTGGACTCTTTTCAATTCTCAAAAGAAACTCTCAAAAATTGAATTTTTTGCTATGTATACTTCTGTGTCCAGAGTGTATATCGAGTGTATACCACAGCAGAGAATTTTTTTATTTTTTCTTATCTTCCTATTTTTCCTCTATTTTTTCTCTCTCCTTTTTTTCATAAATCTTCTCTTCTATTTATAGGCAAGAATTTCGAAAATTTTCAGATCTTTTTATTAAAAAGAATATATTTTTTAATTTAAAGAAAACCCACTAATCCATGTTTTCCTCTCCATGTTTTCCTCTCCATGTTTTCTTCCTTTATTTCCTTGCCCCCACTACTTTATGTTATGTGATTATGATTATTTTTGGCTAAAAATCTGAAATTTTCTTTTTGGGCCAAGGGGTTTTGGGTTGGGTAAGGGTGCTTAGGATTGGGCTTGTAACTTAATTTGCAAGATGGCCCAATCCAAATATTTTCTATTTTGTTCTTCTCCATTATTCAACATCCTAATTAATAAAGCCCAAAAATACTAAGATTAATTTATAAAAACTAAAAATTATCTTGAAATACTAATTAACTCATAATAATAATTATCACACAAAATTAAACATTAATAAAAAATAAAATTGCACGATTTGGACATTAAATGCTTAAAAAATGCAAAAATACATATTTTTTATGACTTTTCATTTCTGTAAAATAAACTTAATTGTAAACTTGAATTTTATATACATATGCAACATATTTTTTGTATATTTTATTTATTTAAACAAGCAAATATGCACGGATAAAAATGCAAATAATACAAGAAAAATAACACAAAATTCACAACAATTGCAAGAAAACTAAAATTATTTTATTTTGAATCTTTGGGAGTATTTCTCTTATAGGGCAAAAATCACGTGCTCACACATCACCTCAGAGTTGTTCTTCACTCTCTGAAGGATAGTCTGTTGTATGCGAAGTTCTCGAAGTGCGAGTTCTGGTTGAGCTCAGTTGCATTTCTAGGTCATATAGTATCAGTAGAGGGCATTCAGGTAGACCCGAAGAAGATTGAAGCAGTCAAGAATTGGCCTCGACCAGCTTCAGTGATTGAGATTCAGAGTTTCTTAGGGTTAGCAGGATATTATTGTCGATTCGTGGAATGGTTTTTTATCTATAGCAGCCTCGTTGACCAAGTTGACCTAGAAGGGTGCCCTGTTCAGGTGGTCAAACGAGTGCGAGGAGAGCTTTCAAAAGCTCAAGACAGCTCTGACTACGGCACCGATATTGGTTTTGCATATAGGTTCAGGGCCTTATAGAGTTTATTGTGCTTCCCCAATTGGGCTTGGCTCAGTATTGATGCAGGATAGAGTAGTTGAGGCCATCAATGAACCTCCTGATCCTCTCCCTATCAGTGGGGATCATCCATGTGGCATGCCTAGCCAACTGAGTGAATCTAAGCTCATACTGGGTCACAGACATGTCGCCCTGAATCAACCACTCGAACCGGCGACGTAGCTCCTCGCGACGAGACTGAGGTACATATTTCTCTAGAAAGAGAGTAGAGAAGTGCTGCCATGTGAGAGGTGCTGCTCCTGCAGGCCTACGCCTCTCAAACTCTTCCCACCAATCAAATGCGGGACCAGTGAACTGAAAGGTGGTAAATGAAACTCCGCTAGACTCAAGAATACCAGCTGTACGTAGCATCCTCTGACACTTATCCAAGAAACCACGGGCATCCTCGCCCTCAGCGCCACCGAAATAGGGTGGCTGAAGTCTACCAAATCTCTCAAGACGGTGCTGCTCGTCGTCGGGCATAGTCTGAACCATACGCTCTGGAGCTGGTGTAGCTGGAGGAATAACTGGGGCAACCACCTGAGCGGGGACCGTCTCTGGCGTCTGAAGTCCCTGAACAACCTGCTTAGGTGTGCAAGCTGCAGGGGTCTGCTGACCACCCCCTGTCTGAGATGTCGCTGCAGTAGCGGTAGCTGATACTACTTGAGCCAAACCGGAACACACCGATAATATCTGGGCAAGAGTCTCCTGAAGACCAGGAATAGCAATAGATACAGTCTGGGCCTGAACTGGGGCTGCTGGAGCATCAACCACTGGGGGCTGCTCCTGAACAGGTACAACGGGCGGGTCAGCTGGCACTGCCTCAGCTGCCCTACCTCTACCTCTAGCACGACCGCGCCCACGGCCTCTAGCAGGTGGCAATGGAGGTCGTCCACCTCGTCCTGATGCTCGCGTTCTCGCCATCTGTGAGAGAATAGAATATAGAAGTTCAATTCTCAGAACAACAAGATCGCACGACAGAGTTCAAGAAAAGTGAAGTTTTCCTAAAGGTTCGCGGCCTCTCGAGGATAAGTACAGGCGTCCCCGTACCGATCCACAAGACTCTACCAACCGGCTCAAGACTCATGAGGCCTAGTAAACCTAGGCTTTGATACCAACTTGTCACGACCCCAAATTTGGTCGTGATGGCGCCCAGCACATTGCTAAGCCAGCCTGACCAATCAATATAAACAACGGAGCTAGAAGCTCTCTTTAGCCGATTTAAGCATATTAATATATGAAACAACAGTAATACTTATACCAACAGCGGGGAAACCAAGTCCCAAAATATACTAACTCCCATAGACCGAAGGGTCAAGAGTCATGAGCCTCTACTGAACATGAGTGTATAAAGGTTTACAAGATACCAAATGCGGAAAGAAATGTCAATACAAAATCAAAAGACAGTAGGAAGGAATATCGGGTCCTGCGGACTCTGCAGCTACCTCGTATATCCCACAGATGTCGCCTCGCACAGCTACTGGATCACTGCTGAGAGGTACCTGGATCTGCACACAAGGTGCAGGGAGTAAAATGAGTACTGCCGGACTCGGTGGTAATAAACAAGGGTAAGACAGCGCAGATAAGAAATCCGCAATAAAGCACTATGTAAAACTATAATCAGCTACCCTGTCATAGAATCAATATTCACTGTACCTGTACCAACAAATACCAATAAATAGCATAACAGCTAGCAGATGTAGCTAAATGCAATGCAATGCATGATATGACCGCTACGGCGCGTAGCCCGACTCCGATTTTGGGTACCCGTGCTCACTGTGGGGGTTCAGACTCCGGAGGGGCTCCTACAGCCCAAGCACATCTCATAGAGATATTCTGCGGCGTGCAGTCCGATCCAACATATATCTCGCTGCGGCGCGCAGCCCGATCCACTACTAGTCAGCTAATATGCAGATACAGCCTCGCAGGCTCAAAAGTAGTTTTTGAAAACTCTTTTTATCATTTTTCGGTTGGAAAACAGTAATATCAAGTTCCAGAGATTGGAATTAGCATAATAACAAAAATAGCTGCGGACTAGTAGTAAACTAGCATGTCTATATGATAAGACAATGATAACGATCCTCGCGGGATCCAATAACTGGCTCACGGCCCACATGTATACTCAACCGCCCAAGAAGGGGGTTCCTTGGCTCAAGAGTGGCCATTATCACAATATATATATATACAACCATCCGAGAAGGAGGTTCGATGGCTCGAGAATAGCCAATAATACAGTATCAACAGGTCGGACTAATATATATATAGTCTCCAGTTCATGATCGACCCCGCACTCTCAAGAGGGTGCGTGTCTCGCCGCTATACAGCGTCACAAAGTGGTATACCGGGGTTTCGAACCCGCTGGTCATCACCCACATCTATTACTCACCTCAATACAGCGCGACGACTATTCCGCAATGCCCTTGCCACGAGAATCAAACTCCGCACGCGTAGAATCTGATCAAATACAGTAGAAACACAATAAATTAGGCCAATGGGACGACACCCAATCAATACAACTCAATTTACATCAAAATTCCCAAAGTTGTCAAAACCCGACTTTCGGTACGCTTGTCGAAAATTTACAAAAGTCACATATTCGGAAATCCTCATCTCGATACGAGTCTAAGCATATCAATTTTACCAAATTCGGACTCCATTTGCCCATTCAAAACCTTGATTTTCTAAAGTTCAAGACTAGGGCTAAATCCTCCATAAATTACCCCAAATTCCTCCATTTTCATGATATAATTGCATAATATTACCAATACTAATCATAGTTTAAGTCCATAGTTGATTACCCGATGATTTCCCTTGAATTTCTCTTCAAAATCGCCCAAATCGCCTCTAAAGCCGAGACCCAAATGTGTGAAATGTTCTAAAATTTTTCTAACTTCGATCACTGGCTCGCACCAGCGATGCCGCTTCAGCGGAAATGAGTCCGCTTCTGCGGAGCCAAGCGCTCCTGCGCTCCTCAGTCCGCTCCTGCGGACTCGCCTCCGCGCCCACATTTCCGCAGGGGCGAAAATGACGGAACCAGAACTCTTCAACCTGCAATTTCCATGATTTTCTTCCGTTTAACCATCCGAAAACACCCCGAGGCCCCCGGGACCTCATCCAAACACACCAACACATCTTAACACCTTATTCTAACTTGCTCCAATCCTCAAAACACGTCTAATAGCACCAAAACCCATAATTCACATCAAATTTAAGCCTAAATTCCTTAAAACATTCCGAATTACACATTCAATCAAAAACCCGACCAAACGATGTCCGAATGACCTGAAATTTTGCAGGCACATCCAAAATCACCTAACGGAGCTACTGCAACAACTGTCGGAATTCCATTCCGACCCCCGGATCAAAATCTCACCTACCGTTCGGATTTCGCCAAAATTCAACCTTAGCCAATTCAAGCCTATTTCTACACGGGCCTCCAAATTCAATTCCGATCGCTCCCCTAAGTCACAAATCACCTTCCGGAACTAACCGAATCATCAGAATTCGATTCCGAGCCCTCTAACCAAAAAGTCAACTCCTGGTTGACTTTCCTTATTCAAGTCTCCTTCAAAAAGGCTATATGCCTCATTTTCAATCCAATTCACTCCTAACTCCCCCGATAGACTCTAACACTTATATAAAAGCATGAATTATGTAATTACAACATAACGGGGTGGTAATTCCCGTGACGACGGGCCGGGTCGTCACAATTTTACATTTAAAATACACAAAATAAAAATTATTAAGAAAATAAAATAAAATAAAAAGGAAAGAAACTAAAAAGTAATTTTATAATTACACGGTGTAATTACAATCAATTCTTACATCCTCTTTACATCCCTCCAATTGCATCCAACTCCATATTGATCAAATAATTATGTGACCAAATAAATATATCAAACTGTACAATTATATTCAATTATACTCAAATTTAATTTATAAGTAGCTTCCTCTGAAAATTAGAATGACGATAAAAAGTAGGTACTTAAACACGCAAGATATTACTCCTATGTATTTATCGATTATCGGTCCGTGCAAACTTTTCTTTTTCGTTTGAGAATTTAATGTTAAAATACAACCAATAACAAAAATAATCGTGTTAGGCATGCATATCTTCGGACTGTTGAGGACTTTTACTTGCACTCACTTTCATTTATGTCTTCAAATTAAAGTTCAAACAAATATAACAGTTTGGCACCACGTGCATTATTCTTTTGTTGGGTAGACCTAGTGACCGCTTTAACTACTTCGCCCGTCCGGAACCAAAGTAGGTTTTTTTTTTTTTTGTAATATTTATACGTTTTGAAATACAACGCCACAATAAGTGGCGTTGTATTTAACGTCTGTTAAGGTACAACGCCACTAATTGTGGCGTTGAACATGTCAGAGACAGTTCTGACATGTTCAACGCCACAATTAGTGGCGTTATACCCATTATTTAAACCCTACACATTCCGTCTTCTTCCTCACTTCTCCTCCCCCATTTTTCAAGAAACCTTCGGTCCCCCCACTCCTCCACACGATTCTGCCGATTTTTCTATAAAAAAAATAATAATTTGTCCCCCCGAGTTGTTCGTATTATGTTAGAAGTGGTCCCACTATAATTTAAAGCTATTGGTATCGTGGATATACGGGTGTGGAGGCATTATATTCATCTTTTACAAAATAGTTGGCATTGTACTGTTTGTACAGATACTGACAGGTACAACGCCACTTTTTCTGGCATTGTACACTAACGGTGCCGTTACCGTTAATATACAACGCCAGAAAAAGTGGCGTAGTATATAGTAATGTCTTTTTTTAAAAAACCTAAAATAGTTTTTTTTTGATCAAATTTTACCTACTTTGGTTCCGAGCTCTTCCAATTTATGTATCAGTGTTTGACCAACATGAAATTAAAAAAAAATTATGTTCTAAAACAAATCATAAATATTTATATGTTTATAAATTATTTCATTAAAGATAAAAAATAAATAAATAAGAAAGCATGATATTTTTTTGGAACAGCGCGACACATAATTGTCAGAGGGTGTAATTAATTTACAAGCATGTTCATAATTTAATGCAGCTGCGCTCTGAAAGAGGTACTCAATGGCACATCACACATAGTAAAATCTTAGCTTGGTGGTATTTGTTTAAATAGTTAGAGGCGATAGGAACAATGTGAAATGAAGTTTTAAAAAAAATATTATATACATATTGAGTAAAATAATTATATCTCTAGTCATTTATTTTAAAGACCTATCGTATTTTTCAAGTTAATCAATTACTATAGGTATTTTTTAAATGATCTAATAGAGTAGTTTTTTTATATTATGTAAATGGATAAACGTTAAGCTCTTAAAATAGTATGCGTGTCATACTAGAATTTACCATAATTTAACTATTATAACGGTGGTTATCAATATGTCGCAACTTATATAAGCAGTAACGGAGTCACTTTCAATTAAGAGTCGAAAAGTTACACTATATTGTTAGATTTTTTCTGTTTTATATATATTTACATATATTGTCTTCTCTTAATTTTTCGATGTATCTAAGTTTTTTTTATTTGACACACAATAAAAATTCTAACTCCGTCACTAAACTTAACCTTATCAATACATGGAATATGCTGCACTTTGCATAATAATAGCTTTTTTAATCGGCATGTACCACGATTATTTATTATTTTAATAAGGAAATTTTATTTTGTGTCTCATACAACTGACATTAGTTATATGAGACATCATTTTTTTCTCGCAGTTTTGTAGACCTATAAGTGTAGGATTTGGGGTCCACAAACTTCACACAACTAATGTAAATTGTGTGAGGCATACAATAAAATATTATTTATTTTAAGAGAGATTATATATTGATCTGGACAAAGTATTATTTTTTTCGACGGTCAAAATGTTTTTATGTTGACAACCAAATTGAGGGGATCGCACGTCTGCACAGATGACAAAAATTATTAAAATTAATACTTAATTAGTCGTGTTATTATCTTGATATTTAGGCTTCTCGTTGGTTAGCTAAGTTTTCGTACCTTCGAATAGTTTGAATTGCAATATAATATATATTTTGACTCATCAAATTCGTGTGAATTCATATATTAATGTCAAGACGGAAAAACATATCCCTACTATCAATGTCCCTATTATTTCTTTTACCGTCAATATTAAAAAAAAAAACAAGAATTAGGGACAATTAAATTCTGTAGCTAAACATTAAAATTCATTGTTAATTCTAACGTAATGCAATACTACCTAGTTTATTTTTTTCTCAAGAATTAATAGTGCTTTTCATATTGTAAGCACATATGTTCTCTTACCAAGATTATTGCTTTCGTATACTTATATTTTATAGATTAAAATATCTGATATATATTACTTTATATTTTATACTTTAACGACATATATAAAAATACAAATTAAATTAAATTCTTTTATAATAAATATTTTTAAAAAAAAATCATTTTTAAATAATGCTAATTGTAAACTAAACTTTTATTGTCCTTTAAATTTGATACTCAAAAGTACTTTTTAGAAAGATTGGCCAAATATAGTTTATTTATCAAATATCGCAAAAATGTTTCTCAAATTAATTGGCCAAACACAAACTGCTAATCTCCAAAAGTACTTTTCCGAAAAGCATTTATGAACAAAAGTATTTTCCAAAATAAGTAATTTTTGAGAGCTTGTCCAAACGGGCTCTTAGTGACAGATTAATGATAAATTATCAAAAAGTTATATTAGCTACGAGTGATTTACCAATAAATTAATAATGACGTTTATAGCTAATTTTAGTTTTTTTGGTAGTGCATTATATCTAAATCCTTTTACCAGAATGGCAGTTTCTTAAGTTAAACATAGATAGATCTACAAAGAATAACCCTATTGCTTGTGGCATCGGAGGTTATTTCAGGGACTCTCTTACTAACTGAGTTTTAGGATTTTCAAGTCATGTTCAAAATGGTTCAAGTCTACACACAAAATTACTGTCTTTAATTATGGGACTTAAATTAGCGATGCAATTTAATTTAACTCCTTTAATAATTGAAACAGATGCAACTACAATTATGGATTTGCTAAGTGCCTCCACACTCAAATATACTAATATTATTACTGATTGTAGGTACCTGCTCCAGCAACTGCGTGATCCAAAGATAGAGAGAATCTACAGAGAGCAAAACGGTGTGGCAGACTGTTTAGCTAAGCATGGAGCAACACGGGTGGAGGCAACTAATGTAATTTTTTCAAGACCTCCAGATTTTGGCGCCTTCTGTGGGGATTTCGAGAATCAAACTCGTAGTATACATCCACAATCACTAAGACCATACAAAGTAGTTTAAGTAGTAATAGTTCTAGTAACTCTAGTTCAAGTAGTATGTGTGATGTAGTAGCTACTAATCTGATGCAGTACATGCATCCTCAAAACTCTAATGTAATTATTTAACTATATAAAATATGCTTATCTTTTTTACAAAAAAAAAAAAAAGCACAGTTCATTACCATATTTGTAAAGAACAAAGAAACAACAGCAGCATAGTTCATTTCTTTAGGTCGAATCGGATGTAATACGGGTCGAGCACGTATTCTTATACGGCCGTAGACATCGAACAATATCCTCTCTCACGTCCATACGACGAAAGGGGTATGCCCCCGACCATAGAGGCGTATCGGCAGACTTGCCCGTACATATGCCCCGACTTCCCCCCCGCCCCTATGCCGTTATTGTAATAATTGTCACATGATGGAATGTGTTGGCAAGGGCACCTTCCTTCTATATAAGGAAGGGTCTCCCTCATTTGTAAGGCAAGTGTTATTAGTCAATAATAATACAACTCTCTCTCTATCTATCATTCTCTCTCTATTTCATCTCTCTGTTACTAACTAGCTTTAACACTTCATCAAGATCCATTACAATTTTATAAGAACAACCTTTATACGAATCTAAAGATCTATCTTTGGATATATTACCATTGATTCCGATTTACCCTCTCATATATTCTTTGATTATTTTTAGCTCTAAAAGTAACCGATAACTTTTGAGTTAAATAATTTGGCGCCGTCTGTGAGGATTTCGAGTATCAAACTCGTAGTATACATCCACGAGATCCGATCATCGGAAAGAGCCCGAAAATGGCCGAAAATGACACCAGATCCAAAGCTGTGGTAGAAGTTACTACCAACCTCCTGAGTTCCCTGAACGAGGCCGGTGGTAGTGTTGTCGTCAACACCACCCCAGATATCACACCCGAGGCGGAAGTCTCACCTTCACCCTTCGAAAATCTTGCAACCTTGCTGGAGAAAGACACATCCACTTCAAGAGAAGCACCCCCATGCGGTCAGGAAATTACTAGAGGAATAGCTAACCAACACCCTGAGCGGCTTAGTGGAAAAACCACCGGGGGGTTATGAAAATGCAGCACCAACACAAGCAACACCGCCACTGTAGACGAGCAGGAAGAAACATGAACCAACAACTAACCCTTCAAAACGCAAACGCACGATGACACGTTGGCGTCCATTCTGTGAAAGATGGAAGAAATGGAAAGCAAAAATCAGGCCCTTCGTGACCAAATGAAGGAACACCAGGATAGAGTTGACAAGATCCCCGGAGCACCTAAACTTCTACCCAAACGAGATGTAGGAAGGTTTGTAGAGCAACCCTACTCCGAGGAAGCTGCCCCATATACCCTCTCGAAGACTTTCAAGATGCCCCCCTACCTGAGGGTATATGACGAAATCACCGATCCCGAGGATCGTCTTATCTACTATGTCATCGCTGTGAAAGGTAATGATTTGTCTAAGGAACAGTTACCATCAGTGCTGCTGAAGAATTTCGGCAAAACATTGATCGGAGGAGCCCTGACCTGGTATTCCCAACTACCCGCCAAAGCAATCTTAATCTTAGAGGAGATGGCGAATAAGTTCGTCACAGCACATGTGCTAAAAAGGTAGAAGCGAGGGTAAACGATATCTTCGCCGTTAGAAAAACCATGGGCGAAGGCCTCATGGACTTCCTCACCAGGTTCAACAGGGTAAGAATGAGCCTACCGAACGTGTTAGAGGGCATGGCGGTAGCAGCCTTCCAGAACGGACTCAGCAGGGACGGCTCCAGAGCAACCAAAAAACTGCTAAGCCGGCTCATGAAGCATCCCCCTACAACTTGGGACGAGATCCACAACGCCTACTGCGCCGAGGTACGGGCAGACGAGGAGGATCTCAACGGACCAACCCGATGGCTAGCTGCCATGCATCCGAACACAAGGAGAGATCGACGACATGAAGGACGCCGGGAACTTCCCCCTCGTCCCAGTAAAGAGCGACACCAACCTTACATTAGGTCCCCCCTTCCGCCCCTCGCCATGCGGATGCTCTGCAATGCCACCTCGCCCCACTCAGAAATGAACGAGGTACGCCCCCTTTACTTTCTTCACATAACTTCTGTGTCTCTCCTTCAGAAATCGTGTACGCACTAGAGAAGCTCGGCACCAAGGTGCAATGGCCTCAGAAAATGAAATCAGACCCTGCCACAAGAAAGTCAAACGTCCTGTGTGAATTCCACCAAGAACGGGGGCACGGGACCGAAGACTGTATCGACCTACGACAAGAAGTCGTCAGGATGCTAAACTAAGGGTACCTAAAGGAGCTACTTAGCGACAAGGGCAAAGTTAATTTTGCACGCGGACGAGAACATTCCTGTGGGCCTCCGAAACCACCCTCTCCGACGCGCACGGTGAATATGATTGTCGGAGAAGGGAACGACGTCGCCATCAACCATGTCAAATTCGCCAATACGCACAAACTGAAGAGGACCATATCCCACGAACGATATGATGACCTCGAAGGAAGTATCACTTTTGATAAGTCTGACGCCGACGGTTTGTGTTTCCCTCATTATGATGCTTTAGTTATTACTCTACGTATCGTCGATACGGATGTCAGGAGAGTCATGATCGATGACGGAAGCGGTGCCTGCATCATCCATCCAAGAGTCCTCTCACAGATGGGACTCGAAGACAGGATAACCCCCCGCTGCATAACTCTAACTGGTTTTAACAATGCAGTGGAGCGCACATCGGAAGAAGTGACCCTACCCGTCCTCGCGGGGGGAGTCACCCTAGAGACTACTTTCCATGTGATCAACCAGGAGACAGCCTACAACGTCATCATTGGGCGCCCATGGATACATGCCATGCGAACGGTCCCCTCGAGCTTGTATCAAGTGGTTAAATTCCCTACCTCATGGGGAATATTCAGCATTAAAGGAGAGTCGCGCACAGCGCAGGAGTGCTATAAAATAACACAAGACTGGGCCCACACCCAACAATTAAACGGGGCGAGAGCAGAAGCATAGCAATCAGCCATGTCAGGGACTAAAGCAGACCCGACGGCCGACGCCATCGGAGACCCAGGCATTGTGGAAGCCTGTAAAGCAACGGTTGAGGATCTTAACCGAGTTTAGCTAGATTGTGACGACCCCGAAAAGAAGGCATACATCGGCCACGGGCTCGCCGACCCGGGTAAGTATCATGTATTTTTGACTAATCATGCAGACACATTTGCTTTTTCCCATGCAGACATGCCAGGGATCTCGCCAAATATCGCGACCCACCGGCTCAACATGGACCCACTACATCAGCCGATAAGGCAAATTAGGAGAAAGTTTAACGCTGCAATCAATGATGCAGTCCGCGAAGAAGTAGAAAAGTTGCTAGCCAACGGCTCCGTCAGGGAGTCAAAATACCCACAATGGGTCGCCAACGTAGTGATGGTCAAAAAGAAGAACGAGAAATGGAGGTTGTGCGTGGACTTCATTGATACCAATTTGTCACGACCCTAGTTCACCAATCGTGAACCTGTCATGACGGCACCCGGTCTTCGCGACTAGGTAAGCCTAACACGATGCGGAATATACAATTAACAGCGGAATAATGTAAATGAAATGTAATAATTGCCGCTCGGCACATACACTTAGGGCAAAAATCACGTGCTCACAACCACCAAGACCCGAAAACTCATGGGCAACACAGACTAAGAGAGTACAACTGTGGCTCTATATATCAAGAGTGTCTACACAACGAAAATAAGGAAATAACTGACATCACTAAGAAGAATAGAAGAAGAACCTCCGGATCTGCGGACGTAGCAGATCATACCTCGAGTCTCCTGAAGATGCTCCTAAGTCACCTGTAGTGCGCCTGATCAGATGTACCTGGATCTGCACAGCAAAAGTGTGCAGAAGAGTAGCATGAGTACACCACGGCGGCACTCAGTAAGTGCCAAGCCTAACCTCGATGGAGTAGTGACGAGGAAGGTCGGGGCCCTACAGAGAAATAAAATAAGATAATGATAATAATATAACGAACAACTCAAAATAAGAACAAGTCTGAAACAACAGCATTGAGATAAAATACTACAATCATAATATAATGAACAACTCAAAATAAGAAGTAAACACAACAAGTACAAATCAACAATCCATGATCTCCGGGAATTGAACCCGCAGTCCTTTTTATACTCAGCAACTCAGGATCTCCAGGAATTGAACCCGCAGTCCTTTATATCAGTATCACGGGATCTCCGGGAATTGAACCCGTAGTCCTTTATATCACTATCATAGGATCTCCAAGAATTAAACCCGCAGTCCTTTATCTCAGTAGCACCGGATCTCCGGGAATTGAACCTGCAGTCTACAAAACACAAACACAATCAAATAAGAGAATATACAGAGAGAAATGAAATACACGGCTATGATTAAATATTAAATCCAGTTTCAACATGTTCCAGGAAAATCAATTAAGATAAGTAGGCATTTAGATAGTTAATCCTATCTAATCATGCTTCCCTAGCTAACATAGGATAAATCTTGCAATTAAACAAGTAAGGCACTTAGATAGATAATCCTATCTAATCATGCTTCTCTAACTCACACCAGATAAATCTTACAATTGAAACAATTAAATAACAAGGATATCACGATTTGAACAGTTCAAGTAAGGTGGTTTTTTCAACAATCTGCGCAAGTACACGCCTGTCACCTCGCATACTAGGCATTTAAATCATCACATAATATATCATAGGGGAGAAGATCCCCCACACAAGGTTAGACAAGTCACTTACCTCAATTCCTGTACAAAACCGCTAAGAAACGACTCCCTTGCCACGAGTATCTGACTCCGAGCGGCCCGAATCTAGCCAAACCAATTACACAGTGTAAATAACATTGCAAGTAACTAATAACAATGATAAAATTAAAGCTACGATGCGAACACGGGTGAAATGACCAAAATACCCCTACATTCATCGGCTCGGAATCGAAATATTTTTATGTTTTCAGAACCCTCGTACTCTTACGAGTCTAACCATATAAAATTTATCAAAATCGGACTCTGTTTGCCTATTCAAATCAAGGATTTTCAATAACCCACGCTTGGAGCAAAATCCTCCATTAACACACCTTCAATCATCTATTTTCAGATGTTTAATCCTTGGTTTAACAATATATTAACATAAATTTAGTCTATGAGTGATTACCTGATGATTCTCCTTGATTTCCTCTCAAAATCGCTAAAATCCTCTCCTAGTTTGAAGCCTCCAATGTTTAAAGTTCTGAAATTTTCGAACCCTTCTGTTCTCATAAGACACTAACGACTTCCGCTTTTGTGGAATCTTACTCGCTTAGGCGAGACCGCTTCTGCGGTTACTTTGTCACTTATGTGACTCATCCATAACGGGTGATGACCACTTCTGCGGTCAGGGTATCGCACCTGCGAGACCGCCTCGGCGGTCGATTGGCCGCTTCTGCGAACCTCAACCAGTCATCCAAATTCGCTTTTGCGACCAGGGCTCGCTTCTGCGAGCCCATTCCTGCGAAATTATTACCGCTTCTACGGAAAAACCCCGGCCAGCCAAATATCACATCTACGACCCTCACTCTACTTCTACGGATCGCTTCTGCGGTCCAAGCTTCGCAGAAGCGGAAACAACAGAAGGTAGGTAAAAACCTGCTGCAATTTCAAATTTTTGGTCCATTTGACCCCCAGAAACACTCCCGAGGCCCCCGAGAACTCAACCAAAGCCACCAACCCACTCCAAATCACGATACAAACTTGTTTCAATCATAAAAATATATCATTAAACACAAAAATCATCAAATTATGGCAGATTCAAGCCTAAGTTTCAACCAAAACTTCCGAAACCTACATGCTATCAAAAACCCGACCAAACGACATCCGAATGACATGAAATTTGCAGACATATCCAAAATCACCTAACAAAGCTACTGCAATTCCATTCCGACTCTCGGATCAAAATCTCACATATCGATCGGATTTCCAAAAATTTCAAACTTTGGCATTTCAAGCCTAATTGAGCTACAGACCTCCAAAATACATTCCGAACGCGCTCCCAACCCCAAAATCACCTAACGGAGCTAATGGAACCATCGGATTTCCGTTCCGAGGTCGTCTTAACAGTGTTCCGAATATGGGCTATTTTTTAACTATAAAGCTCTCATTTTGGGACTAAGTGTCCCAAAATGCTCCAAATTCTATAACCGAACCTCCCGACAAACTACAATAGCAGAAATGGACTTAGGGAAATAGTTAAATTAGGGATCAGGGCGTAAATTTCAAAAATGACCGGCCGGGTCATTACATCTTCTCATACTTAAAAGATTCGTTCATCCTCGAACGAGCATCGAAAAACTGATCGACGCCACCGCCGGACATGAACTACTAAGTTTCTTGGACGCATACTCTAGCTATAACCAAATCCTGATGGCTGAGGAAGATCAAGAGAAAACCACGTTCATCACACACCGGGGTACCTACTGTTATAGAGTGATGCCCTTCGGGCTCAAGAACGCAGGGGCCACTTACCAAAGGCTGGTCACTAAGATGTTCAAGGAGAAACTTGGGAAAACCATGGAGGATTACATCGACGACATGCTAGTGAAGTCGGTAAGGAAGGAGGATCGCATCGACCACTTGCGAGAGGCCTTCGAGATACTAAACAAATACGGAATGAAGCTGAATCCCGAGAAACGAGCATTCGGCGTAGCATCAGGAAAGTTCTTTGTCTTTCTCGTATCTCAAAGAGGGATCGAAGTCAACCTCGATCAGATCAAGGCAATCGCCTCAATACCCGAAACACTCAGCAGCAAGAAACAGGTTGAGAAGTTGACAGGCCAAATAGCTGTCCTCTCCCGCTTTATCTCGCGATCGTCAGATAGATGCCAATAAATTCTTCAGCATGTTAAGAAAGGACAACGGATTCCACTGGAATGACAAATGCGTCAAAGCCCTGCAAGAACTGAAGGCATATCTATCGTCGCCACCATTGTTGTCAAAAGCAAAACTAGGTGAGCCTCTATTGACATATCTAGCCGTATCGGAAGTTGCGTTTAGTGCGATACTGGTTTGTGAAGAAAAAGGTACGTAATCACCTATCTATTACATTAGAAAAACCCTGGTGGACGTCGAAACTCGGTACCCACTCATCGAGAAATTGGCTTTGGCACTGAACACGACTTCCAGATAGCTGAGACCCTACTTCTAGTGCCACCCCATCGGAGTAGTGACCACTTTCCCTCTGAGGAGCATCCTACACAAGCTCGAACTATCGGGCCGCCTCGCTAGATAGGACATAGAGCTTAGCGAGCATGACATCACCTATATCCCTAGAATCTCCATCAAGTCACAAGTCTTCGCCGACTTAGTGGCCGACTTCAGTGTCAAAATCACCAGAGGCGGAGAAAGAAGCCCTGCAAGCCGCTTCAAACACCGACCCTTGGATTCTCCACACCGATGGGGCCACAAATGCCTCGGGATCGGGACTGCGACTCATCCCCGAAGTTCCCACGAGCGTGGTCATTCGCTAGTCCATACGATGTTCCTAGATGACTAACAACGAGGCCGAATATGAAGCTGTTATTGCAGGTATAAAATTAGCCATCAGGTATGGAGCTCGCCGACTGGTCCTACATTGCAACTCACAACTTGTGGTAAATCAAGTCACCGGGACTTATCAGGTCAAGGAACAGAGACTGCAAAAATACCGAATAGAGATCTGCAAACTAGTGGCCCAGCTATATGAAGTTGTTATTGCAGGTCTAAAATTAGCCATCGGGTACGGACTAGCTAAACTGGCCGCGACCGCCACCAACCTGAATAAAGAAAGCACCGTCACCCTCCTACACTCCGCGATCGACCACACCGAGGTACTCTCCTTGCATCTGACATGGGACTAGCACAATCAATTTGTATCATATTTGCAGGATAGAAACCTACCACACGACAAAAAAGAAGCAAGAAGTTGGAGAAAACTTCGCACACAAGCAGCGAGGTATTGTTTGGTAAACAACGACCTCTACAAAAGGACTTTTGGAGGGCCCCTGGATAAGTGCCTAGGACCCAACCAGGCGATGCCAGTGTTAGAGGAAGTCCATGAAGGTCATTGCGGCACTCATATAGGCAACTGAGAACTCGTGCGATGTCTAATATGGGTTGGGTACTACTGGCCCACCATGAAAAATGACGCGGCGAAATACGTTTGCCAATGCGAAAAATGTCAAAAGTTCGCCCCTCTGATACATCAGCCGGGGGAACCCCTCCACTCGGTCACATCACCATGGCCCTTCATCAAATGGGGAATGGACATCGTCGGACCACTACCCGTCGGACGAGGAAAGGTACGCTTTTTATTAGTTTTAACTGACTATTTCTCCAAGTGGGTGGAAGCAGGTGCCTACGCCCAGATCCGCGAGCAAGAGGTCATCGCCTTCATTTCGGAAGAACATCATATGTCGCTTCGGCATCCCCAAAGAAATAACCTGCGACAATGGACGACAATTCATAGGACAAAAAATAACCGACTTCTTCGACAAATGGCGCATCAAAAGAATACTTTCAATGCCATATCATCTAGCCGCCAACGGCCAGGCAAAGTCATCCAACAAAACCATACTAAACATTTTGAAGAAAAAACTCGAAGACGCCAAAGGATTGTGGCCCGAGCTACTGCCAGAAGTACTTTGGGCATACAAGACTACCCCCAAATCCTCCACAGGAGAAACTACTTACTCATTGGTCTACGGGACTAATGCCATCATACCGGTCGAAGTCGGCGAACCAAGCCTAAGGTACTCGCACACAAGCGGAGAAGAGAACGACGCAAACCGACTACAAGATCTAGATAAAGCCGAAGAAAGAAGGGAAATGTCCCACATTAGGCTAGTGGCCCAAAAACAGCAGATCGAGAGATACTACAACAAGAGAGCGAAAATCCGGCCACTCAAGGTAGGAGACTATGTGTTAAAGTCCAAGACATTGGCATCCAAAGACCCTAACGAAGGAAAGTTGGGCACCAATTGGGACGGACCCTACAAAATCACCGCAGCAACAGACAAAGGCTCCTTCAAGTTGGAAACCATGAACGGGAAGACGCTCCAAAACAACTGGAACATCTCCCACCTCAAACATTTCCATTTCTAAAGAGTATCCCCCAAGTCGTACTCTTTTTCCCTCATTCGAGTTTTGTTCCAATTGGGTTTTCTCGGAGAGGTTTTTAATGAGGCGACGAAGGAGATGCTCGGAAATGTTTAGAAGTTTAAATCCGATACCCCAAGCGTACCGGCGATCGGCACGAACGGCGTATCACAAGGACTAGGGCTACAGCCATCTCCAACATATGAAAGGCCACGGCCATCTCCAATGTATGAAAGGCTACGGCCATATCCAATGTATGAAAGGCTACGACCATCTCCAATGTATGAAAGGCTACGACCATCTCCAATGTATGAAAGGCTACGGCCATCTCCAATGTATGAAAGGCTACGGCCATCTCCAATGTATGAAAGGCTACGGCCATCTCCAATGTATGAAAGGCTACGACCATCTCCAATGTATGAAAGGCTACGACCATCTCCAATGTATGAAAGGCTACGGCCATCTCCAATGTATGAAAGGCTACGACCATCTCCAATATATGAAAGGCTACGGCCATCTCCAATATATGAAAGGCTACGGCCACCCATAAACGCAAAGGCTAAGGCCTTAACGACGTAAGAAAAGACCACGGTCATCCTCGACAAACGAAAGGCCACGACCACCCACATAAGCAAAGGGCCAAGGCCCTGACGGCGTAAGGAGAGACTACGGTCGCCTCCAATATACGAAAGGCTAAGGCCCTAACGACGTAAGGAAAGACCACGGTCATCCTCGACAAACGAAAGGCTACAGCCACCCATATAAGCAAAGGGCTAAGGCCCTGACAGCGTAAGGAGAGACTACGGTCGCCTCCAATATACGAAAGGCCAAGGCCCTAACAACGTAAGGAAAGATCCACGGTCATCTTCGACATACAAAAAGGCTACGACCACCCATAAACGCAAAAGGCTAAGGCCCTGACGGCGTAAGGAGAGATTACGGTTGCCTCCAATATACGAAAGGCTAAGGCCCTAACAATGTAAGGAAAGACCACGGTCATCCTCAACAAACGAAAGGCTACGGCCACCCATAAAAGCAAAAGGCTAAGGCCCTGATGGCGTAAGGAGAGACTACGGTCGCCTCCAATATACGAAAGGCTAAGGCCCTAACGATGTAAGGAAAGACATAAATAAAAGGCCACGCCACGAACAATACAGAAGTTGCAAAAGAAGACACAAAAACACAAGTGGTTCCTATGAAGTCATCAAAAATCATCTTAATAAATTACAAGGTTACAAGATAGTCTCGATTACAAAAAAAGAAAAAATCCTATCTAACCGCCATGACCCCCATCACCTTCCTCCACACCGGCCACACCATCATCACGGTCCCTATTACTTTCGTCCCGAAACACCCTATCAATCCAAGACCCGGTGCCCAACTAGTCCACCTCCGCAAAGGAACCGCCTGTTTGGTCCAAGGAGTCGGGGTCATACCCACAAGCCTTACGTGCGACACTAACGAGGCGACACTGAGCTTCGACCACCACCTCGGTGGCTCTATCGGCGGCCAACAACTCCTCAAACACAGTACATCTCACCTCAGCATATACAAGCATGTCGTGACCCTCGCGAGACGTATCGCCAGTCGGGGCAACAGTATCCGCCTGCTGAGGGGCAGCCACCTCAACCGTTGTGGTCCCGAGCTCGGCAGTAAGGGCATTAACCTTGGCACGCAACTCTGTCGCCTCCACCATCGCCACACAATCGAGGTCCAACTCCCCCTCCCGCTGCTGGAGAAGACTCTCCAACTTAGTGTTTCGGGCCACAACGACCATTAAGTCCACGTCCTCCCTCTCCAATTGGGCCGTACACTTCTGCAACAGCTCATCTGCCAGCTTCAAGCCTTCACGATAAACTCGAAACTGAGGGTCTTAGGTGTAGATGTTCGCCAGTATCTAGTGCTTATTCTGGGCCTCCCGGTACTTCTTCGATGCTTTTCTAAGGGCGGCATTCTTATTTCGCTCCCTCCGGCCCCGCTCCACCTCCAAGATGAGGGTTTGTGAAAAAGGTAAAGAAAAGACATAATTCAAAACAATATTATACCTCAGGGCTCATAAGAGAACTATGAAAAGCAATGACCAAGTCATATCTGTAAGGCAGTGCCGGCGACTCGACGAGACAGATCTCTGTCGCTCACGACCTTCAAAGATTCCGCCTCGGCAGCCCCGCATGGCAAGGACATGTCTGCCGCAGCCTGCTCACTTTCCAGCAGCAAATTGTATCCCGTAGGGATGGTGAGCCGACGGGTGGGACCTATCATCATCATATCCACCCGGGCGTAGTCCTGCTGTGGCACATTCGCGAAAGCAGGAGCCTGTCCGGAAGCAACCCCCTCCTCGTCTATAGCCTCGCCGGAAACAGCTGGCGCACTATCATCCTCAACACGTGGGGAAGCGGTACTCCTCGTAACCTCTCTCAAAAGGGCCACCCTCTGCAACCGGATGGCGTCGCCCATAAAAACTGGCCTCGACTCGGGGCGGCGAGTAATCCCCTTCCTCTGTTCCACGACCACCCCCTTTCCAAGGAGTAGTCGGCGCCTCTTTCGCTCCTACGGCTCATCATCCTCTGAACCCTCCTCTTCAACAAGAAGAGGTGGAGGCAAAGAGTCCACTCTGGACGCCGGGTCATCCACTGGCTCAACTACGGGACAAGAAGTCATGGGAACGTCTGCAAAGACCGGCTCCTGAATTGCGGCTTCGCCCTCTGGATGGGCAGCGTCAGAAACATCATCACCAGATGCTACCACATCTGCTCGATCACCCTCAGGATGAATGACCTTAGGGGTGCTCTCTCTCACGTGAAGCACGTGTTCGGAATCCATCGACGAGGAATAGGCGGCACGACGTCTCCTTCTCTGCGGTGCACTCCGGGCTGCCAACACAGTTATAAGAGTGTATCAGAAAATGTACATCTAAATAGAATATGAGTTCGCCAAATTCGGAACCACTACCATACCTGGAAGACCATATTTTGTAGTAAAGTCAGCCCACGTTCTGCATTCCTCTGCGAAGGGGATCAGCCACCCCACCCAAGCTTTTATGTCCGGTATGGACTAGGTGTATGGACCCTTGCTGCATCCATATAACATAATAAGATGATGAAAAGTCGAACATGCATAAAGTAAATAAACGTAAGGGATAACACTTATGTTCGGCATTCCATGCCTCAGGAAACCCGGCTGGGTCCGATACCAAATCCGAGGTTCGGACGAAGAAATACTTCAGCCAGAACTGACGATTAGGTTTGTCGTCCGTCTCGACGACAAGGCCCTTCATCCCTCGATTCTTCAGTTGGAGCATCGTCCCTCTCATGAATCCGGGACTGAACAGCTGCAACATATGGTATACCGTGACATCTAAGCCGGCCCTCTCGGCATACGTCGTCAGAATGCGGTATATTTTCCATGTGTAAGGGGTAAGCTGAGCCGGATATACGTTGTAGAACCGGCAAAGCTCTTCCGCCAACGGATAAATGGGGAGGCTACACCCCATTATCAAAGGGTACTCGTAGAAGGCACATAACCCAGGCCTATGTACATTAGCGAGGTCCCCTCCAGCCGTCTGCACAACAGCCGCCTCCGAAATCTAACAAGATGCTCGGAGTTCGTTTAGGAGAGGTTCGGTAAAAGTGGACCTCTCCCATGCAGGAGTAGCACCCTTTGTTGGGAAATCCCTCCGAACATATAGTTCGCGGGGAAGCATATTATCCACATAAATGGGGACGAGTGGTTTACGAGGCTTCTTACCACCCTCCAATAACCGGGAAATCCCTGGAAGTAGCTTCACCCTCGTCTGTCCCACGACGACGACCACCCTTAGCCATTTTTAGAAATGTTAGATAAAATGTACGTTGGTGCTCGGCAAGTATGGTCGGGTGCTAGTCATGGTCCTCCAGTTTGGGTCGTGACAATAAAGAACCTTTTCATGAAGAATAGAAAGTCTTGAAATCTCTCACTATTTATAATAAGACAGTACACGGGATTCGAAGAGGTTTGCACCAGAAAAGAGGCGGGAAACCGAAACGTCATGTCGCCTTTCTGGCCTGCCTCGGGAGCAACCGTAATCATGACGCATGCCGTCAACAAACGACGATTCAGAAGAATATGCCACGTGTGTGTATGCGGATAGACCCAGTGCGGGTCGACTTTATCCACCCATTGCAGATATATGCCGAATACATCTCCAATAGGCGGAGGGACTAACTGTATGGGGTCGAATCGGATGTAATGCGGGTCGAGCACGTATCCTTATACGGCCGTAGACGTCGGACAATATCATCTCTTACGTCCATACGACGAAAGGGGTATACCCCGACCATAGAGGCGTATCGACAGACTTGCCCGTACAGACGGCCCGACTTCCCCCCCTATGCTGTTATTGTAATAATAGTAGCTCCGAAATGTTGTAATGTGTTGGCGAGGGGACCTTCCTTTTATATAAGGAAGGGTCTCCCCCATTTGTAAGGCAAGTGTTATTAGTTAATAATAATACAACTCTCTCTCTATCTATCATTCTCTCTCTATTTCATCTCTCTATTACTAACTAGCTTTAACACTTCATCAAGATTCATTACAATTTTATAAGAACAATCTTCATATGAATCTAAAGATCTATCTTTGGATATATTACCATTGATTCCGATTTACCCTCTCATATATTCTTTGATTGTTTTTAGCTCAAAAAAGTAACCGATAATTTTTGAGTCAAACAACTTTATTTTCTAAAGTGACAAATATTTCTTACTTAAGTAGCAGATAAAATAACAAAAGGGAGCACATAAATTTTTCATTTTTGACTCCTTTGCTTTATGAATTTATCTTTTTATTTATAGTTGTTTTTCCTTATGTCGATGTCCGTACTGTCCATAAAATTGAGAGAATAATTTTTATATTTTGAGATAAAGTTCGAGAAAATGTATTACTAATTATTAATGTATGACATGAAGGGCAGAGTAGTACGTTTTGCAGGAAAAAGTCAACTAGAATACTTTTCATTGTTAGTGTTAAGTATTAATTATTTCGTAGTCCTCTCGCGCCCTTGAATGTAACATGCAGAAGACCGAGTTCGTGAGGTGGAACACGTCCACGTTCTACACTCATGGGAGAATAAGTTATTATTCGTATTTAATTTCTTGAATTTTATAAATGTTGGGAATTCACGATAAGTTATGGCCCTCCATCCAGAGAGTTTGATTAGTCCAATAACATTAAAAGTAATAGTAGTTCTTTTTTATTTGTCATCATATGTAAATTTAAAATTTAAAATTTATAGATTCTTATAAAGTAAATATATGATACGCAATTGAAAATATATATATAAAGTATGTAAAAACTATTAGATTCACGTTAACCTACACCTATTAAGTTACGCCCTTGCTTGTCACGTAGTTGACAATTAATGTGGGAAACTCAGTTGTGTATCAGAACTCAGAAGGTCATAAACTTTAGGGACGGAGCTAGAAGCCCAACTACGAGTTCGACTGAATCTAATAGTTTTTGCTCAAATAATATATTTTTTGTTAAAAAATTCATAAAATATATAAAAATATTAAATTTAGAACCCATTTATAAACACTTCAAATTATTGTTCTAAAATCTAGAACCATAAAGTTGGAATCCTAACTCAAATCATTATCAATTTCTATTATGACTTCATGATTCGGTGAATTGTCCTCTTGGTGACACAAAATGGTTTATGATGTACATTAAAAAGAGAGAAACAAAAAAAAAATGGTTATGATAAGAGTAAAAGATTTAAGTTAGACAGTTATTAACATATATAGTTTAACAATATATTAGGTTTAATACTGTCCAATCCATATTAACTATAAGAAGCTACATGTTCTTAGTGTAAAAATTGCACGGACGCCTATTTGGTCGTCCTCATTTAATTTATATTCACTTTTAAAAAAAAGTTTTTAACTTGTACCCATTATTTAAACAACTTCAGGCATCTTTCTCATTCTCCTTCTTCTCCTTCATTCAACTTGGAATATTGTTATGCGTTCTCGCCTGATCATTCATATATATATCTGCTTGTCCCATTATGTTCAGTTTGGTCTTATTCACAATAATTTAACCTCTTAGATATTTTAATTTTACAGGCACATTGGCTTTTAGTTCTAATTTATCTGTTGTAACTTGTTTTCATGTCGAGGATATTTTTCATTCTTTAATCTTTGAAATGAACAACATCAATCGCTGCTAATCATGATTTATCAAATTCATTGTTGTTTAGACCTTCGGCTCTAAGACTGCTAAAGTTCAGTAAATACAAAACAAATTTTGGGCCTAGAATGCTGAAGTTCATCACAAACAGAATAAAGTTTCAGCTAAAATATACTGAAGCTCAGTAAATACAGAACAAAGCTTCAGTAAAACATGCTGAAGTTTAGTAAATACCGAATAAAACTTCAGCTACTAGAATGCTGAAGTTCAGCAATTACAGACAAAAACTTCAGCCAAAATATGTTGTAGTTTTATTGAACTGGAGTTTGTCATTTGCACTATGAACTGATGTTTGCGTTATTGCCTTTGCAAGTCAAGCCAAACTTCATGCAAAAAATATCTCAAGTTCTGCTACACTTTAGGCAAAACATCTTGAAGTTCAAACTTACATAACTTTTTGCTATTTCAGACTTGTATGTTAGTTACACAAAAAGTGAACACGCTTACAATTTTTCTTACAAAGCAGATATAAATTAAAAGGTGACCCAAAAAATAGGTATATATGCAAGTGCCCCGTACTTAGCTACTCTTAAATAACTCGATACTGTAACATATTTTGAAGATCTCATAATATTTTGAAAGATTTACAAGGAAATTAAAACATCGACTACCTTGTCAATCCTTTATAAAAAAACAAGAATTATAGACTTCTGATACATAACTTTCGTGTTAGGGTTAGCAATAACTTTACTACTATAATAATACGTCACATTAAAATATAAATTGATGTTCAACGAAAATGTTAGGCTATCTAAAACCATACGATTAAGTTTGGCAAAGGGGTGAATAGGAAACTCCGAGGGTAGTTCGGCTGGTAAAGGCTTATGGATAAAGTCCTTCAGGTCGTCAGTTCGAGCCCCTGCAGGGTCACCAGAGGCATTACAAATCGATCGCGTCTCCAGGGTCCCGTAGAACTAATCGTGCACCCGCCTTGAAACAGCGAGACCCGATAAGTACAGCTAATCTGATTCGCAAAGCGATGCCCGAAAACTACGATTAAAAAAAGAAAAAGGAGGGGTGAATAGGACCAATGAATAAACAACGATGGAGTGAAACCAAGGTAAAAGAATTTAAGACACATAATATAGAAGGTGACAACTATAAATACTTTAATTTAGAATTATTCGGTAGCGATAATAAGGAAGATTGATAGACGAGTAATCTTGCTTCCATTTTTATGAAGTTTTTGAGGTGAGATATATAATTTTTGTTCATCTATCTGACTATTCCTGTTTATTTTATTTTATTTTTGAATTAATGTATCAAATTACATACAAACATAATTTTATATAACTATTTATTAGACATAATGCATCATTTATAATTTTATATGATAAAAAACAATCCTCAAGTCATAGATGAAAGATAAAATGTGGATCAACTCGAAAACATGACAATCAAAATAAAAATTATTAACAGAATTAGTTCATATACTTTTAAAATGTTTTAAATGATCTTATTACTACTTTCTTTGGTCCATAATAAGTAATTTTGTTTAATCTTTTTTTTTGTGGTTCAAATTATCTGATTTTTTTTCAGATTTCAAGAATGAATTAATTTTTTTACATTGCCCTGAGAGTAAATAGTGTTGGAGTACGTGTTATGAGTGTTTAATTGAAGAAACAGTAAATATTAATATGGTTAATTTTATTGCTAATTAGTGTTAAATATTATAAAATCACGAGGGTCTAGTGTAAATATTTACGTAGGCAGTTTGTTTCTATCTATCCAAATCTTGATGAACAAATGTACTACTCCCTCCGATTTATAATAAGTGTCCAATTTGCCTTTTTATTTTGGTTCAAAATAAGTGTTCAGTTATGTAATTAAGAAAAAATTTAATTTGTTTTTACAAAATAACCCCTTATGTACATATCTCTAAAAAGTTTTCTTACTCCTCACATTAAATATTTAATTAGGAGTAGTTTAATCATACTATGTATTTTGTATAGAATTTAATATTTTCTTAATGGGCGTGCTAAAAGCAATTTGGATACTTATTGTGAACCGAAAGGGAGTATAATTGAACTAAACACCCCTATTGTTGAAAAAAGAGAGTAAAGCAATACTGCTTCTGTCTCATATTGTGTGTCATATTTTTCTTTTACACGTTTCCTAAAAAATATTAATTAGAAAATAAATTGGACTACTCAACCTTTATTTATGTTTAAGATATAATCTCTCTTAATTGAATATTTATTTTAGGTAGAATGGCCTAAGCTATACTTGTGCCACTATATCATGCGGGTCCTCCTACTTTACTTTTTTTCATCCAGACATTTTAACTTGTTCAAAATCTATATTTTAAACCTCTCTGGCCGTGTGTGTATTTCACTTGCTTGACGTGGATGACATATCATATTCCACGTCATTTTTTATATTTTATCTACTAAAAACACTTATTATATACTATTTCCTTAAAGAAAAAGAAAAGAAAATCAATGTCTCAATCTCATCTCTCTTCCCTAAAACTTACAAATTTCTTCTTCTTAGTAAATATCAAAATTAAAAGGAAAAAAAATTAGTATTTGATAGCAGAGATGGCCACTTTTAATAAAGGACTCCACGAAAAAATGACTGTCCATCGAAACTAAAAGCTTCATAAATGAAGTTTAATTTTTTTCTTCGTTCTTGTTAGAGAAAGTTATAATGATAATTTGAATGTATAATATCATTTTATAATGTAAAAAATTGTTGAAGATGATGTTTTAGATAGTTAGTCTTAGTTACTCATTTGTCATGTTAATTTCAGCCAAAGCTTTAATTGATTATAAAATCTTAACTATCAGCGAACTGAAATTCCAAATAACTTGAGAGATGGCCACATTTAATCAAACTATCTTCACACATAGAAAAATAATCAAATTATATCAAGAAATGAAAAAATGTAGTGTAATTAATTGAGAAATTGGAGGAAAAAAAAATTAAAAGCTGCTCTATCCCATTAGCCATGACGATGATTCAAAATATAAATTACAATATAGAGAAGGAGAATAGGCGTCTCAGTTACTTAAGCCCTGGCCGTTGGTTTTGGTCCCAAAGAATCGTATAGGAGAGCTGGAGAGGTATGAAAAGGGAGAGGGCTGTTGTGGGGGTTTGGGGGGGGGGGGGGGGGGAGTTGGTAAGAAAAAGAAAAAGCATACAGGAGGGGGAGGGGGACGAAAAGGGAGGGTAAAATGTACTGGTTCATTTTAATTCACTTTAATTATTTTGGATGCAAATATTTTAGTTTATTTTAATTATTTTTGGTTCAAGCTATTCATATTCACGCTTTTTGTTCGCATAAATTATACCTATTTTGTCCAGCTCAATTATTTTACTGTCACATGTGCTTGGTCAACAATCAAAGAGGCTTAAAATATAGACTTTGATCAAGTTAAAGTGTTTAGACGAAAACAAGTGAAGTTTGGGGACCGGTATGACAAAGTGTGACAAATATATGTGCCATTTAGGCCATTCTGCCGTTATTTTATTTACGTGTTATCTCCTTCTTCAAGAACACCTATTACTAAGGCCCCGTTTGGCCATGAATTTTGCCAAAATAAATTTGGAATTTTTTTTTAAAACTCATGTTTGACCATAAATTTTGCCCATATTTTTGTCATATTCCAAATTCCAAATATCAAAATCCGCTATTGAGCTAATTTTGGGCCAAAATCTCAAAGCTTGCGAATTATATACATATTTTGCCAAAATAAAGTTGGAAAATATATTTAGAAAACGTATGTTCAAAGATATTTCATCTTTAAACCAAACTTTACCCAAATCAGATTTTTCAAAATAAATTTAAAATTTATGGCCAAACTCTAGCTAAGGGTAAAAAAATGAAAAAAAAAATCAATTTTATCTTGAATTCTAAAATGATAAATAATTTGAAATAACTATTTTTTAATAATTAAACTATTAATACGAGACGGGGAATAAAATCATATATCAAAAAAGGGAGAAAATATAGGGTTGGAACTTGTAATAGTCCAACAAGCTACCTGTATTATTTCAGAAATTAGCCATTGGTCAATATTCACTGTTAGAAAACCAGTTGTCCTTTTCCCACTTTAGTCAAGAAAAGGCCAAAAAATAAAGAAAAAGGCTAAAACTCAAAGAAAATTCCTACAGCCTTACAACTCTCTCATTCTTTCAACTTTCAGCTTAACCAACACCACTCAACTACCCACCCCCACCCCACCCGGCCAACCCCCACTCCCACTCCCACCCCCACCCCAAACTAAAGACACCCATTTAATCCAAATTTCTCATACACATATATTCTGTATATATATTTGACTGTATTTTGGGTATTTGTAGAAGAGAAAAAAAAAGAGGATCAAGAATGGCACAAGAGAAGTTCATAGTAGAAGTTGAACCAGCAAAACCTTCCCAAAATGGAAAGCCATCAATGGGTGCTGTTTATAGAAGTCTTTTTGCTAAAGATGGATTTCCTCCTCCTATTCCTGGACTTGACAGTTGCTGGGATATTTTCCGGTTAGAACTAAAAAAAAAATTATTTTTTATTTTGTTAATACTTTGCTAAAGTTTTGGGTTCTTGTCTTTTTTATTTTTAATTTAAAAACTTGATTTTTTTTTGTTGAATCTGATTGTTTGTTTGGTTTAGTCAAGGTGGAGCATTTTTGCTTTATTTATTTGATCAGTTAGAATAAAGTTATAATTTTTCTGTTACTTTGATTTGCTATTATTTTGGGTTCTTGTCTTTTTTGTTTTTAAATTGAATATTTTGATCTTTTTGTTGTTGTTGAATTTAGTTGTTTGTTTGGGTTAAGAAAAGGTGGATTTTTTTTAGCTTTATGTATCTGACGAGTAGCTTAAAGTTCAAAGATTTGATTTTATTTTACTTTTTTGCAAAATATATATGAATTTGATCTAATTTTTAAATGTTCTTTGCAATTCTTATGGGCTTTTAATTTTTTTTGGAAACTTGAGAATGAGATGATTAACAAAAAGTTCCAAGAATTGACGTTGACTTTTGGGTATTTCTTTTTTCTGCAAAATCTTCACTCTTACTACTTCATATGATTAAAAAGTCACAATTTTTTGGCAATTCATTATATACTTAATTTACATGATTTCACCGGTAATGCTACTACTGGTCATGTATGTCACAGATGCCTTTACATTTAAGACATTGTACTGCCTTGAGCTGATCATGAATATAGGAAATACATCTGCTTACTCTTGCACTAGAAAAGCCAAATGGATCTATATTGATAACTTCAGAGATTCTAGTATCTTTTTGCAAATTTGCGCAAAAATCCTTTGAAGGGATTTTCGATATTGTAACACTGCTTTAGAATTATAGCACACTGATGCCCCCGGGCTTTGGTCTGGTGGTAAGAGCGCAGCTCGTGGTACAGCTTGATGAGTTAAAATCAAGCTGCAGACAGAAACCTGGTGGTGTAGTATTTAAGTGGAGAATAGTAGAGGTGTGGGGCCATTATCCACTGAGTTTCGAACTGTGCGCCTGTTGGCCCTTGGAGATTTCTGGGTTATAAATATAAGAAGATAAAAATCATAGCACGCTGTTTTGCTCTTTAAGAGTGAATATCTTTAAATTAATTAGGCGTAATTCTATAGAGAGTATAACTTCAAAATGGGCCTGTATGAAGCAGAATGGATGGAAAGGATTCATATGGTTAACCCCCAGACTACTGAGCTCAGTTTATTCATTGATATCGCTTCAATGTAGGTCTTTCTCCATTAGTAAGGAAACACATTAGATTTTCGAGCTTTATTTATTTTTATTTTTTGATAAGGTAAGTTCAGTATTGCGAAAAAGTGGCACCAAATAAGTGCTTGGGGTGTGTAGATTTTTTAGCTTTATTGTGCTCCTCTATTCAGGATAACTTCATATACAAGCTTGCACTTGACTGTACAAGCCTAAACTTTTTTGACTCCACCAGTCCTCATTGTTTGTGTTCGTTCTAGTAAATGTTGATCTGGTAGTTTGTCAGAACATGCAGCTATTTGTTTTAGTCAATAAATGCTTGTAGATATTTGCCTGTGTGCTCAAATGACTAATTCCATTATTACCCAATAGCAGATCTTACAGGCATTTTCTTTTTATGTCACAGTTTGTCAGTGGAAAAATATCCTAACAATCGGATGCTTGGACGCCGTGAGATTGTAGATGGAAAAGTACGGTGTTACCATGAGTAGTTGCATATGTTGTGATTCCTTCCTCCGCCGGGGTTCTCTTTTTCTAAATTGATTTTAGCTGATTCGTGTATTTGTTATTATTTTCAGCCTGGCAAGTATGTGTGGATGTCTTACAAAGAAGTATATGACATTGTGATTAAAGTAGGAAATTCCATCCGGAGCTGTGGTGTGGACGAAGTGAGTTCCTATATTCTATTTGATTTACTTTACTGAAAGCTTGGTTGACTGAGAATAATGCCAATTATAAGTTCTTATTTACTGTTCTAGTGTTTGAGTTGTGTCATCAAATACTGCAGATGATAATGCCTTTTCTGTGCAGTGTAGCTACTCATTTGTTGCCTAGTTCATTAGGAGCAACGAAAAGCTATCACTTCTGTTCTTTTTTTGATGGGTGAACAAAAAGCTTGGTTCACTTTCTCCGATGGTCAGTTAGGCTCTTTAGAATTCACTCCCTTAAACAATGGAGAGATTTTATTGTTGAATTATATTTCACTTATTCTTTTTGAAGTTAGTGTGTGTTCTCTGCCTATTGTTTACTTGTGTAGACTCGTGTATAGGACTTTTTAGCTAGTTTCTTATTGCTCGTTTTCCTTGGTTATTTGTACGTTCAATTAGTATCTCACTTCAATTTGACTTCTGATGTTAGGGAGACAAATGTGGTATCTATGGTGCCAATTGCCCTGAGTGGATAATGAGCATGGAGGTAAATTTTTCTGTTCCTTCTATTTTATCCGATTTTCTCCTTTTGTCTGTTTGATGGTTTTAGACAAGAGGGGTTGCTCTGATGGTAAGCAACTCCCCACTTCTAACCGAGAGGTTGTGAGTTCGAGTCTCCCCAAGAGCAAGGTGGGAAGTTCTTGGAGGGAAGGATGCCGGGGTCTATTTGAAAACAACCTCTCTATCCTAAGGTAGGGGTAAGGTCTGCGTACACACTACCCTCCCCAGACCCCACTAAGTCTCCCCAGACCTCACTAAGTGGGATTATACTGGGTTGTTGTTGTTGTTGTTGTTGTTGTTGTCTTCTGTTTGATGGTTTTCAAACAAAATTAAGGACTTCCACTGCTACTTTTTGGTTGTATTTTATTTGTATAATTATTTCCTAGCTGATGAAGAGGTACATAACATTTAATTTTAGATGTATCGATCATAGTTAGTCTGATTATCTGCGGCAATCAGAATGTTCTCTTTTCTTCTTCTATGCGACTCTCTCTTGGTTGAATCGCTGGCCTTACACTTTAAATTTAAACAACCATATATTTGTTTCATATATAACACATAGTTAAATATGACTAATAGGAGGAACCCTGGTTTAATGAAATAGTTAAGGTTGCCTATGCTTGAATATTCTTGTAAACACTGTGTGTGTTAGGAGGTCAGTTGGCCAACCGGGTTGGGACTCATACTGGCATGTGCCCTCCTTTTCACCTCTAAATGAGGATATAGATTGGCTTAGTCCACTTTCTATCATCCTTTTGATGGTTCTGTTTTCTGCTTGAATATTCTTGTAAACACTGTGTGTGTTAGGAGGTCAGTTGGCCAACCGGGTTGGGACTCATACTGGCATGTGCCCTCCTTTTCACCTCTAAATGAGGATATAGATTGGCTTAGTCCACTTTCTATCATCCTTTTGATGGTTCTGTTTTCTGCTACGTATCATAATTCATATCAACCTCTCATTTTAGGATATTTTAGCAATTAAGCCTTCTCCTTAATTGTTGTTAGCTCTGATAACGACTCTTTCATTGCAGGCATGCAATGCTCATGGACTTTACTGTGTGCCTCTGTATGACACCTTAGGTATGCACCCTCCTCTGGTTAGAATAGTGGTTTGAGTGTCTTCCTTATTTTTCTAGTGTTTTTTGTTTTGTTTTTGCAATTTATTATTCTTGGTGTTACTTTTATAGATAGAAGGCATCTTCTTGGATTGGTTAAATAAGATGCGTTTTTCTTGTGGCCTTCTATTTTATGTTTTATCTCTGAAATAAAAGGAACCTCTTGCTTTGTAATGACCGAAAATAATCTTCTTTGTGTGCTTTAGGTGCTGGTGCAGTGGAATTTATCATTAATCATGCCGAGGTTAAAATTGCTTTTGTTGAAGAGAAAAAACTTCCTGAGGTATGCCTGTTCAAAATTAAAACTTTTGATTGACGTCTGATTTATATTCTGAGACGTCTGACTCCACAGGCATGTTCCTCATACTTGGTATAGAACAGTCATGTCTCGTAAGCCACGAGTTATTAAGAACTTAATAGTTGAATCAATTTGACTCACCATTTCAGTAATAAGACTAATTTGTTTTTGAGCATCAGTGTGCTGTTTTAAAAAGATATGCATAATTCACATTCAAATATCACTGTTCCATAGTAATATCATGTTGGGTAGCGCATTGTATTCTATATTTTCCTTGACACCACTGTGTTTGAGATGGTTCCTTGAAAATCTATTTGCAAAGGCAAAAATTATGGTTTCTAAAGGTTGTTGCTTCAGATGTTTTTCTATTATATTTGGTAGCCTGTGCCTTTTAATAACTAGGGATGTCCTTTCTTACTAAAATATGTGCTCATCCCTTTTCAGCTTCTGAAAACTTTTCCAAATGCAGCAAAGTACGTGAAGAGTAAGTCAATTGTAAATTCAGCTCCTATTTTAAAGTGTGGATAGATGAAATGGTATAACAAATTTGTTTCGTGTTTGTAATCACCAGCTGTTGTGAGTTTTGGGAATGTAACTCCTCAACAGAAGGAAGAGGTTGAAAAGTGTGGGGTGGCTCTATACTCGTGGGATGAGTTTCTACAATTGGTAAGTTACTTCTATAGCTATCAGATTTGTCTAGTGTTTTGTTAGATGTCATCATTAAGGAGTGTTGTAATTTTGATGCTAAGATTATGGTTTTGAATATGAGACAACAAATGGAGAATATAATTTTTTGATTTCTTAATCTCATATATAGAGTTACATGGCTCGAGTTTAACTCAGATTTGCACATTTTCATTTAAACTTGTTTTTTAATTTTTTTGGGGCTAAATTTCAGATTCCACCTTCAAAATCTTCTCTCCATTGTAATATTTCTTTTAGGCTCGTACAATGCAGCCAGTGATGTTACTGGAAATACTTATTGATCAGCTTTTTGGAATAAGTTTGTAGTCTTGACATTTACATGGAATGATCTGTTGAGATGACAACAGTTTATATGCCTTTTGAACTAACGCGCAAACTCCTCAATGTGCAGGGAAGTGAAAAACAGTTTGATCTTCCAGTGAAAAAGAAGGAAGACATTTGTACAATAATGTATACTAGTGGAACGACTGGAGATCCCAAAGGTGTGCTGATTTCAAATAATAGCATTGTTACTCTTATAGCTGGAGTACAGCGTCTGCTTGGGAGTGTGAATGAGTCGGTAATGAATTATTTGTTCTTAATTTTCCTGCCTTTTCACGAAAAGCATAGCTACATTATAGGCTTGACGATCTGACCTTTTCACGTTGCAGTTGACAGTGGATGATGTATACCTTTCATATCTTCCCCTGGCACATATCTTTGATCGGGTTATCGAAGAATGTTTCATTAATCATGGTGCCTCAATAGGATTTTGGCGAGGGGTAAGATGTTCAGATCTTCAGCTAAATCATGGTACAGATAATTACTTATGCATTCCTAATCATGTCCCCAGGATGTCAAGTTACTAACTGAAGATATTGGAGAGCTGAAACCAACTATCTTCTGTGCTGTACCTCGGGTACTAGACAGAATATATTCAGGTAATATCTTTGTGGTCCAATTATTCACATTCTTTTCTTATTGGTGGTATACCTTTGACTGAGTGGCTTCTATTTCTTCTCAAATGCTGGATATGTTTTGACTAGTTCGTTTAAAAATTCTCAGGTTTGCAACAGAAAATTTCTTCTGGGGGTCGGCTTAAAAGCACCTTGTTCAATCTTGCCTATGCTTAGTAAGTGCTGTTCTTTGTCAAATGAAGTAAAATATGGCAACTTCTTCTGGAACATAAGCATTTGTATCCATAAGCTAACATATTGACTTTTTCTTAAAAAAATATTAACTTTCTAATTATGCTTATCTTCAGCCCATATGCTGACTATTTAGCTTACTCTTTGTTTTGGTCCATCCCTAAAATATGACCTCTTTCCCTAAACTAAAACTTTTCTCCTCCAATTATTCAGATTAATGTAATCCTTTTGTGGACAATCAACAAGAATTAAAATACTACGTTTTTATTTATATGACAAGATCATGTTGATATAAACTAAGTACTATTTTATATTATTTCAAATTTGATGGGAACAAATTCTGGACTTTCTCTTATCTTTTGATAGTTTATTTACCAAACTCAGTATAATAAATCAAGCATTTTACTCTCCCTAGAAAGCTAACCGAAGCTTGTTAACATTGGATGGAAGAAATAATATTTTCTGTTCGCATACATGCTTTTTCCCACCTGAATTTAAACCGATCATTTCTTCCATGATTTAGGTGTAGTATATTGGAGAACTTTGGTAGTGATTTGTGGTTAGCATAAAAGTAAATCTTAGTTTGAGTTATTTTTAGTGGTGGAGGCTGTTACCTTAACTTTTGAACTTCTACAGCAAACACTACAATTTGAAGAAGGGACGTAAACACTTTGAAGCTTCTCCGCTTTCTGACAAAGTTGTCTTCAGTAAGGTATTGGAAATGCCCTTGGAGCAGCTAGCAAATCCATTTTTTCCTATTCTTCTTTCCATCTTCCAGTTAGTTCGTAACTCCTGTTGTTCTTTTGCTTAGGTAAAAGAAGGGCTGGGAGGCAAAGTACGTCTTATATTATCTGGAGCAGCGCCCCTTGCAGCTCATGTGGAAGCTTTTCTGCGAGTTGTGGCATGTTGCCATGTTCTTCAAGGATATGGTATCCCATTCTTTCAATATATTATGTGTTTAGCTGAAATATGGATGAAGAAATTGTTGGCTTTTAGCTTTTATCTCAAACATAGATGGTATAATGTAAAATCATCTCTTTATAGAACTTGATTGATGGGAGCATCTCCTAGATCTTCTCTAATGATCCAACATATGTATTAATTGCAAGACTTTGTTTTCTAGTTGCTGAATAATGAACGTCTTTTCTTTCTATTCTCATTTAGGTCTGACTGAAACATGTGCTGGTACATTTGTCTCACTACCAAACCAGTATGATATGCTTGGTACCGTTGGTCCCCCGGTGCCCAATGTGGATGTGTGCTTGGAGTCCGTCCCTGAAATGGCATATGATGCTCTATCAAGCACGCCACGTGGAGAAGTATGTGTGAGGGGAGACACTCTTTTTTCAGGCTATTACAAGCGTGAGGACCTAACAAAAGAAGTCATGATTGATGGGTGGTTCCACACAGGTTTGTTTTTTCGTGTTGAAGTTAAACTGACTAATGTCTGCTTGTCAGGTAGAATTTGAATGGACCTTGGATCTAACTTTCTTTCTTCAGGTGATATTGGCGAGTGGCAACCAAATGGTAGCTTGAAAATAATTGATCGCAAGAAGAACATTTTCAAGCTATCACAAGGTGAATATGTTGCTGTCGAGAATTTGGAGAATATATATGGCAATAATCCTGTAATTGACTCTGTAAGTATCTACTTTAGATGTAATGGCCTCTTTATTATAGCAAAAACATGGTTCAGAAGGTATACTTTTATTTTCCGTTGGTATCTTCAGTGGCTTACGTCTGCAGTTTCAGCTTTCTACATGAACAATGTTGAGCAATGTTCATCTTTAATGCCGACAATTTATGGTCTAGCTTCGCGGAAATAATATGCTTTTACGAAAGAGGACTGTTATACAACCAGAATGTATTTTTTCATGTTGATTTTCTTGGAATGTTTTAACTGGACGGTCTATTCATGTTAGACGTGAACTGATGAAAGTGGACTGATTTCTTTTTCTACCTCGACTCCAGATATGGATATACGGAAACAGTTTCGAGTCTTTCCTTGTTGCTGTTCTTAACCCAAACCAACGGGCAGTTGAACAATGGGCCCAACAGAATGGCGTATCTGGGGATTTTGATTCCCTATGTGAAAATTCAAAAGTGAAGGAGTACATACTTGGAGAGCTCACAAAAGCTGGAAAAGAAAAGAAGGTTAGTTCTCCTCATTGCAGTTGCTTTTTCTGATAGTGCATGTGTTGTACTCTTTTGATAAAACCTATGTTACTCAGACTCCGAAAATATCTCTGGGTGCGTGTCGGATTCTCCAAAACTCATGTATTTTTGGAGGATCCGTCACGGGTGAGGCAGCATTTTGGAGAGTCGGCCCGACATAGGATAACGCATGCAAGAGAAGCACTCGATTCTATGGAGATATTCTGAAACTTATAAAAATATGATCAACTTTTTGCAGCTGAAGGGCTTTGAATTTATAAAAGCTGTACACCTTGATCCTCAGCCATTTGACATGGAACGAGACCTTCTAACTCCTACATTTAAGAAGAAAAGACCTCAGTTGCTCAAATATTACAAGGTATAATATCTCCTTGATCTGCTGGTGGATGTTGTGAGCAATCATTTTTTCCTTATTTTTCTACCATTCATTTTCCATTTTATTCCTTTTCTTTTTCACCTTAATATGTGTGTGTTGCATCCAAGAGATGTTACTACTCATTCTATGCTTTATTTTCATGTTGTCAAAAATTCTTGTTCTATTGAACGCAGCTTATCCAGGTAATATAATCTTAATAGACATCGTTCTCTTGCATGCTTAAGCCGAGGGTTTGTCGTAAACAGCCTCTCTACCTTCGCAAGGTAGGGGTAATGCTGTGTACCCACTACCGTCCCCAGACCCCACTTGTGAGATTGCACTGGATTTGTTATTTTTGTTGTAAACATGAAAAAGAAGTAGACTGAATTATTTGTACTCTTAATAAACCTTTTATAAGGAAATTCAGACCTTCGACCCATTGTTGATGCGGACTAACACACATTCTATATTATACCTCTAAGTCAAATGCCTTGGTTTTTGTCGAAACATGGACTAATCTGGATGCCTATAGTTGTTTTTGAGGCCTGTAACTTCGATGCTAAGTGACCAGATTATCTGTTAACAATGCTATCTGTTTAAATAGGAAAAGATATATCTGTGATCCGTCCCTTCCCCGAACTCCGCGCATAGCAGAAGCTTAGTGCACTGGGCTGCCCTACAAAATTTAATTTGTTGTTGATTCCATGTGCAACTTATTTACGGAGTATTTGTTTACATGTTTTTGCCTGATATAATGTTAAATTGTGCAGGACGTGATTGACAACATGTACAAGACCAAATGAATCTAACGGCTGAAACTACTTGCCCCTTCTTTTATATTTGATCATTCAACCTTAATTTGTCCTTTTGTTTTTGTTTTTGCACTGTATATATTCACATGAAGATTATGAGACTGTTTTATCAAATTGGATTTGACTGTTATACAAGCAAAATTATTTATTGTGTTATTAGTGCTATTTAAATAAGCTCAATATTGCAGTTTTATGGTTTAAAAGGAAAAAAAATCATAGGAGCGTTATATTATCGCTATCAAATATTACTCAAAGCACTAATGACAAGGTTGTTTTAAATCTGATTTTCATGTCACTATTCTTCTATATTTTATGTTCCCATTTTCCCTATGATCTCTGTGATAAATCTAATATCCTCTCTTTGTCTTCTTTTATTATCTTGAGCCAAGGGTCTTTCGAAAACAGCCTCTCAATCCCTTCGGGTAGGGATAAAATTTGCATATACACTACCTTCTCCAAACCTCATTCGTGGGATTTTATTGGATTGTTGTATTCTTATTGGTTTGTAAAAATTTTGAGCCGTTACGGGTTGGGTTGAGTAAGTATATTTGTTGTTACTCCAATCAAACATAGATTACCATCTTGGACCATTTTAGTTCTCTTCCCTACTGGATTATTTAGTGTAAGAACTACCTTGTAGGCAGTTTGGAATGAATTCAAAGGTATGCTTTGAATGATACAAACCAATTGACTTAAATGAGTTTATTTGTGTCAACTAAATCAAACATTTCGTAGTCTTGAATAAACATTGTTTAAAATGAATATAGCTAATGTGGGCATTACCTAAAAATGCCAAAAAGATCCAGTTACAGATCCCATTTTTACCATTTCTCCGACTCTATCAAACAAAATTGTTGTATAAAAGCTTTCTCAGGTAGCTTGTAGAGTTTCCAACTAGAGTTTTCCAGAGTAACTCCTTATGTAATGCTGTAGTATTTATTTCTTGAGAAATTTTCATAAAGCATTATTTTTTAGTAGTAATTAGTCATTTATAAATATAATTTGTTATATTATGGATTATAAATACCTTTTATGTGGTTATAAGATATATTTGATGTATTTAAGCTATGTATTCATGAATACAATAGCAAAAATAGGCGTGAATCAGGAAAATCCAGCTAATCAGTTGTTATATTCGACTGTATTCATGGAGTGAAACATAGGATTACAGTTGGACAAATTATTGTATGCGACTGTATTCGACTATATTCACGACCTAAAATAGGGGATTACACTGTTTTTAAATGAAAAGTGAATCAATTAACATAATAGACTCCTAATATAACTCAACAAACTCAATTATAATACACAAATTGTTACAAATAGAATTTTATTTATGGTGAATGTCAATATTTAGAGTGATTCTAGGGTTTATTACTTGATGGCTAAGTCACCATCTCCCTATAAATAGATTGTTCTATTCCATTGTAAATCATCCAATATCAATAAGAATTCCCTCTCTCTCTCTTTTTCTACAATATTGTTCTTGTTCTTTTATAATTCTATCTCCCTACTTTTCTCTACAATATTGTTCTTCTTCTTTTATTATTTCATAACATGTTATCAGCACGAGACTCTAACCAATTGTGTAGAAGCTTTGGGATTGAGCACAATGATTGTCAATTGCTCCACGAACTTCCTTCATGATTAAATTTTAGATTTAAGGTAAGTATTTTACTTTTCTCTTTCAAATTCTTGACATTATATATTTGATTTTAAATACAAGCAAAGACGATAAATTTTGATTGCAACTCTAATGGAGTTTGAAAGAAATTATAACCACCCAAAGTGGCTAAGTTTCTATGCCTTGCCATGATTAAATTCATGTATGATTGTGGGCAAAGAATTGAAAACCCGTCTCATTGAATTTGCTCCATTCTCATTCCCTTTAGAGAATGTGATAGCAGTATGTGATAAGTCTGAAAGAAGACAAAATTATTACCGTGAAGGTATCAATGGATGTGGACGTGGCAATAGACGAAATTATAATTGTCATCATTGTGATAATGAGAATAATAAGGATTCTCAAAATAATTCTTCACTCTGTGAAAGTAATATTTGTCATTGATTTGACGTGAGATTTTATAAAGCACATATAGATGATTATGGTCCATTCATGAAGTGAATGTGACAACATCTTACTTATGAATACATATTCATTCTTCAAAGAATATGAACGTGCTAGTGGTAGTGAATATACCACACTCACCTCTAGAAAAAGGTTTGAGATGATACCATAAATAATGTCATAATTATGACATGAATGATCATTGGTCACGTACCTATTGTACGCCAAAATATTTTGGCATTGTGATTATTAAAAGACAACGGTAACGCAAGAAACAGATCTTGTATATAATTTTGACCATACGCATAATGGTATAACTTTCTTTTTAAAAGAGATATTCACCACATGGATGTTGATGAATCTGTGGTAGTACAAAATTAATTGAGAGCTCTGGAAGAGCCAATTTTTACTATTTTGGAGAAACACAATTAATTACGAATAAGGTATTGTGTTGTAGTACGTCTCAAAGAAACTTATTCAGTTTCCAAAGTATACGCGAAAGCAGTTGATTATATTGAGACTATAAATAAAGGAAAGATTTAATATCTTCTATTACTACAACTTGTAGCGGGGTAATATGTATGTGAAAAGCTACCCACTTTATTCTCCAATTTGTACTACATAAATAAAGAATACCACAATGAAGTGGATATTGATATAAAAATCCATATCATAATAAACTTGGAGTTTATTCATAATTGCACACATCATGGTGTAAATCTGACGTTTATCAATATTGATAATTTATCCAGTTGGCATAATTGATTTTGCTATATCAATTTAAGTATGGGTAAATATTTAAGAACTAGAAAGTTCTTTACGAATTCTCTTACATTGCTTGTTCTCATTAATTAATTGACCAACTAAAATTGGGATAGAATCCCATGAATGCTGGAAATATCAAAGGTGAATATGGGCTCATTCACCTGCCATGTATACCACATAAGATGCATGTATGAGATGGCTACATGTGCAATTATTATTTACCCGCAACCTGGCCGGTGTGTGCGAGGTAACTTGCTCAATAATTTGATTTAGAGCATAATTTCCAGATTTTCTATTCAAGAAGTTCATCTTGATAAGTTGGTCTACATCATAGCTGGTTTAGCAAAATAATTTATTGAGTGCCTCCACTTAATAGCTAAATTATTGCTTATGAGAACAAAGTTATATATATCAGTTTGATATACATTATATACGAAAGTATATTATTTTTCTCCCCTCACAAGTGGTTCAGGAGTCAGGAACCAAATAATTGCATCTTATTATTATTGATGTGCAGTGTATATTTTGATTAACACCATAACGCACAAAGATGAGATCTCAAAGTTGAGGAAACAAGTTAGTTTTTTCTAACATGAGGGGGAGACAAGATACAACAGTTGAGAAAACGTTACATGAAATAAATTATCATTTATACATCTAGATCCCCGAATAAGATAAATGAACTTGAAGTTCATAAAAGGATAATTCATGCAATATATAGCAAAGCATGCCAGACGCATTTGCTGACCCAAAGAAAGTAACTATATTCTCACTGCAAATGCTCATATTATAATAAGTCCTAGAAGGACAAAGTCTATGGTAAGCTTAAAGCGTATAGACAATCGGTTTCAAATAAACTTCTTGATAAAGAAGATGAGCAAATGATCATAATAAAGGAGGCAAGTGATCTAGAAGATCACATGACATAACACTTCGTAATATCTCATGAGAGATTCTGGTACCTGAATATATGAATGAAGAGATCTCTATGTTATGTCTTTATAAAAATATATTGAAACCGATTTAAAATCTTTGTCGACGTCAATCCTCAAGAAGCTAGTGAACAAGATTGAGATGTGAAGGCTCAAGGATGTAAATTGATGCTCTCATCAGGGGGAGTTAATGCGCGTTGCACTCTTTTTTCCCTTACAAGGTTTTGGCCCACTGGATTTTCCTTGCAAGGTTTTTAACGAGGCAACCAAAAAGCGTATTATTAGATATGTGTACTCTTTTTCCTTTTCTAGAATTCTTTTTTCATTGGGTTTTATTTTATTTAAGGTTTTAACGAGGCACATTGTCTGTTGAATAGACATTCAAGTGGGAGTGTTATAAATAGAATTCTATTTATGGTGAATGTCTATATTTAGAGTGATTCTAGGGTTTATTACTTGATGGCTAAGTCACCATATCCCAATAAATAGAGGGTTCTATTCCATTATAAATCATCCAATATCAATAAGAATTCTCTCTCTCTCTTTCTCTGCAATATTGTTCTTGTTGTTTTATTATTTTATAACACAAATATTGTATTTTCAGTTATAAAAAATATTCTCAACCGAAAAAATCCCAAAAACATAGCAACCTTCAGAGAAATTATATAATACATCTGAATACATAAATTATATTAATTTTAAAAAACTTATGAATACATTTATGGCATATAGCGAAACAGTAAATATAATGAATTCCATAGAATACAGCGGGATACATTGAAATACAATGAGAAAAAAAGACAGTGAATACAATGAAATACAACGATATACATTGAATTACGATAAAAAAAAAATAATGAATACAATGAAATACATGAAAATACATTGAAATGGTATCTATAGATGGCAAATTACTACTAAAATAACTCCGGACCTAAATCATCTACGAGCTTGGTTAACTTTTGTGAAGCAGCAACTAATGTCTCCTCACTTTTGCAGAACGCAGATCTGATATACCTCCTGTGGTAGCTAATAGCAGTCAAAGAAAAGTCCTCTAACGATGACGAATTGGTATGGAAGAATACGCGGCCTGGTACAGCCACCACCCCAGCTTGTTTAATCAACTCCTCCACAAAATCAACCTGGAACGCCTTGAGGTGATCACTACCACAATTTAAACATATGAAAACCGCCAAAATAAAATGCTTTGTCAAGTTCTTACAGGCCAATGGAAAAAGTTCTTATGTAAATTTATGATCCATATCTCAAAAATGATATTTCAAGGTTGGAACACATTATGGATAACGTTACCAGAATGACCACAACACGTAAAATACCATGAAAGGCTACAAAAATGACCAGAATCATAACTAAACACACACAACTTTACAGAAACTTGGGGATTATCCATCAAATCCAGTCCTGAGGTGCTTGGGATAGCACTTTTCCTAAGAAATCTTGTTCCTTGTGTGTTTCAAAACTGTTGGTAATTTGAGTCATATAAAATCTTATATGAATCCACAAATCCCTCTTGGACTCGGTAGGACCAGGAGCAGGTAAGTTAGTATCGATCCAGTGAAGAAAAGAGAATTTAGTCGATAGTGTGTGTAAATATTGCTGCTTAACTGAGCTTTGCGAGATCAGAAGTTCTGCAACTCGTATCAAAAAGTGCTCTGAAAATTTTGTAAGGTCATTTGCCACAAGCAGATGCCACATAACTGAGACAACAAGGCAGTGGAACGTTACGACAGCCCTAACATGGCCTGGGCTTGTACTATTTACATCCAGAGTCACACTCTGCGTCATTCATAAAAGAAATATTAAAAGTTCTTACATTGAAAAAGCAACTCAAGAACTACTATTGGTCGGTAACAGAATACATGCATGGACTGAACCCAACGAATTTTATCCATCATTTGCCAGCTCATGAGGTATCAGATCAAATTTATCTCTGGAATTAGGGGCACATGCAGACCCCAGTGCAAATAGTTCTTCTCTGGTGTACTTCAATCTTTGATCTAGTTTGAGATAATGAAAGAAGTAATATCAGACAAGACAGATAGAAGCATAAACTTTAGACCAAGAAAAGTTTGACAATGCCTCACCAAGAAAACTGTCTTTGTTTGATCTAAGGGGAGATGCAGATGGCCCTCCCTGCTTATGTTTGTGTAATTTGGTCCGTGAGGTGGTCACTTGGGACAAAGATGAGTGAATAGATAACCTTTTGACCAATGCAATACTAAGAAGATCATGCCTTACTTCAACTTGCCGATGCTTTTGCTGAAATGACAGCAGTGCATCCTCTGTCAACAGCCAACACCCCCTGAGATCAAGAATCGTCATAGATGGTGGAGGGTTGAATACGATGAGCCCAGCATTAGTGAGAACGCCGTCACGAATACCTAGTGTTAGCAAGCTTCTAATAGATGACAATTGATGCAAAGAGGTATCAGTAAGGGAACCACTCCGTAAAAATAAATAGCTCAATTTACGAAAGCTCAGCAAAGGAGCCAAAGCTGAATCCTTGATTCGAGTCTCCTCCAAATCCAATCTCTCCAAATGATCAAGATTACATAACCCAGACAGTGATGAAATGCAATTAGGATCAGAATCCACCTCGTTGACCACCTCGTTGACCATACCTGGCATTGTGGCAGATTACACAACCATGTGAGTGAAGAGAGAAGAGACTAATGTTGTTCTAACCCTAGAGGAAAAGAAGTTTCCTTCGATAGGCAACTGAGCTGCTATTTTAAGTTCCACTCTTAATTAATTTTGGTTGGATAAGACATAAAATGCATCCATCTGTGATGACATCTGAAAATAAATTTAAAGCACACTTGGATCTTTTGTAAATGATTTTCATCACAAATTTGAAATTCTACAAGTGTGTTCATCGTGTAATAGTCTAGCCTAGAAGTGAGATACATATTGACATTATGGTGTTGTCTTTAAGTATTCAAGCATCCTCTACATCTCTCTAGTTTCCAATGAGAGAGAAATTGAGGACCATAAAAGAAACTAAATGCAAAAAGCAGCAGAAGTTTTGAGGAAAAGAACATGTCATACCTCTGATATTTGTACCACTTAGATTGATACTTTTTAACAAAGGCATGGTGCTCATGAAGGGGATAGCATAATCATCAATGGCTGTGTAAGATAATAATAAAGTTTCAAGATTGGGAACAAAACCAGCTAAGATTTCCAGTCCAGCATTGCTTAATTTTGTCCTGCTGAGATTTAGATGGCGTAAATTTTGACCTATAAATGCAATGTGTTCAACTGACTCATCTCCTGCAGATGTACCACTGAGATCTAAATCTGATATAGCACTCATATATGGCAAAAAGCAGTAAGAATTAAGAGATGAATTGGAAAGATCCAGGAGAGAGAGGGAAGGGGTTTCAAGGTGTTGGAAAGCTTCAGAGACATCTCTTATGGTTGATCCAGACAGAACAAGCTTTGCAAGGGGAGCTTTCCGTCCTTCTCCTTCGAAAGAAGAATGTATCGTGCAATTGCTCATATTCAGGCATGCAAGGGAAGGCAGACTTGGTAACATAGTGACCTTGGTCCAGGCCAAATTCAGAGAACTCAATCTTGGGAACCATTTAAGATAAGATGCTCCTTTGTTTGATACTTCACTCCCCCAAAGATCCAAATGTTGCATCTTTTGGAGAACCTAACCGAACCATAAAACGTGTCATTTACCTTGAGTAAGTTCAATCATTCTAAATAAGTACAATTAAAGAACTAGATGATTAAAAGAACAGTCCATAACAGTTTAGTCCAGTGGGTAAGCTAAACAAGGCTAGCTCAAGCCTAAGACACTAAAGCAACTGCTTTAAGCCTTCAAGGTAACTTAAAGGGCACAAGTGAACCAAGCCATCTTTCATTTCAAAAGAGATTTGAATTATTCAAATGTATGAAATTGTGACATTTTACTTAGCGAAAAAACATCTACAGAGTTATTTTTTTTTCTTTTCAAAATAGATTTGAACTATGGAATTATTTTCAGCGTTCTACTTAGTGGTAAGAATTGAAATTTTATGATACTGCGAATTGTAAGAAACATTATTAACCTTGAATGTTACCTAAAACATTACATAGGTCTTTGTGAATGGATGAGCATTTCTCATACCCCCGCGCTTAAAGAGAAAAAAAAAGGGTTTAATATGCTAAGAGGAAAGGGTGGGGGAGAAGAAAGACAAGATCTTAAAGACATGTTGACAACAGATGATCTACCTCAAAATTTCCTCATAAAAAGAGGATCTACCTTAAGATTATCCAAAGCTGAATCAGAAACAGGCAGGCCTCCCAAATCTAACACAGATAAGTTAGTTAATGAAGACAGGAGTATCACACCATCATTTGTGACACCTGTTTCTGCAATCCACAACTTTTCCAAACTTGGGATGGATGTTAGATGTCTAATTCCAGCGTCAGTGATCTTTGAGCATCTGGAGAGGTCAAGCTCCTTTAAGTTTGTCATTCCTGAGGAGAACAAAAGCAGAACTCTGTGAGCAAAAACTTGTGTCATGTAATATTTATAAACCAAGGGGAAAAAATAAAGAAATAATGGTTTAGAGGAGAATATAACAGAATATGAGCTAGGTTAGTTGCATTTATCTAAAAAATTATAAGAGGAAAGAGGTTACCTGTAATAGCCCAAATGGCTGAATTGTTAATTTTGTTACAATCCGATAAATTTAGAGAGCGCAAGTGATCAAAAGCACCTATATATGCCATCCATTCTGCATCCACGCAGCTCTCCCCCCTTAAGTCGATCTCCTCGACACAAAATTTAAACACTCTAGACAAGAAAATATATATCAGCTTTTGGAGTAGATAATGCATGAATCCAACACACGTAAGAAGAAGTCAGAAGCTTTAGCTTTTGATGTTACACTACTGTAAAATTAGTAAAGTAATGGGAAAACATCAACTTTATAATCACATAGCTTAACCGTTTCTCAAATGTTAGGGGTGACAATACTATCATCATTGCAACACAGAAGTCCAACACTAGGAGCCTCATTTCACTGAGTAAATTCAATAAATATGCAGCTTCAAGGATGTGAATAACATTTCCAACCCTTGGACAACCAATACCCTGCAAACATGTATATTTTTCTCAGGCCAACGCAGATATGGAGCTCATAATTTCGAGAACCACTACCCAGCTACCACATTAAACAATTTCTATAATACTTAGCCTCAATGGTTGAAGGGCCTATAACAAAAAAAATATGACCAACATAAAACAATAGATCAACTACTTTTGTTCTTCCATTGATTTTGTTACTGTTTGTGAAAAGCCATTTTTTTCATCAATTATCTACACACTAAACTACTCCGTTTAACCTATTCTGTTCCACATGTCCTCTTTTCAACTATCAATCTGATCAAATTTGTGAAGTCAAACAATGCATAGATTGATTTTGACTTTTAAAAGTTGAGATGGTTATTAAAGCTGCAAACTGTTCATATGCAGTATCAGAAATTTCAATTACCGTAATACAATTTTTCAAAATTCACTTTAATATTACAACTCGAGGTGGTCCATAACCGCTAGATTATGAAAGATCACATTTATTTGTAATTCAGGACAGTAACAAATAATGAAATACAGTAATAAGTATACTGAAAAATAAAAGAAATGAGGTGATAATTAGGATATACTTACTCGAGCAAAGAGGGGAAGAGGAGACGGCGGCGAAGAAGGCGGTGAAGAAGAGCTTCGGCGAGATGAGATGGCATGCTTTCCAGAGTCCGCCGCTGTCTCCGCCACGCTTCGACGGCGTCAGGGCTCTGCGTCGCCGATTCTATGCACATCTCAACCAGTTGGCTTTCCATTTTCTGGATCGGAAAATGAAAGTGGTGAGTTCTAAAAATGACCACAAATACGTGTCCTCCAAGATTTTATGTAAGAAGTCAAAGTCAAACTTTGCCATTTTTAATTGAGCTCTTCTCTTTTTTTCTTTT
>JASVEL010012629.1:0-61152 GCA_032618575.1 Nicotiana noctiflora
TATCACTTATTTTCTCTTGTTTGGTTGGTAAGTGGAAAATATTTTTCGGAAAATATTTTCTATGTTTGGTTAGAAAGTAAAAAATAGCTTTTTTAGAAAAATATTTTTTTTGCAACTCTCCTACCCCTCCCCTTCCCCGAAGACTCTAAAAATTGACACAATCTGAAGGAACTAATGTGATGCTTTACTTTTTAACGCAAAAATCGTGTATTTTCCAATCGGTAAATTTATAATTTCTAAACCCGTAAACTTCCGAACTCATAATTTTAAAAAATTAAGATATTGAGTCTTTAAATGATAAATAATAAAATAAAAAACTAAAAAATACTATTTTAAAATTTTTTGGCGAGGTGAAGTGGTGGAGTAGCGGGGTGGGTCGGGGAGTGTATTGACAAGAAATCTGAAAAAAATAAAATTTAAATTACAAAAAAAAAGTAATCTTTTTTTATGGGGGAGTGGGGGAGGGTGGGGGTGGGGTAGGGTGGGGGTGGGTGGTGCAAAAAATAAGAAAACAGAATTTAAAATTATAGAAAAAAAATTAAGGTAAAAGAATTTATTTTTTGCGGGGTGGGGTGGAGGAGTAGGGTAGATTTAGAACTTAAAACCTGAAATTTTTCTAAAAAAACTATTTTTCACAGGAGGTGGGGTGCGTTGGTGAGGGTGAGAATGGTTGAGAATGAACTTTGAAAATGTTTTCCTTCTTTGATAAGGAAAATATTTTCCTCCAATCGAGGAAAATGAATTGATAAGGAAAATATTTTCCAAAACATTTAAGCCCAACCAAACATTGGAAAATTTGAAAACATTTTCCAGAAAATGTTTTCCTTCATACCAAACACACCCTTAATCTCTTTTATATTTTTTCTCTTTTTTTCCGACTAATTTCGATTCCCATTTGTGTTAGACCCTTAGAGAAAAATGCACTCCTTATTCTGTGATTGTTTTATTTTCAGAACTCAAACTCAAAATTTCTGATTTAAGATAAAAGAATCTTATTAATCCTATCACAATTTTTAATGTATGTCATTTAATAGTTAAGTGAATTTGTTTGCAACAAATTATATGTGATACAATAATAAATTGCGACTACAATATAAATATGAAGAAATATAATTTTATTCATAAAAAGATACGGGTATAATTCTATTTATCCCCTTAATTCTTTTCTCCTGATTATCTCCGTGATTCAATGGCTAAAATAACGTATTTCTCGAACGTAGGATGATGCTGGCTTTCATGGATTTATTTGATATCCATAAAGTACATTGGCGTTCTTGAAGTATTTGATTATCAAGAATTATCTGGCCATATTTTGATCTCTTTGTGATGATCCCGTGAGTTTATGGATTTCTGAGATGATCTCCATTTTTGAGATATTTTTTAAAAGGATTATGAAACCCTTTTTATAGGCATGACTTAGGGTTTTGGTAGAGTAGTCTCCAAACAACACTGACAGACTCCTAGAGTTTCAAGAAGTCTTGTAGTATCTTTAATTTAGGATTTAGCTTGATCCATTAAAATTTCGATGTTTAAATTTATTTGGGACAATTAATCTAGTGATTTTTTATGGTTACTAAAAGGTTACTAAATGATGTACATAGGGGTGTTCATAAAAATTCGAAAAATTGAATCAAACCGAAAACCAAACCAAACCAAACCGACCAAAAAAAAGATACTTTTTGGTTTGGTTTGGTTTTGGTTTTGAATTTTAAAAACCGATCAAATTTGGTTTGGTTTTGATTTTAATCGGAAAAAGACCAAAGTAAACCGACTATAGGAGTAGCTATTTCAAATTTATTATTACACACACAAACTAAAATATATATTGTTATATATGTGTATGTGTGTATTGTTGTACAAAGTTCTAAATTTTTTATGGTAAATATTAATAGTTTGCACTTTTAATTTTATTTGTTTACCTTTATATTCTAGTTTGATTGGTAGTTTTCTTTTGTTTAGTGTAAGCATCCATTTCATGTTAAAAATATATTTTTAATTGAGTCTTTAAATTATCCATCACTATTTGATTCAATTATCATCAATATATATTGTTAAATAATAGATTTCTCAAAGGATAATTGATTTGATATTGTTACATTAAAAATATGATCGTCGAATATGTGCTTGGTAGTGTATGTCTTATATTTAAGAAAAAACCAATAAATAACTGGAAAAAAACTGAAAAACCGACATAAACCGAATCGAGAAAACCAACTTAATTGGTTTGGTTTGGTTCTAATATTTGAAAAACCGATTATTTAATTTGATTTTTTTAAGAGAAAAACCAATCCAAACCGAACCATGGACAACGCTGGCATACATATCACATGAGTTGTTTGTTGTCTTAAATGATCTATATGCTATCTGCTTTAAGCTTTGACGCAAATTTAGCTTGAGGGCAACATACAATAAGTATTCATAAGGATTCTTCTTGTTATTGATAAGAATATATAAGTTGTCAAGCTAATTGTGACACTCAAGAAAAGTTAATAAACTATATTAAAGGACAAATTGTTAAATGTTGGAACCTTCGAAAATATAGAACGCCTCTAGAACTAAGTCTGATATTTAAGTAAAAAAAGAGTACGAGGATGTAACGACCCGGCCGGTCGTTTTTGAAATTTATGCCCCGATCCCCAATTTAATTGTTTCCTTAAGTTCATTTCTGTTATTGGGGTTTGCCGGGAGGGTCGGTTCTGGAATTTGGAGTGTTTTAGGACACTTAGTCCCTAAATGAGAGCCTTGTAGTTGAAAATGGCTCGTATTCAGAACAAAGTTAAGACGACCTCGGAACGGAGACCCGATGGTTCCATTAGCCCCGTTAGGCGATTTCGGGGTTGGGAGCGCGTTCAGAATGTATTTTGGAGGTCTGTAGCTCAATTAGGTTGAAATGCCGCAGTTTGATATTTTTGGAAATCCGATCGATAGGTGAGATTTTGATCCGGGCGTCGGAATGGAATCCCGGCAGTTGCAGTAGCTTCGTTAGGTAATTTTGGATATGTATGCAAAGTTTCAGGTCATTCGGACATCGTTTGGTCGGGTTTTTGATAGCATGTAGGTTTCGGAAGTTTAGGATGAAACTTAGGCTTGAATTCACTTTGATTGGTGATTTTCGTATTTAAGGGTGTGTTTTTATGATTGGAACAAGCTCGTATCATGTTTTGGAGTCGGTTGGTGTTTTCGTTGGGGTCCCGGGGGTCTCGAAATGAATCCGGGGGGTCCAATCGGTCTAATTCATGCACTTTAGAAATGCTGTTAACTGCTGGTATGTGCTGCGGACGAATGCTCTATGCGATCGAAATGGGTTGATGCGATCGCATAGAAGGTTTTGAAGGAGGCTAAATATCTATTCTATGCGATCGCGGGCAAGGCTATGCGATCGCATAGCTTTGGAAGGTTGTGCTCTGCGATCACGTATAGTCCTATGCGATCGCATAGTGTATAGAGTAGGGGGTCCCAGGCCCAGTTTTTTGTTCTATGCGATCGCGGAGCAGGGTATGCGACCACGTAGGTTTATTTTGGTGAGCAGTGCGATCGTATTGAGGACTATGCGATCGCATAGAGTAGTTTGGCGAGGGTTCAAAATTTGTTCTATGCGATCGCATAGAGTAAAAATACCTGGCAGTGAATTTAAGTCCAGAACAGTCCAGCCACGGGACTCATTCGCAAAAACCCCATTTTTGAGTTTTAAAGAGAGAAGCTCACGAGAAATTGCTGTGAATTCATCGGGTATTCATCGGAGGTAAGTTTTAGGGCCTAATTACGTTATTTTATCATGAAATCCTTGAGTATTTCACTGTTAATGGAAGATTAATGGGAGATTTTAGCCCTAGGCCTAAATTATGAAAAATCATTGATTTGAAGGGGCAAACGGAGTCCGATTTCGGTAAATTTTTTATGCATAGACTCGTGTTGAGATAAGAAACCCGAATATGTAACTTTCGTAATTTTTTAAGAAGCGTACCGAAAGTCGGGTTTTGACAACTTGTGGTTTTTGGTCTATTTCGAATTGTTTCGATTGGGTAATGTCCAATTGGCCTATTTTGATGTATTTTTATTGATTTTTGATTAGATACTACACCTGTGGAGGCCGATACTCGTGGAAAGAGAGTTGTCTCTTAGCAGTTTTGTACTGGAGTAGAGGTAAGTGGCTTGTCTAACCTCGTGTGGGGGAAACTTCACCCCTAGGATATTATGTGTTAATGTAAATGCCTTGTACGCGAGGTGACAGGCGTGTACATACGCAGATTGTTGGAATCCACCTTACTTGAATTGTCCAATTCGTGATATTTTTGTTCTTAACTGATTAAATTGTGACATTTCCTGATAATTCGTTAGAAAAGCATGATTAGATAGGATTTATCTGTTTAAATGCCTAAAAGTATCTTACTTGAACTTCTTGATAATTGTTGGCACTGGTTTGGTGAAGTTGTAGTTATGCATATCATATTTCTCTGTGCGATCTTTTTTATTGTTTGTGTTGGTGGACTGTGGGTTCAATTCCCGGAGATCCAAGTGCTGTGGGTTCGATTCCCAAAGACCCGGAGTGGTATTGTTTGTGGACTGCGGGTTCGATTCCTGGAGATCCAAGGGCTGCGGGTTCGATTCCTGGAGACCAGGAGTTTATTGATATATTTATTGAGATACGGACTGCGGGTTCGATTCCCGGAGATCCTGAGATATTGAGATACGGGCTGCGGGTTCGATTCCCGGAGACCCAGAGATACTGACATTAGGATTGCGGGTTAAATTCCCGGCAGTCCTGAGTTGTTGGATATAGAGAGGGACTGTGGGTTCAATTCCCATAGGTCCTGGACTTGTTGATTTGATTTTATGTTGTGTTGGTTACTTGTTGTTAGATTAATTGTAGACGGTTGCAGTAATTATTTTATTATTATCATTTCAGACTCATTCTTATTTAAATTGCTTATTATTGTTATTATCATTATGCTATTATCTCTTGGTAGGGCCCTGACCTTCCTCGTCACTACTCCATCGAGGTTAGGTTTGACACTTACTGAGTACCGCCGTGGTGTATTCATGCTACTCTTCTGCACATTTTGTTGTGCAGATCCAAGTACATCAGGTTAGGCTCATCTCAGGTGATTTAGCAGTACTTCAGGAGACTTGAGGTATGATCTGCTACATCCGCGGATCCGGAGGGGCTCCTTCTATTCTCATTAGCAGTTACTTTCCCTTATTCTCGTTGTTTAGACATTCTTGATGTATAGAGCCACAATTGTACTCTTCTCTTTAGTCTGTGTTGCCCGTGGGATACCGGCTCTTGGTCATATGCTATTTAGTGTATTTGTGCGAGGTATATGTGCCAAACAGCACTTATTACATTTCTTTTATACCATTCCGCCATTATTTTATCTCTTGTTTCATGAAATTGTATTTTCCGCATCGTGTTAGGCTTATCTAGTCGCGACGACTGGGTGCCGTCATGACAAGTTCACGATTGGTGAACTAAGGCCATGACAGAGGATTATGTCCATCATTCATAGGAATCACGGGACACAGGCCGATTACTTAGAGTGTCGCTGATCGATACAGAGACGTCTGTATTTATCTACGAGAGGCTATGTGACTGTTTAGGAAACTCTTATTTTCTTTTGGATTCCTTGTCGTGCGACATTTTTGGCACCAAATCTAAACTTCTGTTTTCTATTCTCTCATAGATGGTGAGGACACGTGCTACTCGCGAGGATCAGGCACACGCGCCCCCTGTTGTCGCTGGCAGAGGGCCGGGACCGTGGTAGAGGACGAGGACGCACCCGAGGTGCAGCCACAGCACCCGCGCGCACTGCCACTGAGGTACCATAGGTGGATCAGGTTGGAGCGCAGGCACCTGGTACACCGACTATAACTGCTACTACTCTAGCACTCCAGGAGACTCTAGCCCAGTTCATGAGCATGTATACTACTTTAGCTCAGGCGGGGTTACTTCCTCTCACTTCAGCTACATCTCAGGCCGGGGGAGGGGCCCAGACTCCCGCAGCCGCTACACCTGAGCAACGAGTGCCCATGGAGCAGGTTCCAAAGATTATTATTATGCCTCCCGGCGCCCTAGTACAGCCTGGAGGTGGGCCAGCTGCCTCCGAGGACGAGCAGTATATTAGAGAGGTTAAAGAAATATGATCCTCCTGTGTTCAGTGGTTTGGCTACAGATGATGAATTGGGTTTTCTGGAGGAGTGTCATCGTATCCTTCGTACCATGGGGATAGTGGACACCAGCGGGGTTTCCTTCACTACTTTTCAGTTTCGTGGGGCCGCTTATGATTGGTGGCGCACGTATGAGTTGGATAGTCCAGAGGAGTCTGCTTCATTGACCTGGACGCAGTTTTCAGATCTATTTTTGAGGGAGTTTGTTCCCCAGAGCCTTAGGGATTCTTGGCGATCGGAGTTTGAGCGGTTGCAACAAGGCTCTATGTCAGTATCAGAGTATGCTATTAGTTTCACCCATCTAGCCAGGCATGCACCGGCTTTGGTAGCCACGGTCCGGGAGAGAGTACGGAGATTTATTGAGGGCCTTATTCCGCCGATCCGGTCCAACATGGCCAGGGAATTGGAGACGAATATACCTTATCAGCAGGTGGTGAGCATTGCCAGGAGGATCGAGAGTATGCTCCCTAGAGAGCGGGGAGAGAGGAGGCCAAGAGGTCTCGTGAGTCGGGCCATTTCTCTGGTGCCCGCACTTCAGCAGACGGTCGTTTTGGCAGAGGTTATTCCGACCGTCCAGTTCATTGAGCATTGCTAGCAGCCAGTAGCACTCCAGCTCTTCCAGCACCTTAGGAGCCTTATTATGCTCCCCCCAGTTTCCAGTACGCCTCCTGCGCGGGATATCTTCAAGGTTCAAACTAGTGGGGGTGAGGCAGGTTAGTCACAGCCACCACGTCCTCCCAAAGCTTGTTTGGAGTGCGGGGATACTCGCCATCTGGTTAGGGAGTGCCCCAGGCATAGGAGAGGAGCACCTCCACAGACTTCGCAACCTCAGCGTGGTTCACATGGCCAACAAGCCATCATTCCATCCCCAACTGCCACTCCACCTACCCAGCCAGCCAGGGGCGGGGGATTAGGGTGCCAGGGGCCTTCCTCGAGAGAGGGGTCAGGCGAGATTTTATGCTATTCCCGATCGCACCGCAGCTGTTGCATCTGATTCTGTTATCACAGGTATTATTTTGGTTAGTCGCAGAGAGGCATCGGTTCTATTCGATCCTGGTTCCACTTTTTCATATGTGTCCTCTTATTTTGCTTCACATCTGGGTGTGCCTCGGGATTCTTAGAGTGCCCCCATTTATGTTTCCACTCTGGTGGGAGACTCTTTGGCTGTGGACCGTGTGTATCGGTCGTGTTTGGCTACTATTTGTAGTTTCGAGACCAGAGCGGATCTATTATTGCTCGGGATGGTCAATTTTGATATTATTCTGGGCATGGACTGGTTGTCGCCCCATTATGCTATTCTTGATTGTCACGCCAAGACCGTGACGCTGGCTATGCCAGGCATTCCACGTATTGAGTGGAGTGGTACTCTAGATCACACCCCTAGTCATATTATTTCCTTTCTCAAAGCTCAGCGTATGGTTGGTAAGGGGTGTGCTGCTTATCTAGATTATGTGCGGGATGTCAGCATTGACACTCCTTCTATTGATTCCGTTCCAGTGGTACGTGATTTCGCTGATGTATTTCCAGCTGATCTCCAGGGCATGCCGCCCGACAGAGATATTGATTTTGCTATTGATTTGTTGCCGGGCACTCAGCCCATTTCTATTCCACCGTACCATATGGCTCCTCCTGAGTAGAAGGATCAGTTACAGGAGTTATTGGGCAAGGGTTTCATTCAACCCAGTATTTCGCCTTCGGGTGCTCCTGTGTTGTTTGTGAAGAAAAATGATGGTTCTATGCGTATGTGTATTGACTATCATCAGTTGAACAAAGTTACAGTGAAGAACCGATATCCTTTGCCACGTATTGATGATTTATTTGACCAGCTACAGGGTGCACAAGTGTTCTCCAAGATTGATTTGCGCTCTAGTTATCATCAACTGAAGATCCAGGAGTCAGATATCCCGAAGACTGCCTTCAAGACTTGGTATGGTCACTAGAGTTCCTCGTAATTTCTTTCGAGCTGACTAATGCCCCAACAGCTTTTATGCATTTGATGCATAGTGTGTTCAGGCCATATCTGAACTCATTCGTGATTGTTTTTATTGATGATATTCTAGTTTATTCCCGGAGTCGGGAAGAGCACGAGCAGCATCTGAGGATAGTGCTTCAGACTCTGATGGAGAAGCAGCTATATTGCAAGTTCTCTAAATGTGAATTCTGGCTGAGTTCAATGGCATTTCTAGGCCACATGGTGTCGAGCGATGGTATTCGAGTGGATCTGAGGAAGGTGGAGGCTGTGCAGAGTTGGCCCAGGCCCTCCTTAGCTACTGAGATTCGCAGTTTCCATGGTTTGGCGGGTTATTATCGTCGCTTCGTAGAGGGGTTACCTTTGATCGCAGCACATGTGACCAGGTTTACCCTAAAGGGTGCCCCTTTCTAGTGGACAGAGGAGTGTGAGGCGAGCTTTCAGAAGCTCAAGACAGCTTTGACTTCGGCCCCTATCTTGATGTTGCCTACAGGTTCGGGGTCCTATACAGTATATTGTGATGCCCTCACGAGTTGGACTCGGTGCAGTATTGATGCAGGACGGTAGGGTGATTTCTTACGCATCCCGATAGTTGAAGGTACATGAAAAGAACTACCCTGTTCACGATCTGGAGCTAGTTGCCATTGTTCACACCTTGAAGATTTGGCGTCAATACTTGTATCGGGTTCCTTGTGAGATCTACACTGAACATCGGAGCTTGCAGCACTTGCTTAAGAAGGACCTGAACATGCGTCAGAGGAGATGGTTGGAGCTGTTGAAAGACTATGATATTACTATTCCCTATCATCCGGGCAAGGTCAATGTAGTTGCTGATGCCTTGAGTCGCCGGGCGGAAGGTTTGGGGAGTTTGGCATATCTACCAGCTTCGGAGAGGCCTATGGCGATGGATATTCGGGCTTTAGCCAGGCAGTTTGTTAGACTGGATCTTTCGGAGCCCAGCCGAGTTCTGGCCTGTGTGGTTTCTCGGTCTTCTCTATTTGACCGCATCAGGGAGCGTCAGTTTGATGACCCTCATTTGCTTGTCCTCCAGGATAGAGTTCGGCGTGGTGATGCTCGAGATGTTACCATCGGAGATGATGGAGTTATGAGGATGCAGGGGCGCATTTGTGTGCCCAATGTAGATGATCTTCGAGAGCCGATTCTAGTAGAGGCCCATAGCTCACGGTATTCCATCCATCTGGGTGCCGCGAAGATGTATCAGGACTTGAGGCAGTATTACTGGTGGAGGCGGATGAAGAGGGATATAGTTGATTATGTTTCTAGGTGTCTCAACTGCCAACAGGTGAAGTATGAGCATCATCGTCCGGGTGGGTTAATGCAGCAGATTGAGATTCCAGAGTGGGAAGGGGAGCGCATCATCATGGACTTTGTGTATGGCCTTCCACAGACTGTTAGGAAGTTTGATTCCATTTGGGTCATTGTGGATCGGCTGACCAAGTCCGCCCATTTCATACCGGTGAGCACTACTTATTTACCGGAGCGACTGGCAGAGATCTACATCAGGGAGATAGTTCGGCTGCATGGTATCCCAGTTTCCATCATTTTAGATAGAGGCACTCAGTTCACTTCACGGTTTTGGAGAGCCGTGCAGCAAGAGTTAGGCACTCGGGTGGAGTTGAGCACAACGTTTCACCCCCAGACTGATGGCCAGTTCGAGCGCACTATTCAGATTTTGGAGGATATGCTTCGTGCGTGCGTGATTGAGTTTGGAGGTTCATGCGGTCATTTCTTGCCACTAGCGGAGTTTGCTTATAACAACAGCTACAAGTCCAGTATTCAGATGGCACCGTATGAGGCTCTATATGGTAGGAGGTGCAGGTCTCCCGTGGGTTGGTTCGAGCCGGGCGAGGCCAGGCTGTTAGGTGTTCATGTTTGAGGATGGCGTGTGAGGAATAATTGAGTGATCTCTTGATGAAAAGAGGCCTGTCATAGAATTCCGGATGTTGGAATTCGGCTCTAAGACTTATTTGTTTGAACAAAAGGGAATATCTTCAGATTATATCAGGCTAATGTGCTCAGATGAGTCCGAGATTTATTGGCCCCTTTTTAGATTTTGAGGTGTGTTGGGGAGGTTGCTTATGAGCTGGCCTTACCCCCAGCCTAGCCGAGTCCATCCCGTATTTCATGTCTCTATGCTCCGGGGGTACCATGGTAACCCATCGCACGTGTTGGATTTAACTTCTGTTCAGCTAGACGAGGATCCGTCTTATGTCGAGGAGCCAGTGGCCATTTTAAATAGGCAAATAAGAAAGCTAAGATCAAAGAACATCGCTTCAATGAAGGTCTAGTGGCTGGGTCAGCCAGCCGAGAAAGCGACTTGGGAGAGCGAGCAGGATATGCGCAGCCAGTACCCTCATCTCTTCACCACTCCAGGTATGTTTTCTATGCTCGTTCGAGAACGAACGAATCTTTAAGTGTGGGAAGATGTAACAACCCGGCCGGTCATTTTTGAAATTTACTCCCCGATCCCCAATTTAACTGTTCCCCTAAGTTCATTTCTGCTATTGGGGTTTGCTGGGAGGGTCGGTTCTGGAGTTTGGAGTGTTTTAGGACACTTAGTCCCTAAATGAGAGCCTTGTAGTTGAAAAATAGCCCGTATTCGGAATAGAGTTAAGACGACCTCGGAACGGAGATCCGATGATTCCATTAGCCCCGTTAGGTGATTTCGGGGTTGGGAGAGCGTTCGGAATGTATTTTGAAGGTCTGTAGCTCAATTAGGCTTGAAATGCCGCAGTTTGAAATTTTTGGAAATCCGATCGATAAGTGAGATTTTGATCTGGGCGTCGGAATTGAATCCCGATAGTTGCAGTAGCTTTGTTAGGAGATTTTGGATATGTCTGCAAAGTTTCAGGTCATTCAGACATCATTTAGTCGGGTTTTTGATAACATGTAGGTTTCGGAAGTTTAGGATGAAACTTAGGCTTGAATTCGCTTTGATTGGTGATTTCTGTGTTTAAGGGTGTGTTTTTATAATTGGAACAAGTTCGTATCATATTTTGGAGTCGGTTGGTTGTTTTCGTTGGGGTCCCGGGGGTCTCGGGATGAATTCGGCGGTCCAATCGGGCTAATTCATGCACTTTAGAAATGTTGTTAACTGCTAGTATGTGCTGCAGACGAATGCTCTATGCGATCGCAATGGGCTGATGCGATCGCATAGAAGGTTTTGAAGGAGGCTAAATGTCTATTTTATGCGATCGCGGGCAAGGCTATGCAACCGCATAGCTTCGGAAAGTTGTTCTCTGCGATCGCGTATAGTCCTATGCGATCGCATAGTGTATAGAGTAGGGGGTCCCAGGCCCAGTTTTTTGTTCTATGCGATCGTGGAGAAGGGTGTGCGATCGCATAGGTTTATTTTGGTGAGCAGTGCGATCGCATTGAGGACTATGCGATCGCATAGAGTAGTTTGGCGAGGGTTCAAAATTTGTTCTATGCGATCGCAATAGTGTTCATGCGATCGCATAGAGTAAAAATTTCTGGCAGTGAATTTAAGTCCAGAACAGTCCAGTCGCGGGGCTCATTCGCAAAAACCCCATTTTGAGTTTTAGAGAGAGAAACTTACGGGAAATTGCTGGAATTCATCGGAGGTAAGTTTTATGGCCTAATTACGTTATTTTATCATGAAATACTTGAGTATTTTACTGTTAATGGAAGATTAATGGGGAATTTTAGTCCTAGGCTTAAGTTATGGAAAATCATTGATTTGAAGGGACAAACGGAGTCCGATTTTGGTAAATTTTATATGCATAGACTCGTGTTGAGATAAGGAACCCGAATATGTAACTTTCATAATTTTTCGAGAAGCGTACCAAAAGTCGAGTTTTGACAACTTGTGGTTTTTGGTCTATTTAGAATTGTTTCGATTGGGTAATGCCCAATTGGCCTATTTTGATGTGTATTTCTATTGATTTTTTATCAGATACTACAGCTGTAGAGGCCGATACTCGCGGCAAGAGAGTTGTCTCTTAGCGGTTTTGTACCGGAGTCGAGGTAAGTGGCTTGTCTAACCTCGTGTGGGGGAACCTTCACCCCTAGGATATTATGTGTTAATGTAAATGCCTTGTACGAGAGATGACGGGCGTGTACATGCGCAGATTTCTGGAACCCACCTTACCTGAATTGTCCAATTTGTGATATTTCTATTCTTAACTGATTAAATTGTGATATTTCCTGATAATTTGTTAGAAAAGCATGATTAGATAGGATTTATCTGTTTAAATGCCTAAAAGTGTCTTACTTGAATTTCTTGATAATTGTTGGCACTTGTTTGGTGAAGTTGTAGTTATGCATATCATATTTCTCTGTGCGTTCCTTTTTATTGTTTGTGTTGGTGGACTGTGGGTTCAATTCCTGGAGATCCAAAGGCTGTGGGTTCGATTCCCATAGACCCGGAGTGGTATTGTTTGTGGACTGCGGGTTCGATTCCCGGAGATCCAAGGGCTGCGGATTAGATTCCCGGAGACCCGGAGTTTATTTATATATTTATTGAGATACAGACTGCGGGTTCGATTCCCGGAGATCCAGAGATATTGAGGTACGGGCTGCGGGTTCGATTCCTGGAGACCCAGAGGTACTGATATTCGGACTGCGGGTTAAATTCCCGGCGGTCCTGAGTTGTTGGATATAGAGAGGGACAATGGGTTCAATTCCCATAGGTCCTGAACTTTTTGATTTGAGTTTATGTTGTGTTGGTTACTTGTTGTTAGATTAATTGTAGACGGTTGCAGTAATTACTTTATTATTGTCATTTCAGACTCATTCTTATTTAAATTGCTTATTATTGTTATTATCATTATGTTATTATCTCTCGGTAGGGCCCTGACCTTCCTCGTCACTACTCCAGCGAGGTTAGGCTCTGCACTTATTGAGTACCGGCGTGGTGTACTCATGCTACTCTTCTGTACACTTTTGTTGTGCAGATCCAGATATATCAGGTCAGGCTCATCTCAGGTGATTTAGCAGTACTTCAGGAGACTTGAGGTACGATCTGCTACGTCTGCGGATACGTAGAGTCTTCTTCTATTCTCATTAGTGATAGCAGTTATTTCCCTTTATTCTCGTTGTTTAGACATTCTCGATGTATAGAGCCACAGTTGTACTCTCCTTTTTAGTCTGTGTTGCCCGTGAGATTCCGGGTCTTGGTCATATGCTATTTAGTGTGTTTTGGCGAGGTGTATGTGCCAAACGACACTTATTACATTTCTTTTATACCATTCCGCCATTATTTTATCTCTTGTTTCATGAAATTATATTTTCCGCATCGTGTTAGGCTTACCTAGTCGCGAAGACTGGGTGCCGTCATGACAGGTTCACGATTGGTGAACTAAGGTCGTGACAGAGGATTATGTCCATCATTCACTAAATTTCAAAGCTCAAAACGATGGATTTATCAACTATAAAGAACACAAACATATTGTTATCAAAACTGTATTGCTATAAAATTAATAAAATAATAAATTTTCTAACAAAATAAAAATAGAAAGTTAGTAGAACTAGAACGTCAAAATAAATTCCGAAAACAATATAAGAATAAATCGAGCTCACTGAATACACAGTGTGTCCTTAAGGAAATTATCCCTCTCAAGTACCCGAGGTTCTGGAATATATCCTCCCAGGATAGAATGATTTAACTCACCGGAGTGTTGATACCAAAAACGCAGATGAACAACGAATCACTCGAAGGCGGAAATTATTCTCCTGAAGTACCCGAGGTTCTAGAATATATCATCCCAGGATAGAACGGTTTAACTCACCGGAGTGTTGGTACCAAAAACGCATATGAACAACAATCCACTCGAAGGCTATAAAACATAGTGGAATTTTTATGTACGTAAGAAGCAGAAGAAGATCAGAAAATTTCGTAAGTAAATATTCTAGGATTTGAAGGAATATTTATATCCCATTTGGCAATGTTTCTGAAAAGGTTTGTAACCTTTCAGAACAGTAATAGCTGTTGGAACAGGTTTGATACTGTTTCTAAAATGCAACCTTTCAGAACATCCACCGCTATTGGAACATGTGGGGAAATATTGTGGGAGCGACAGCGGCGGCACGAGGTTTGCCTTCTTCTTAACTCTTTAAGAGCTTAAAGATGAGTTTCTCGATATATACACAAAAATTTTCTTTCCTCTACCAATGAGAGACAAAACGCATTAATAAAGTAAACTAATTCAAAATTTTACTTTCCTTCCATTTATTTCCCATCATTTTCATTCACACATTTTTGGTTATTAATAACAAAATCCAACACATATAAAATATTAGAGCTAGTTACGCTAAAAACATGAATCTGAAAAACACAAACATGTGAAAGTACTAGAGCCAGTCACACTAAGAACATGAATTCTTTAAAATATATTACGGTTTAATAAACGCAACCCTCAGGGGCGAATTTTTAACCTAATATTAGGGCACGTGAACCTATAATTTTTCTGTCAAATCAGATATTTTATATACATATATTTTAGAATTGAAAAAATATATCATTTGCTGGCATCCACGCTTGATCTAAAGAGGCTAAATAGTGCACTTAATTGAATAATGAGTTATTTAGCTAGAGAAACAAGGATCAATTGTGTGATGATCCAAACGGTCATCAATTATTATAAATTGAATTCTATAACTCCGAGGCCTTGAAAACCTCATTTAGAGTTACCTCAATTTGCGTGCGCAGTCTGGGCGCGTAGCCAAAAAGCTTAAATGAGAAACTATATGAAAAATAATAAGTTTTAACTATAAAATAAATTAATTTGACCTTGTTCAATGTTTTGGGTAAACGGACCCGGACTCGTGATTCGACAGTCCCGGATGGTCCGTAGGAAAATATGGGACTTGGGCGTATGCCCGAAATTGAATTCCAAGGTCCCAAGCCCGAGAAATGAATTTTAGAAATAATTGTTTTCTAAAATTATTTATAAGGTTTTGAAATGAAATTTAATTAGAACCTGATGGTATCAGGCTCGTATTTTCGTTACGCCGTCCGGTACAGATTTTATATATGATTTAAGACATTTCTGTGAAATTTGGTGAAATACGAACGTCGATTGACGTGATTCGAACCTAAATTAGAAAATTCGATATTTTTTGAAGTTTGAAAGAATACATGGATTTTGAGGTATAATTCGATGTGTATAATGTTATTTTGGCGATTTGATTGCGCGAATAAGTCCGTAGGATATTTTTGAGGTTGTGTGTATATTTAGTTTGGAGCCCCGAGAACTCGAGTGAGTTTTGAATAGGCCACATATGTATTTTTGAACTTTGAAAAAAAAATCTGGTATTTCTGATCTGTAGGCTTCGCATTTTCAAATTAGGTCTCGCAAATGCGAGAAAAGGGACTGTGCATCTTGATTGCAAATGCGACCAAGTTGTCCACAAATGCGAATATGGGCCAGTCGCAAATGCGACATTATTGATCGCAAATGCAAAGCCCGGGAATTTTTAAACTGTTTGCAAATGCGAACATATTTCGCAATTCCCACTTCTGGGAGCGAACCACTGTTCGCATTTTTCATATCGGAGACCTGTAATTTTACACTTAATCGATTTTGAACCCCATTTTTCATATATTCTCAAACTCAAACACACTTAAGCGACTTTTCAAGAATCCTTTCTTCTCCAAATCAATTGTAAGTCATTTTTAACCAACTTTCTTCAATTCTTATCATCTTTTAATAAGATTTTAACCTAAAATCAAGGATTCTTATGGGGGAAAATTGGGTGTTTTAGGTAAGACCTAAGTTTTTCAAAAATTGGAGATTTGGACCTCAATTTGAGGTCCAATTTAAAAACAAAATATATCTTTGATTTTGTGGGGGGAATATGTAATCGGATTTTGGTTCGAACCTCGATTTTTGACCACATGGGTTGAGAGGCAATTTTTGACTTTTTGAGTAAAACTTTGGAAAACTCATTTTCACGCATTGAGGTTGATTCATTTAGCACTTATTGATGTAATTAAGTAATTTGTGATTAGATACGAGCGAATTGGCGGTGGAATCAAGGGGTGAAACTATAATTGAGACTTGAGTTATGTTCAAGATATTGAGGTAAGTGTCCGGTCTAACCCCAGCTTGAGGGATTAGGAGTTGAGTCATAATTGCTTTTTGCTACTTGTTGAGTACATTGTATATGCATGATGATGAGTGTCTATATTGGTGTCGAGCATGATCGCGAGTCTTAAATTAATAGTTGTTGTGTTCTTAAATGACATTTAGGGTGCTTTAATTGATGACTATTGATATTGAGTAAAGATTTAGTTTATTCTCGTGGACTTTAATTATGCTCGAGTATTGGTATTAATTGATCCGAGTAGGAGTTGAGCTAGGATTGGTTATAGGTGATTCTCCCTTGCCGGGATGGTAGATTTGATATTGTTGTTCCTTTGCTGGAAAATTTTTTATGTCTCTTTTTTCCTTGCCAGGATTCTTGTTTTGATATTGTGTTGAATTAAAAAGGGAGCTGGTGGTATGCCTACCACAAGTTATTGATGAAATGGGAGCGGGTGATACGCCTGTCACACCTCTTTTTTACGCTTACCCGCGAGGGCGCAAAATATAAAAGAGTTTTTCCAATTAAAGGACAACCAAAACGGGATTCATTTATTGAGAGATTCGGAGTCGCCACTTGGGAGATTTATGGTGTCCCAAGTCACCGGTTTGAAACCCGAATTGAGGAAAGGTTTGACTCTATTTAACGGTCCGCGAACAAAAAATCCGGATAAGGAATTCTGTTAACCCGGGAGAAGGTATTAGGCATTCCCGAATTCCGTGGTTCTAGCACGGTCGCTCAACTGTCGTGTTCGGCTCATTTATCTGATTTTTTACAGTTATGTACTTAGTGCAAATTAATATCCCTTTACCGCTTTTATTATTATTATGATTTACGAGAGAGAAAGTTGCCTAAAAATATGTTTCGAATCACGTCACATGAAATGCACCCGGATCCTCGACACATTCTTATTCAACATTTTTTTGGATTTGGATTTGGGTCGCATGAAATGCACACCCGTATTTAAGAAGGTAGAATTAAAATGCGCGCCTAGAGCGATTACTTATTTACACTTTTGAGAAGGCCATGATATTCGCTAAGAAACGACACATCTCGAAATCTAAGTATTTTATATGTACCTTTATGAGGGCCTTGCGATTAGTGTAACTATTGGGCGAGGCGCACCTTTGATTCAAATCTAAAGCGAACTACATCCCACTGTATTTTACTTAGGAGTTGATTCCAAATTATTTAAAACTTGTTACGAACCACACCACATGAAATGCGCCTGTGGTTCTTGACACGCTTTATTTGCTCTTGCCCGAAATTGGGGTCGGGTCACATGAAATGCACCCCCGATTCCTTTAATCTAATTAGTCATCCAATCGAGTAATAACTCGCTAATTCCTACAATGTGACAAAATCCTACTCAACTATAACCAATTCAAGCAAACATACGGTTAGTTAATTAAGTGAGTAGGTTTGAGTCTATGGTGGACAATTATATGGAAAGAACTTACTTCGAATTCAAATAATCCTCAAAGAGCCACTGTCGTATGTTTTCGCAAGTTCAAGATATCATTCTTCACGGGTGTTCAAATTACCTTAAATTTTCTACTTAAGCAAATAGCTAATCTCACTTTTAACATAGGGCCTAGTATTAACAGATTTGAGATTACGCACATGAATAGAGAATATTGAACAAAGATACAGCAGAATGATTCAGGTTTACGTACATATCTAATGATAGTGTATCTTTGATCTAAATACATCTTTCATAGCCAAAATCAGCAATACAAACTTGATTTAAAGAATAACAAAACATAACAAGTATAAGAACTGTGGACATCTATGTGTATTCAGCAGACTTAAAAGGGAGCTTCAAGCTTCATTCTTTTCGAACCAAGACACTACAATGACAGAGATGTGTACCTGGAATACGGAAGAAGAAAGAAGAGTGAGCAATGAACAAAGTGGCAACCAACAGTATTGGCAGTAACCAAACAGCAACCAAATACTCCCAGTAATCAGATTTCAAGAAGAAAAACCAATGACAGAGAGTTCGAATACTCCAAAGATAATCAACAGAGAATTCCCAATCAACCAAACCCCTACACCTCTGAAATGCCCCAAAAACTTGTGCACCCAACTGATTGAATCCCAAGTGACTTCAAACAACAAACCACACCACCAAAGTTCTGCCTATTGATTGAATCCGTGTATATAACAGAAAAAGAAACAGAGAAGTGCCAACTATCCTTCAGTTCTAGAGTCAACTGAAAACTTCAACTCCTAGATAGCAACAGAAAAACGAACACCACAAACTAACAGAAGCAATAGCAACAAACAGTAGCCAAACACCAATGGAACAGTAACACAGTGTTGATATGTGTATGTATTTCTGCTTCTATCTGTATGTTTCTTTGAATACCAGATGGAATCCAACGAAACTTCAGAGACAAACTTGTCAATTATCAAAAGAAGAAGAAAAATCAGATCACTGGAATCAGTCCCCCCCCCCACAGTTCCTCTCCTATTCTCTTTTATATCCAAAATTAAGAGCCAGGCCAGCCTGTTTACCCTGCACATGTGCCCTGATTATCCAGCTCTTAAGAGCACTTAACAGTGTAAAAAATAAACTTCTTGCCCTAATATTCTCTGCCCAGCCCATCACTTAATGTCTAAATCTCATTTTTTAATCCAAAAGCGTACTAGTAGCCTGTTTTTCTATTCAAAACCCCTTACCCTGCCAGATGGCTCCCATGTTACTTCTGTTTTCCAATTACACTGCACACACAGTGATAATCAGACCTATTGACAGTCCCTCAAACATGCTGGCCGTGTTCATTTGAATTAACTCTAAACCATATGGTCCCAATTCAGCTATAACCAATTCGAATTCCTAATTCGAAACATTACAATTCAACTTCAATTCGACAGTAGTTCAAACATGGAATTGATTGGTATTAACACTAATGTCCTACTGTTCTAAACAAAATTTTATAACTATTCGACGATATTCATTTAATCGATTATAACACCTAGAATCGATAACACACAATCGACTAGATAAGATTTTGATTCCACAGCATCTCGGATTCCACAGTGTCTCGGCAGAGAACAAGGTAATGTAGGAACATGGTTCGACTTTGATAATCGAATCGCATACGCGCACTCAATCACAAATATCATCATACAATCAAACAGAAGCAAATCGATCGACCAAATAAAAGGGTCTATTGGAGATGAAGAATGAAGATTTGAAATAAAAACAGAAAAACGAATGAACAATTAAACCAAACAATGAGCACAACAATATATAAAACAGAAGAAAAAATGAAATACCTTATGAAGACAATCCGAAATCGAACAAACCCGGGCTTACACGGACTTGAAATTGCATTTTTTTGAAGTCGAATGGACTTTAATTGAAATGTTTTCAAATGAAAACATACCAATTAAAGTCTATTAACTTCAAGTCATTTTAATTGGACGAAATCCCTAGTTTTTTAATTCTAGGGTTCTTAGGCTCAAATTGGGATTTGGGTGGTTCGGGCTTGATTCGAACCAAACCAAGTTTGGTTTGATTACGAGGAAGGTTAGGGGAATCACTGGTATGAATTTGGACTTGATTGGAGTAAGTTCATAATTCGCTCCCATCTTCAAATGGAGATTCGAGGCGGCCCAAGATGATTCGAGGTTAGCTAGGCACGGGGTTGGAATGGGGAGGTTGAGATGAAGATTTGGTGTAAAAATGGTGGTGTTTGGACCGCCGGAACCGCCGTGGGGCAATTTCCGGCGGCGGCGGACGGTGGTCTGCGGCGGGAGGCGGCTGGTCTTTGAAGGGGTGTCACAAATGAATGTGATTTAGGGTTTTGGGAGTGGGTTTGGGTAATTAAAATTGGTGTAATGTTCTGGACCGTTGGATTATGATGCATGGAGGGCTGAGATTTAATCTCACAAAAAGGGTTGGTCCGATCCGGGTAATTGGGCTGGGGCGGGTTCGTTCGTTTTGGGCCAGGGTTCAGCCGCTGGGTTGTCCGTTTTGGGCTGGGATTTCGGCTGGCAGATGGCCCATTTATTCTACTCTCTTTTCTCCTATTCTTCCTATAATAACTTGTATTTTGTATTAATCCTCCTCCTCTTTTTTTTTTATTTTATTTTCTTTGTATTTTTTATATTTTCCCTACTTTGTAGTTATTTGGAATTAATTAAAACTAAACTAATTACCTTCTTTTTTGGCAATTTTCCATTTAAAAGCTAACTATTTTTGATTTTTTCTTTAATTTGTTAAAAAAATGAATTAACCTCCTAAGAAATGCAATTTTTGTATTTTCATTTATCACACGCAAATAACATGCAAACAACTAACACGAGATTCACACAAAATAAGGAAAAATCATTTATTTTGAATTTTATAGGAATAACTCATGTGTAGGGTAAAAATCACGTGCTCACAGCTGCCCCTCTTTGCTCGGAGACACGAAGAGTTTCCGTGCAAAGATAAGTGAGCAACTATGAACGATTTTTTACCCGCTCGAGTATTCCATTGCGAAGCATTTTGAAAAACTTTGACCGCACCCTGCTTCAGAGGTTGCCTACATATCCTGGGCTAAACAGGAATCAGGTCAGTGTAGTTCGGGAAGTTTTGGTAGCTGGGACTACCGTGGACTGGTGTGATCTTGCTGTTACTGCCGCTGCTGCTGTTGCCACTGCTTAACTGATCTCCTTATTACACCGTGCTAAACCAAAATATAAGAAGCTATACTAAGTTACAGTATTGCAAATTCTTATCTATCTTTTCAACTTGATCTTGTCGTGTTCCCTGCCATCCTGCTGGCTCTGATGTTTTCTTCACACGCTTCTTCTCTTCTGACAATCGTTATTTCGGCTTATCTTGATTGCCGAACTCCGACCATTGGTCCCTTCTTCGTGATCTTCGAATTATTCTCCTTCGAAGTCTGAACCTGTCTTTCCGATCCTTGTTGCCTTCCTTTTGATTGGATTCATGCTGGGGATTTCCGTTACACTCTACCGCTTTCCTCAACCAAATTCAAAAATAAATCGCCACTCCATTCTTCTGATCCTTGCTGCCTTCCTTCTGCTTACAAACTTGGATTCATGCTGGGGATCTCTGTTATACTCTACTGCTTTCCCCACACAACTTCGAAAGTAAATTGCCACTCCATTCTTCAGGCGGGCTCCTGACTTCAACATCTTTTGAAAATAAATCGTCATTCCTCTCTTCAGGCGGGCTCCTGACTTCAATCATCAACTCCGAAAATAAATCGCCATTCCTCTCTTCGGGCGGGCTCCTGACTTCAACAACATCTTTTGAAAATAAATTGCCATTCCTCTCTTCAGGCGGGCTCCTGACTTCAATCATCAACTCCGAAAATTAAACTTGCATTACACTCCAAAGTGAATTCCCTGACTTGTGATCTTCGAGCTATTCTCCTTCGAAGTCTGAATCTATCTTTTCTGATCCTTGTCGCCTTCCTTCTGATTCATGCTGGGGATTTCCGTTACACTATGTCACTTTCGATTGTTCACCATCCTTATCAAATCTTGGAAACTGAGACGGCGTTCTGCTTTTCTGGCGGGCTTCTGACTTTAACAACATCTTTTGAAAATAAACGCCATTCCTCTCTTCAGGCGGGCTCCTGACTTCAATCATCAACTTTTGAAAATAAATCGCCATTCCTCTCTTCGGGCGGGCTCCCGACTTCAACAACATCTTTTGAAAATAAACGCCATTCCTCTCTTCAGGCGGGCTCCTGACTTCAACAACATCTTTTGAAAATAAATTGCCATTCCTCTCTTCAGGCGGGCTCTTGACTTCAACAACATCTTTTGAAAATAAATCGCCATTCCTCTCTTCAGACGGGCTCCTGACTTCAATCATCAACTCTGAAAATTAAACGCCATTCCTCTCTTCAGGCGGGCTCCTGACTTCAACAACATCTTTTGAAAATAAATCGTCATTCCTCTCTTCAGGCGGGCTCCTGACTTCAACATCAACTTAGAAAATAAATCACCATTCCTCTCTACAGGCGGGCTCTTGATTTCAACAACATCTTTTGAAAATAAATCGCCATTCCTCTCTTCAGAGATGCTCCGACTTCAATCATCAACTCGAAAATTAAACGCCATTCCTCTCTTCAGCGGGCTCTCGACTTCAACAACATCTTTTGAAAATAAATCGCCATTCCTCTCTTCAAGCGGGCTCTCGACTTCAACATCAACTTAGAAAATAAATCGCCATTCCTCTCTTCAAGCGGCCTCTCTGACTTCAATCATCAACTCGAAAATTAAACGCCATTCCTCTCTTCGAGCGGGCTCCCGACTTCAACGACATCTTTTGAAAATAAATCGCCATTCCTCTCTTCAGAGATCTCCCGACTTCAACATCAACTTATAAAATAAATCGCCATTCTTCTTTCGCGGGCTCCGACTTCAATCATCAACTCGAAAATTAAATGCCATTCCTTTCTTCAGAGGGCTCCGATTTCAACAACATCTTTTGAAAATAAATCGCCATTCCTCTTCAGGCGGCTCCTGACTACAACATCAACTTAGAAAATAAATTGAATGATTGCCATCTTGTTTCGGAATTGCTTTCCTCCCGAGTTGTGTTGCCTTTCCCTTGACTGCGGGGGATATCTTTGGAATTGTTTACTCACCTGTTGGGGTAATACTGCTGGGGAAATCCTCTTTGTTTCCTCCTTTTCTACTTCCTTCGAAAACCTTTATTCTCTCCTGAGATCGCTGAGGATTGAAATGTCATCAGCTGGGGATTACACGGTCGGGGGGGTCCCTTTTCCTTTCGCCTCTTTCCAAACCTCCTTCGGGACTCACGCTTTGCTCCCTTGAAAAACCTGTAGGATATAATGCTGCCGGGAAAAGTCTCGAAATCGGTGTTTCATTTTTCCGACAACTGTTGGGGATGATACCGGCCTCTTGCCTTTCTGAACGCAAGCTTCCTCGTTTTGTCCTGTCTGCTGGGAGTATAATTTCCTCTATCACAGCTTGTTGTTTTCTTTCTTTCAAAGCTGCTGGGGATAACCTGGTTCAAAGATCATTTCCTCGCGTTATCTGGCTTCTTTGCCCCGATCGGGTATTTGGTTTCGAGAAAATTTTCGCAACGGGAGAAAATTTTCTGCCCCAGTTTGAGAATCTTCTTCGTGGCATGCTTTTCTGCCAACATCCCCTCTTTTCCTGTTTCAAATCAAAGAAAAATTGGTTAGTTCTAAAATGTGGTGGCTGGTTGTGGTGCTCCTGCTGGGGATGGTTCTCCTCTTCTTTCCCTGCTCTGCGTTTCATTGTCAAACCCTGCTGGGGATCTTATCATTTGATGATATTCATGCTGGGGATAGTTTTCACCTTTCTTGCTTCCTCGCCCTCCTTGACGACTCTTTATTTGCGAACCTTTCCACGTGGTTTTCCACTAACCACCCGAATTCCTATGATAGTGACCCTTCGTGAAGACCTTGCATGCTTTACTGGTGAACCATTTTCTTTGTTCACCCTTGTCACTAAAAATACCTTTCTGCTGGGGATATCTCTCATTTTGCGGCATATCTAAGGACTAGGCATTTCCCGACCTTTGAGTCTCATTAACCTTCCTTGAGATATCCTTATTGACACCAATCCCTCCCTTTGTCATTTTCCTATTGCTGGGGAATATCCCTCTGGACACTGGCCTTGCGCTTCATCCTTCCTGACCTATACCACTTGGGTGTACCAATCAAAATCCCGTCTTGCGTAATTGAAAAGCTGATGGAAAATTTCGCAGTCATTTCTTGCAAACAGACTCTATTGGGGAATTTTGATGAAAGGAGAAAGATAATGATGAAAGGAGAAAGATAAGAGGAAACAGAATAAAAGACAATGACTCTCTAAAAAGAAAAATTATAGAATAAACCTATCAAACGTGGATACCAACTCTAATGGACATGACATGCACATATAGCCTATCCTCCGTCGTCAGACCGCCTTTTGTGATCTTCGCCTGGGGCTTTCCCATCTGATTTCCAATCTTCGTTCGACTTGTAGTGCCCGAGGGGTTTTCACTATCAAGCCTCTCTCATTTCGGTTTTTCTCTCAGCTTTCATCGCCTTATGGTGCCTGTGAAGATTTTCACCGCTAAGATTCTCTCATTTGTGTTACTTTTCCGTTGGGGATTGGTGGTGTTACTGCTAAGACTCTCCTATTTTCTGCTGGAGATCGGAGTCTTTCTGCCGGGAATCAGAGTGTTATGTCCCGATGAAACTTCTCTCATTTGCCTAACTCAACCTCTTTTGAAAATTGGTCAAAAGGTCTTTCTTTGGACCGTAATGTGGGTTTGGACAAGGCTAGAAAGAAATGGTATTAAAGGCTCAAAATAAAACAAATTGGGTTCAAAATTACAAACTTCGGAATCCTATAGTTTCCTTACATAAACACTTTTTTTTTTCACTGCCCCTGTTTCTTGCTTGGGGATTTTTTGGTTTTTATTTACACTATGACCGAGCTGTGAAGCGCCTACGTATCCTCTTTGAGGAATCAGGTCAAACGTAGTTCCCAATTCCTCATTTTTCTAGTTTTCCTTTTCATCATTTTTTCATTTTTTTTTTCTTTTCTCTTTCGTTCTTTTCGGTTGTTTTTGTTTTTCTCTTTTTCTTTCTTTGTCTTCCCTATTTGGGTTTTCTAATTTTGGTACCGATTCCGAAGCAGGGGTATGAAAGAAATCGAAATAAGGCTCGAAGGGTTAACGAAGGATAAAGTGTTTGGGTAGCAGAACAAAATGCCTTCGTCATTCCAATCTTCAAAACATACCAAGTGCAAACAACACGACTAACATTCGTCATATCTTTAAAGCACGGTTGGACAACACTCTCATTATTATGAACGACCCCACGTCAATTTGGCCAACTTGCCCTTGACTATTTCCTTTTTACTTGCCCCGGTTTCACATGACTCGGGATCCAAATAATCTCAAATTATTTTTATTTCCTTTAAATGACCCGCTCATCTTCCAATTGTTTCATGATTAACTTTTAGAATTAAGCCACAATTATGTGTGCGCATGTCGTGTCACTAGATTCGGCGTTTGAACACAAGACAAATCTAAAGGGTAAAAAGAGCTAAACAAATAAGATGACCGGAAGTAACAAAAAGACCGAAAGCTTCATTAAAGTAATGACGAAATGGTTTAATGACAAAACAAGCAAAACAAACCAGAGTACAGCCCTGAAACAAAACTGGGCAAGACCAAAGCAAACTGCTAGGACAAAAATGGAAGGACAAGAGGGTTTGACCACGAGACAAAGTCCGAATTACAACCTTGAAAATAACTCGGACAACAGAAATGACAACAAAAATGAACCACCAAAGCTCCATCTAGCTGGCCAAAAGAAGGAGTGTCTTCCCAATTACCAAGCACGACACTTTAGCCACTAAGTTCTGCATCAATATTGCCGAGGCTGCCATCTGCTTCAACATTTTTAGCTTCAGTCAATACACCCCCCAGAGGATTCGTGTGCTCTCTGTCATCGTCATTGATCACAATCAACCACCCTTTTTGAATCATTCTTTCTATTTCCTTTTTCAAGGTACGACAACTCTCAATATCGTGCCTCTGACATTGGAATGTTATGCACATCGTGCAAGTAGGATCGAAGCTTCTTGCACGTGGATCGGGAGTGTATCCGGGGAGCGGTGTAATCAGGCCGACATGTTTTAACTTTTCAAACAGACTTGCATAGGATTCTCCGATATGGGTGAGCGCCTTTTCTCGCTTCAGCAACCTCTCCTCCCTAAACGCCTTATTTGGCCTGAAACCAGACCCAGGGGGTTTTCGATATGTTCGTGGGGGTTGGTAGGCCTTTTGTGGAGCTGGGTACCTGGAAGTGAAGTACGATTTTGGTTGTCCCGGGGAGAGTAGTGGTGTTGGGGACGGGAGTAGCATTGTGAAAACATAGCTGGGGGACGAGTAGTTGAGCTAATTGAGCGGCTGGAAAAATTGTGATAGGCGGGTATATATGGAGAGTGTGGGGGATCATCTGGCATCGGGTTCATTGTACGGGTAAGGACAGAGTCTAGGAAGCTAGGTGGTGGCGGGGGTGGTGCTTTTCCATCCATCCACGCCCGATACATGTCGGCCACATGTTGTCTCAGCATTTTGACTTCTTCTACTAACCCGTGGTTCCGTTCAACCAGCTGTTGTCGGGTACCTGTACCAACCCACTCAGCCTTGAGATTCTCTGCCATTGTCCTCTGACTTTGTGTTATAGGGAAGAGTTATTTTAGAACCACAACCAACCACCTTCTTGGAAACGGACACAACAAAATAAAGCCACCATGTCAGCATTATGGTATTGCGCTTATTGATTATTCTCTTTTTCTTTTGGTTATGGAAATGGTCGAATCCTATGTGGATTGCCTACGTATCATGCGTCGTTCCAGCTTCTCATATCTGTGCTTCGCCAACTTTCCTTTATTTTCTAAATTGTTTTTTTTTCTATTTTTCTCTTTTTCTCTTTTTTTTTTCTTTTTGTAGTTTTTCATTTTTTTTTCTTTTTGGTTATGGATATGGTCGAATCCTATGTGGATTGCCTACGTATCATGACCCCCGCATGAATCAGACCGAGCGTAGTTCTTGCAAATTAATGCAAGAAATAAAGAGATGTTTATTTGATTTTTTTTTTGATTTTTTTTCTTTTTCTTTGAAAGAAAATTATAGAAGCCGATTCCAACTACAAACTTGTGTAGGAGATTTCTACATGAATAAGGATATTTTTGGTGTCAATTATGACTATTTCTACATAATTGGCCACATAATGGCTTATTTGACAAAATGACTATTTTTGCAAAATGTTGTTTAAGAAAGATAAACTTGAAATTTTTTTTTATCCTGTGGCTCATGGGGCATCGTTCAGCATCACCATAAACCAACACAAGACTATTTTTCATAAATTGGCCATGTAATGGCTTATTTAGACAAAGTGGCTCTTTTTGCAAAATTTTATTTAAGAAGATGCAAATTCAAAATTTTATCGTGGGGCCTATGGGGCATCGTTCAGCACCGACACAGGCCAACACAAGATTGAGGAAGTTAAAATGCAAAAACGTGACTATTTCAGCAAAATTTGGCCATGTAATGGCTTATTTGATAAAGTGGTTATTTTTGTAAAGTGAGCGATGACTCAAACTTAATTTTGTGGATACAGCCTTTCGACATTTCCGCGAGGGAATATTTCCAGGCTGTGTCCAAAATTATTTACAAATGACTCAAAGTGGCTATTCTTGCAAAACAGCCTTCCGGTGTCTTTTTGAGGGACATTCGGCTTATTTTAAGCAAGAATAGCATCACCCGACTTATTTATAATAAAATCAAAAATTTGACATTTTTGGTTATTTTTGCAAAAGGGGTATGAACCCGGACTTGATTTTGCGGCTATGGCCTTGCAACATTTCCACAAGGAATATTTCAAGGTTGTGCCCACAAATTATTAAAAATGATTCAAAGTGGCTATTTTTGCAAAAAACAGCCTTCCGGCGTCCTTTCGGAACATTCGGCTATTTTCAAAAAACAGCGTCACTTCGATTTATTGAAAACTGCAAATCGACATTTTTTTTGAAAAGGGGTGGTAAACTCAAACTTGATTTTGTCAAGGTTGTGCCCGCAAATTATTAAAAATGATTCAAAGTGGCTATTTTTGCAAAAAACAGCCTTCCGGCGTCCTTTCGGAACATTCGGTTATTTGCAAAAACGGCATCACTTTGATTTTATTGACAAAATTAAACACACATTTTTTTTGATTTTTTAAAGGGGTGGTTGGACCCGATAAGGGTTGCCTACGTATCCCACCTAACGGTGAGAATCAAACCTGCGTAGTTCGGTCAGATTATTTTATGATTGAATGGGTGGTTGGACCCGATGAGGGTTGCCTACGTATCCCACCTAATGGCGAGAATCAAACCTGCGTAGTTCGGTCAAATAGAATCAAACCTGCCTACGTATCCCACATTTTTTATTTTAAAACAATCATTTTAAAACTATCATTTTAAGTAAAAAAAACTATTTTGAAACTATTTTTTTTTCCATTTTCCTCAATATATAAAAAAAACTAGTTAGCCTGCAAGTCTGAAGCAAATGAACGCATAAAACAAACAGGATGCAGCAGGATAGTCTTTTCATTTCAGGTCACCTGTCCTAGACGGACCCAACCCCTGTGTTGAGTCCCCTAAGTCAAATGCAACATGATGCAAATAAACGTTCCTACTAGGGATCCGGCATGAAGCTTTGTTATTCTAGGTTTAAAAACCCGGGTTTATTGTTCTAGACCTGGCTTACCCGAACGGACAACTCGAGCCGAGGAGGAGGCAGCAACCCGGGAATACAGAAGCTTCACCGGTTTTGCAACTTATCCAAACCTCGTTCTAAAATGGGAATTAGACACTATACAGAAAAGAAGTCACACGAAGTGCACCCTTCTTCATGATTTAGAAGACTCAGAGAGGAGATTGGTTTCGGCACAATTTATATGTACAGTTCAAAAAATATCAAAGCGATAAAAATATCATTTTGCACATTAATACAAACATATAATAAAATCGGATAATAAATAAGCCAAATACAACAATTATTCCAAGCTCGAATTCTTAAACCCTGAACCAGTGGTTCTGGGTTCCAATTCCAGCAAGTATGTCCTGTCACACCTCTTTTTTACGCTTACCCGCGATGGCGCAAAATATAAAAGAGAGTTTTTCCAATTAAAGGACAACCAAAACAGGATCCATTTATTGAGAGATTCGGAGTCGCCACTTGGGAGATTTATGGTGTCCCAAGTCACCGGTTTGAAACCCGAATCGAGGAAAGGTTTGACTCTATTTAACGGTCCGCGAACCAAAAATCCGGATAAGGAATTCTGTTAACCCGGGAGAAGGTATTAGGCATTCCCGAATTCCGTGGTTCTAGCACGGTCGCTCAACTGTCGTGTTCGGCTTATTTATCTGCCCTTTTTTACAATCATGTACTTAGTGCAAATTAATATCCCTTTACCGCTTTTATTATTGATTATGATTTACGAAAGAGAAAGTTGCTTAAAAATATGCTTCCGAATCACGTCACATGAAATGCACCCGGATTCTCGACACATTCTTATTCAACATTTTTTGGATTTGGGTCGCATGAAATGCACACCCGTATTTAAGAAGGTAGGATTAAAACACGCGCCTAGAGTGATTACTTATTTACACTTTTGAGAAGGCCATGATATTCGCTAAAAATGACACATCTCGAAATCTAAGTATTTTTATATGTACCTTTATGAGGGCCTTGCGATTTGTGTAACTATTGGGCGAGGCGCACCTCTAATTCAAATCTAAGGCGAGCTACATCCCGCTGTATTTATTTAAGAATGGATTCCAAATTATTTAAAACCTGTACGAGCCACACCACATGAAATGCGCCTGTGGTTCCTGACACACTTTATTTAATCTTGTTCAAAACTGGGGTCGGGTCACATGAAATGCGCCCCCGATTCCTTTAATCTAGTCACGTCATTCAGTTGAGTGATAACTCGCTAATTCTTACAATGTGACAAAATCCTACTCAACTATAACCAATTCGAGCAAACATACGATTAATTAATTAAGTGAGTAGGTTTGAGTCTATGGTGGACAATTATATGGAAAGAACTTACTTTGAATTCAAATAGCCCTCAAAGAGCCACTGTCATATATTTTCGCAAGTTCAAGATATCATTCCTCACGGGTGTTCAAATCATTTTAAACTTTCTGCTTAATCAGGTAGCTAATCTCACTTTTAACATAGGATCTAGTATTAACAGATTTGAGATCACACACATGAATAAAGAAGATTGAGCAGAATGATTCAGGTTTACGTACATGTCCAATGACAGTGTATCTTTGATCTAGATACATTTTTTCATAGCCAGAATCAGCAATACAAACTTAATTAAAGAATAACAAAACATAACAACTATAAGAACTGTGGACATCTATATGTATTCAGCAGACTTAAAAGGGAGCTTCAAGCTTCATTCTTTTCGAACCAAGACACTACAATGACAGAGATGTGTACCTGGAATACGGAAGAAGAAAGAAGAGTGAGCAATGAACAAAGTGGCAACCAACAGTATTGGCAGTAACTAAACAGCAACCAAATACTCCCAGCAATCAGATTTCAAGAAGAAAAACCAATGACAGAGAGTTCGAATACTCCAAAGATAATCAACAGAGAATTCCCAATCAACCAAACCCCTACACCTCTGAAATGCCCCAAAAACTTGTGCACCCAACTGATTGAATCCCAAGTGGCTTCAAACAACAAACCACACCACCAAAGTTCTGCCTATTGATTGAATCCGTGTATATAACAGAAAAGAAACAGAGAAGTGCCAACTATCCTTCAGTTCTAGAGTCAACTGAAACTTCAACTCCTAGATAGCAACAGAAAAAACGAACACCACAAACTAACAGAAGCAATAGCAACAAACAGTAGCCAAACACCAATGGAACAGTAACACAATGTTGATATGTGTATGTATTTCTGCTTCTATCTGTATGTTTCTTTGAATACCAGATGGAATCCAACGAAACTTCAGAGACAAACTTGTCAATTATTAAAAGAAGAAGAAAAATCATATCACTGGAATCCGTCCCTCCCCTGCAGTTCCTCCCCTATTCTCTTTTATATACAAAACTAAGAGCCAGGCCAGCCTGTTTACCCTGCACATGTGCACTGATTGTCCAGCTCTTAAGAGCACTTAACAGTGTAAAAAAAACTTCTTGCCCTAATATTCTCTGCCCAGCCCATCACTTAATGTCTAAATCTCATTTTTTAATCCAAAAGCGTACTAGTAGCTTGTTTTTCTATTCAAAACCCCTTACCCTGCCAGATGGCTCCCATGTTACTTATGTTTTCCAATTACACTGCACACACAGTGATAATCAGACCTATTGACAGTCCCTCAAACATGCTGGCCGTGTTCATTTGAATTAACTCTAAACCATATGGTCCCAATTCAGCTATAACCAATTCGAATTCCTAATTCGAAACATTACAATTCAACTTCAATTCGACAGTAGTTCAAACATGGAATTGATTGGTATTAACACTAATGTCCTACTGTTCTAAACAAAATTTTATAACTATTCGACGATATTCGTTTAATCGATTATAACACCTAGAATCGATAACACACAATCGACTAGATAAGATTTTGATTCCACAACATCTCGGATTCCACAGTGTCTCGGCAGAGAACAAGGTAATGTAGGAACATGGTTCGACTTTGATAATCGAATCGCATACGCGCACTCAATCACAAATATCATCATACAATCAAACAGAAGCAAATCGATCGACCAAATAAAAGGGTCTATTGGAGATGAAGAATGAAGATTTGAAATAAAAACAGAAAAACGAATGAACAATTAAACCAAACAATGAGCACAACAATATATAAAACAGAAGAAAAAATGAAATACCTTATGAAGACAATCCGAAATCGAACAAACCCGGGCTTACACGGACTTGAAATTGCATTTTTTTGAAGTCGAATGGACTTTAATTGAAATGTTTTCAAATGAAAACATACCAATTAAAGTCTATTAACTTCAAGTCATTTTAATTGGACGAAATCCCTAGTTTTTTAATTCTAGGGTTCTTAGGCTCAAATTGGGATTTGGGTGGTTCGGGCTTGATTCGAACCAAACCAAGTTTGGTTTGATTACGAGGAAGGTTAGGGGAATCACTGGTATGAATTTGGACTTGATTGGAGTAAGTTCATAATTCGCTCCCATCTTCAAATGGAGATTCGAGGCGGCCCAAGATGATTCGAGGTTAGCTAGGCACGGGGTTGGAATGGGGAGGTTGAGATGAAGATTTGGTGTAATAATGGTGGTGTTTGGACCACCGGAACCGCCGTGGGGCGATTTCCGGCGGCGGCGAACGTTGGTCTGCGGCGGGAGGCGGCTGGTCTTTGAAGGGGTGTCACAAATGAATGTGATTTAGGGTTTTGGGAGTGGGTTTGGGTAATTAAAATTGGTGTAATGTTCTGGACCGTTGGATTATGATGCATGGAGGGCTGAGATTTAATCTCACAAAAAGGGTTGGTCCGATCCGGGTAATTGGGCTGGGGCGGGTTCGTTCGTTTTGGGCCAGGGTTCAGCCGCTGGGTTGTCCGTTTTGGGCTGGGATTTCGGCTGGCAGATGGCCCATTTATTCTACTCTCTTTTCTCCTATTCCTCCTATAATAACTTGTATTTTGTATTAATCCTCCTCCTCTTTTTTTTTATTTTATTTTCTTTGTATTTTTTATATTTTCCCTACTTTGTAGTTATTTGGAATTAATTAAAACTAAACTAATTACCTTCTTTTTTGGCAATTTTCAATTTAAAAGCTAACTATTTTTTGATTTTTTCTTTAATTTGTTAAAAAAATGAATTAACCTCCTAAGAAATGCAATTTTTGTATTTTCATTTATCACACGCAAATAACATGCAAACAACTAACACGAGATTCACACAAAATAAGGAAAAATCATTTATTTTGGATTTTATAGGAATAACTCATGTGTAGGGTAAAAATCACGTGCTCACAAGGCCTACCATAAGTTATTGATGAAATGAGAGCGGGTATATGCCTACCACGAGTCATTGATGAAATAGGAGCGGGTGGTATACCTACCATGAGTCATTGATGAAATGGGAGCGGGTGGTATGCCTACCACAAGTTATAATAAAATGGGAGCGGGTGATACACTTACCACAAGTTAAAGTGAAATTGAAGCGGGTGGTATGCCTACCACGAATTATGATGAAAAGTAGGTGGTACGCCTACCACGAGATTTGATACAATGGAAACGAGTGGTACGCCTATCACAAGATATGAGAAATGGGATCAGGTTTCACGACTGCAACGAGATGTGTTCTGGAAGTGAAATTTGTTTATTTTTCCTTATCCGTGTTAGAGTTGAATTGTTAATTTCCTTATTATTCTCTTGAGGTTCTGTACTATGTGCTATCCCGAAGCATGATTCCCTCCCTAGCTTTAATTATTTATTTATGTCTACCTTTCTGCTATATATATATATATATATATATATATATATATATATAACTGCACATTATTATCCGGAGTCTACTCCTAGCCTCATCACTACCTCGTTAGGGTTAGGCCATGTACTTACCAACACATGGTGTCGGTTGTACTGATGCTATACTCTGCACTTATGTCCAGATACTGGAGCGACATTTGATCATCAACAGTAGATTGGGAGTTATCCTTCAGTCCACCGAGACTCCGAGGTAGCCCAACTGGCATCCACAGACCCGGTGTCTCCTCTATCCTTTATTTTCCTGTTTCATCTCTTTGTTTCTGAGACAATGCGTCTTTACTTCCAGACTTTGTATTTAGCATTCTTAGATCGTCTACAATACTGTGACACCAGGTTTTGGGTGATTAAGTCTTAAGTTGATGTAATAGCTCGACATTTCAGTTGATTTATCGTTGTCTTCCGCTTAAATATTAAACTTCTGTTGTTATTATGATTATTGTTTTATATTTGCTAAAAGAATTAATCGGTTAATGAAGTAAGTAGCTAAGGATTGGCTTGCCTAGCTCTCATTAGTAGGCGCCATCACGACTCCGAGCGTGAGAAATCCGGGCCGTGACAAATTGCCACTAATTAATACTTTCTTTTTTCTCCTTTCTTTGGTGATACACTTATGTTATAAAAATTCTAGATCCGCCTACGACACCCCTATTTAGTGGAATAAGGAGTCCACAACAATAAACAATGAAATACTAATTAAGCTAACAACAACAACAATAATAACGACATACTCAGTATGATCTTACAAATATGGTGTAGAGAGGAGCGGAAGTAATATATATGCATACCTTACCCCTATCCGACGAAATAAAAAAATCTATTTTGATAGACACTCGGCTCAAAAACTACTAATCTGGTGTATTTGAAAAAGAAGAGCAGAGATGAAACAAGAAGGATCTAGTCATAATAAAATTGTTGTCTAACTTAGAAAATTCCAAGATGACATTGATAACAATCACCAGCTACCGATGCTAAACTCTAAAGTTTGGAACTGAGAGCTTGTCAACATTTTTTTAAAATCATCGAACTTGGACTGCCTGGTATTAAATTGAACAAATGCATCCCCCCTCTGTCTCTCTCCATGCAGACACAGTTGATATCCGCTTTGGGGCCGAACTAATTCGGAAATCGGACTCATACAAGATAAATCTAACTTTAAAAGGGTAAGGCGCTCTCTTCATAGTGAGAGTATAGTTAGAGGCGGACCGACGTGTTGTAGGTAGAGGTTTCCGGCACCTAAAAACTTCAGCAAAAACTTTAAATATACTTGCTAATTTCTTTAAAAAATAGCCAGATATTAACAAAGGCCCTCGTACTAATTTTTATGAGTAGTGATAAATTTGTATTCAATATAATAATGCTTCCGTAACTGTAAAGTTTTGGGTCCGTTGGCAGCAGTTGGCTATTACTGACTACTCACTTTACTTCATTTTATATAAAATACATTTGACTCAACATCATAGTCTTAAATCTGAGTACGTAGTATAATATGTATGAATTATTGGAAGTTATATTTTATAAAAATATACTGGAGTAAAATATTCTTGGACATCAAAAAGATGGAAGTGTTATATAAGTTGGGACATACGAATTACTTAGTTTTGTTTTTTTTTTTCGCCACAATTGATGTTTACTTTTTGCCCAGTTAACTTTGACTCAAAATTGTTTACAGAGAACCTCATAAAATAAAATTAATACTACAAGTAATTACCCATTTCTAATACTTTTATAGTCCTCTAATGATATTTGTTAGTCAATGATATTGTGCATGTCATATATCTTATAAATTCCAACACAGTCTTCTACAAGTAGGAGAGTACTTATTTTGAATGCTACGTTATACATTCATACGCTGGTCAATTGTCAAAATATTTCAATATGAACAATGTTCCACGATCACGCCCAACTCTAGTCTTAAAAAGAATAAGCAGTCGCTATAAATATAATCTGGTTTAAAAGTTTGGAATCGAATCCCACAGATAAGGCTTAGTTGTATTTGTTTAATATCACCAAGAAGACAAGATTGAAAATAAATAAACAGCTGAAAACTAACTATGCTTGAATTGTAAACAATTAGAATAAAGGTCTAAGGTAATAGTTTCTCCCATTGCTGCTTTCCTTGATTGTATAATTCTTATATCTGTGATTTAGTTGCCTCTATCCATCATGAACTCTCCAGCTACCATAAATCTCTCTCAAGCAATTATGATAATTTACTAGACACACTCTCTCAAGCTACGCTAGCTAGATTCATATTGCGGTTCACTTAGATTGCACCCGAAGTATCGTTATCTCTAATCCAACCTCTAAACCTTCGTTTATGACTCTCGTCTATACTTCCGGGGTGATGTTGTTCAAACAACTACCTAAATATGCACTCTCTCTCAAACAGATACATAATAAATGGGAACGGCTAATTGCGGATCCTTTCAATTAATCAAAATAAAAACATAATTGAACAAATAGAGATTAACAACGAACTCAAAACTATATTAATATAATAACAAATTCATCCCAAAGGGGTTTCACCAAAACCTTAGATAAAAAATTAGCTATTCATAATACTATGTAAAACTACAATATCAAAAGTCATAACCAACAATGAAAAATAAGAAGATGAAGGAAAACTTATTGAAGAATTCCCCGCCTTGCTCTCAATGTGTTCTCTCCCTCCTTAGGTCAGAAATTACTCTAAAAAACATTCTCCTATGTATATATACCAAGTAGGATGGGGCCCAAACAATTATACCTTCTCCAATGTGGAAAATGACACTTTTTCCGGGTGAGACACGCAAGCTCGTGCGTCCTTCGCACACCATTCTGCCTCAGCCCTTAACGCGCGCGACTTCGCGCGTGTCTTCACGCGTTTTTCACCCTGTTCCGTTGCGAATTTGAAAAAACTCAAAACATGAAAGTTGTAGCCCTTTGAGTTAGCTTCCAATCAAGTATTATGGAGCCACAATGGAGTTCTGAGAAAAATTTATTTCTATTTTACAGATAGTGCACAATCTGCCTACTGGATTCTTCGTTCGCTCTAACTATCATCCGTTGACCCCCAAACACGATCCCGGCTTAATTCCTTGAACCTTTACTCAAAATTTAAGCTCCAAATCACTTAAAGTCATTTCATAACATCTATATAGCTCGAAATCACACCTACAAGACATAAAACATATAACTAGTGCAAAATACTAGCGATTAAAGCTCAAACTCAATTAAAGTGCAGTAAACTCGAGTGTAATAAGTGACTAAAGTACGTAATTATAGCCTATCATCAACACCCCATACTTAAACCATTGCTCCTCCTCGAGCAATCAAACTGCATTTTTTTATAGACACGACTGTATGGGGCCAAATATGGCTTAACCATACGGGACCAAATGCGGCCCTCCCCACGCTTACAAGTGATAAGGGCACGACCCCCTCTCATATGCCTCTTACAATGAGGGCATAGTTCGGGCGTAAAACATGAGCGACGTCGTTTGTGTTTGGGTGTCCCTATTAAAAGGACGTCGACCACCCTTCAACGGTTTATTGTTTCAGTAAGGATGCCTCCTCTTTATATAAATGGAGGCCCTGTTGTAAAGGAGCATGTGTTATAATCTAATAATACGAATCTCTCACTCTCTCTCTATTTCTTCTCTCAACTGTGATAAGCAACTACTCTTAAAGTTCTTCATTTTTAATATCTTGACATTATAATCACGTTGATCTTATACCTAGGTTCAATATATTTGATTACGATTTACCCCATTCTTATTTTCTGATTGTTTCAAGCTTACAAAGTAACGATTAACTTTCGAGCCAAACAATTTGGCACTGTCTGTGGGGATCGAGAATCAAAATCATAGTATCCACCTAAATATCAGCCAACCATCTTCTCTATATCACGCGAAAATAAAAAAATGGCCGAAAATGTTGCCTGATCCTAAGCAATAATGGGGGTCACAACCAATATTCTTGTCCCTCTCAGTGAGGTCAGCGACGATGCTGTCACCAACATAACCCCAGGCACTGCACCAGAAGTAGAGATCTCACCTTCCCCCTCCTAAGATCCAACGATCTTGCATGACAAAGGAGCTTCCACATCTGCTGTCAAAGAGGCACCTCGGTGGTCAGGAAATTGCTGGAAGAGTGGCTAACAAGCATCCTAAGTGTCTTAGTCGAAAAACCACCACAAGGTAACACAAAAGGAATACCAATAACGAGTATCACCACTGCCACGGGTGAACAAGAGGAGACATGAGTAAACAACAAACCTGTCGAAACACAGACACGTGATGGCACGCTGACCGCCATTCTGAGGAAGATAGAGGAAATGGAAAGCGAAAACAAGGCTCTTCGCGACCAGATGAAGGAGCACTAGGAGAGGGTCGACAAAATTCCCAGAGCCCCTAAATTGTTACCAAAATGCGACATGGGGAGGTTCGTAGAGCAGCCATACTCTAAAGAAGTTGCCCCGTTCTCTATCCCGAAAACCTTCAAGGTGCCCCCTTACTTGAGGGTATATGATGGGACCACTGATCTCGAGAATTATCTGATCCATTATGTTACCGTCGTGAAAGAAAAAGACCTATCAAATGAGCAGGTACCGTTAGTGCTACTGAACATGTTCGGCGAAATGTTAACATGAGGGGTCTTGACACGGTACTCCTAGCTGCATGCAAAGGCAATATCAGCTTTCGAAGAAATGGTGGATAACTTCGTCACTGCCCATGTGGGTGCAAAGAAGGCGGAGTCAAGGGTAAACAACATCTTCACCGTCAGACAAACCACATGTGAAGGGCTCAGAGACTTCCTCGCCAGATTCAATAGGGTAAGAATGAGCTTGCCAAACGTATCGGAAGGAATTGCAGTCCTTGCATTCCAGAACAGACTAAGCAGGGACGGTTCCAGAGCAACTAAGAAGCTACTAAATCGCTTCATGAAGTATCCTCCTACGACATGGGAGGAAATCCAAAATGCTTACTGCGCCGAAGTGCGAGTGGACGAAGACGACCTCAACGAGCCGACCCAACGGTTAAAAACGATATAATCGGAAACAAGGAAAGACCGATGCCACGAGGGGCATCGGGAACATCCCCTACGTTCCAACAGAGAACGACATCAGCCATACATGAGATCCTCCTATCTCCCACCCTGGCATATGGACACATTACAATGGCACATCACCCCACTCCGAAATGAAATAGGTACGCCCCCGTATTATCATCACATAAATTTTGTGTGTCTCCTTCATAAATAGTGTACGCACCAGGGAAGCTTGGAACTAAGGTGGAGTGGCCTTAGAAAATAAAGTCAGATCCCGCCACAAGAAAATCAAATGTTTTGTGCAAGTTCCATCAAGAACGGGGGAACATGACCGAAGATTGCATAGGACTGCGGCAAGAGGTCGTCAGGATGCTGAACCAAGGATGCATGAAAGAACTACTCAGCAATAAAGGGAAGGTCAACTTCTCACGCGGGTGAGAGCAGCCCCACGGGCCACCAAAGACGCCTTCCCAGATGTGGACGATAAACATGATCGTTGGCGATGACAACGACTCGACAATTAACCATGTCAAATTCGCCAACACTCATAGACTAAAGAGGACCATCTCCCACGAGAGGTATGATGACTTCGAAGGTAGTATCACCTTCGACAAGTCTGATGCCAACAGTTTGTGTTTCCCTCACTATGATGCTTTAGTTATTAATTTACGCATTATTGATACGGATGCAACGAAAGTCATGATCGATAATGGAAGTAGCGCCTGTTTTATCCACCTGAGTGTCCTTACATAGATAGGACTCAAGGATACGGTAATACCACGTTGCATAACACTAACCGATTTTAACAATGCAGTGGAATGGACGTCCGGAGAGGCGACCTTGCCTGTCCTTGCGGGAGGGGTCACGCTGGAAACAACCTTTCACGTGATGGACCAGGAGACAACATACAACATCATCATAGGGTGCCCATGGATACATGCCATGCGAGCGGTCCCTTCGAGCCTGTACCAAGTGGTCAAATTCTCTACCCCATGGGGAATATTCAGCATCATGAGAGAACCGCACACCGCACAAGAGTGCTACAAGATAACACAAGACTGCGCTCATACCCAACAACTACTAGGAGCAAGTGCGGAGGCATAGCAATTAGCTGTGTTGGGGACTAAAACCGACCCGACGGCAGATACCATCCAAGATCCTGACATCGTGGAAGCTTGTAAAGCGACGATCGAAGATCTCAATCCAATTCAACTAGACAACAATAATCCCGCAAATAAAGCCTACATCGGTCATGGCCTCGCAAATCCAAGTAAGTACCATGAATTCTTATCTAACCATGCAGACCTATTTGAATTTTTCCATGCAGATATGCCGATGATTTTGCCAGATATCGCCACCCATAAGCTAAATGTCGATCCGTTGCATCCGTCGGTATGACAAATAAGAAGAAAGTTCAACACCGCAATAAATGACGCAGTCCATGAGGAAGTAGACAAACTACTCGCCAACGGCTCTATCAGGGAGTCAAAATACCCTTAATGGGTCGCTAACGTCGTCATGGTCAAAAGAAAAATATGAAGTGGAGAATGTGCGTGGATTTCACCGACCTGAATAAAGCATGCCCTAAAGATTCCTTCCCCCTTCCCCACATCGACCAATTGATCAACGTCACCACTGGGCATGAACTTCTGATTTGGACGTGTATTCTGGTTACAATCAGATCCTGATGGCCGAGAAAGATCAGGAGAAGACAACTTTCATCACCCACCAAGGAACCTACTTCTACAAAGTGATGCCCTTTGGGCTAAAAAACACAGGGGCCACCTATCAAATAATGGTCACCAAGACATTCAAAGAACAACTCAGTAAGACCATGGAAGTCTACATCGATGACATGCTGGTGAAATCAGCAAAAAAAAAAGGATCACATCGACCACTTGAAAGAGGCCTTCGAAATACTAAAAAAGTATGGGATGAAGCCAAATCCCGAGAAATGTGATTTCGACGTAGGCTCAGGGAAGTTTCTAGGGTTCCTCGTATCCCAACGAGGCATCAAGGTCAACCCTGACTAAATCAAGGCAATCGCCACAATACCCAAAGTGCTAAATAGCAAAAAGCAGGTGCAAAAACTGACGGGTCGGATAGCTGCCCTATCCAGATTTATCTCATGATCCTCTAACAGATGCCACAAATTTTTCAACGTACTGAGAAAGGACAACAGATTTCAGTAGAACGAGGAATGTGTCAAAGCCTTGCGGGAACTAAAAACATATCTATCCTCACCTCTACTACTAGCCAAAGCGAACCCGGGCGAGCCCCTACTGATATATCTGGCCGTGTCAGAAGTCGCCGTCAGCGCAGTATTGGTCCATAAAAGTAAAGATATGCAATCCCCCATCTATTACATTAGAAAAACCCTGGTGGACGCCAAAACATGGTACCCGTATCTCAAAAAATTAGCCCTGGCACTGGTCACAACTTTATGAAAACTCAGACCCTATTTCCAATGCCACCCCATTAAAGTGGTGACTACGTTCCTCTTAAGAAGCATACTACATAAGCTTGAATTATTGGGCCGACTTTCCAGATGGGCTATAGAGATCAGGGAACATGATATCTCGTATATCTCGAGAACCTCCATCAAGTCACAAGTCCTCACCGACTTCATGGCCGACTTTAGCACAAAAATACTACCAGATGTTAAATGGGAGGCTCTACGTTCCCCCTCAAATACCGACCTATGGGCTCTCTATATGGACGAAGCTGCTAATGCCTCAGGATCGAGATTGGGACTCATCCTCGAAGTCCCCATGGGCGAAATTATTCGCCAGTCCATACGATGCCCCGAGATGACTAACAATGAGACAGAATATAAAGCTGTTATCGCAAGTATAAGACTGGCCATTATGTATGGAGCTCGCCGACTTGTCCTCCACTGCCACTCTCAACTCGTGGTGAACCAAGTCACCGGAACTTAACAAATCAAGGAACAAAGATTGTAAAAGTACCAGGCAGAAATCCATAGATTGATGGACAAAATCGAAGAGTGCCACTTTGAGTAGGTTCCCAAAGCATAGAATGCCGAAGCATACGGCCTGGCAAAACTGGCTATAGCCACCACAAGCTTCGACAAAGAAAGCGTCGTCACCCTCCTCCATTCAGCAATCGATCATGCAGAGGTACTCTCGTTAAACTTAACCTGGGACTGGCGCAGCCAGTTTTTATCCTACTTACAGGAAGGGACTCTCCCACTTGATAAAAAAGAAGAAAAGAAGCTTCGTGTACATGCCGCCCGATATTGCATGATAAACCACGAGCTCTACAAAAAGACCTTTGGTGGATCCCTAGCCAAATACCTGGGTCCTAGTCAGATGACACCAGTACTGGAAGAAGTACACGAGGGCCATTGCGGCGCCCATATTGGCAACCGCGCACTCGTGCGCTGTCTAGTAAGAGCCGGCTATTACTAGCCTACCATGAAGAAAGATGCATGATACACCAACCGGGAGAACCCATCCACTCAGTTACCTCCCATTAGCCTTTCATTAAGTGGGGAATGGACATAGTCGGTCCGTTACCTGCAAGACGAGAAAAGGTATGATTTTTATTAGTTTTGACTGACTATTTCTCCAAGTGGATGGAAGCAGGTGCGTATGCCCAAATACGTGAACATGAAGTTATCGCTTTCATATGGAAGAACATCATCTTCCGCTTCGGTATCCCCAAGGAAATCATATGCGACAACGGGCGACAATTCATCGGTCAGAAAATGACTGAGTTCTTTGACAAATGTCACATCAAACGATAACTCTCCACACCATATCATCCTGCCGCCAGCGGTCAAGCAGAGTCATCCAACAAGACAATACTGAATATATATAAAAAGAAGCTTGAAGACGCCAAAGGCTATGGCCAGAACTGCTACCAGAAGTATTATGGGTGCACAAGACTACCCCTAAATCCTCCACGGGAGAAACACCGTGCTCACTGGTTTACGGGACCAATGATATCATACCAGTTGAAGTAGGTGAACCAAGCCTGAGGTATTCACACACAAGCAGAGCAGAAAATGACTTGAACCAACTCCAAGACCTCAGTAAAGCCGAGGAAAGAAGATAAATGGCCGACATCAGGATGGTAGCCCAGAAATAGCAAATAGAAAGATACTACAATAAGAGGGCCAAAATCCGACCACTCAAAGTAGGTGACTACGTCCTCAAAGCCAAAACCTTGGCGTCTAGGGACCCAAGCGAGAGAAAACTGGGCACCAATTGGGACGGACTATACAAGATTGCTGCGGCAGCAGATAAATGGTCATTTCAATTAGAGACAATGGAAGGAAAGACACTGCAAAACAATTGGAACATCTCTCACCTTAAGTATTTCCATTGCTGAAGAGCACCCCCCGACTCGTACTCTTTTTCCCTTACCCGAGTTTTGTCCCCATTGAGTTTGCTCAGAAAGGTTTTTAACGAGGCGATGAAGGAGATGCTCGGAAATGCTCACGAGGCAAGTTTGACACGCCAGTTACTCTGCAAGCCAGCACAACAGGCATGCTAAAGGGACTGGACTAATAGCCATCTCCAATGTATGAAAAGCTACAACCATCTCCAATATATGAAAGGCTACGACCATCTCCAGTATATGAAAGGCTACGACCATCTCCAATATATGAAAGGATATGGACATCTCCAAAGTATGAAAGACTATGGCCATCTCCAATGTATGAAAGGCTACGGCCATCTCCTGTATGTGAAAGGCTACAACCATCTTTAATATATAAAAGGCTATGGTCATCTCCAATGTATGAAAGGCTATGGCCATCTCCAGTATACGAAAGGGTACAACAATCTCCAATATATGAAAGGCTATGGCCATCTCCAATATATGAAAGACTACGGCCATCTCCAATGTATGAAAGGCTACGACCATCTCCAATGTATGAAAGGATACAACCATCTCCAATATATGAAAGGCTACGACCACCTCCAATATACGAATGGTTATGACTATCTCAGAACGAGCAAATAGCTAAGGCCATTGTCGTAGTAAGTCGACTCAGCTCGATTACAACAAATCAAATTGACACGGTCGAGATCACTGGAATGGTTACGACCATCTCAAAATGTGCAAATGGCTAAGGCCATTGTCGTAGTAAGTTGACTCAGCTCGATTATGACAAATCAACTCGACATAGTCGAGATAACTCGAATGGTTACGACCATCTCAAAATGAGCAAATGGCTAAGGCTATTATCATAGTAAGTCGACTCAGCTCAATTACGATAAATCAACTTGACATGGTCGAGATCACTCAAATGGTTACGACCATCTCAAAATGAGCAAATGGCTAAAGCCATTATCGTAGTAAGTCGACTCAGCTCGATTATGACAAATCAACTCGACATGGTCGAGATCACTCGAATGGTTATGACCATCTCAAAATGAGCAAATGGCTAAGGCCATTGTCGTAGTAAGTTGACTCAGCTCGATTATGACAAATCACCTCGACACGATCGAGATCACTCGAATGGTTACAACTATCTCAAAACGAGTAAATGGCTAAGGTCATTGTTGTAGTAAGTCGACTCATCTCGATTACGACAAATCAACTCGACATGGTCGAGATCACTCAAATGGTTACGACCATCTCAAAATGAGCAAATGGCTAAGGCCATTATTGTAGTAAGTCGACTCAGCTCGATTACGACAAACTCGACACGGTCGAGATCACTCGAATGGTTACGACCATCTCAAAACAAGCAAATGGCTAAGGACATTATCGTAGTAAGTCAACTCAGCTTGATTACGATGAATCAACTCGACAATGGTCGATACTGCGTATATTACTAAGACAAGCGCACAAAACAAAAGAAGCAAAAAATATATATCAAAAGAATAACTTTCATTTCCTCCTAAAAGAAAGTATACATTTACGGAGGGTCCTATTTACACATCTACAAAATTATAACAGCAAAATGAATACACATCCTAGCCACCACCACCTTGTTCGCCGTCGCCAGCTGGCCCACCGTCTTGCCCACCGCCACATTTGGTTCGAAATGCTGCAGAAATCCAGGACCTAGAAGCTAGACGGTTCACGTCTTCAAATGTATAACCTACCTGGTCGAGAGAATCAGAACTATACCGACAAGCTTCCCGGTTAACCCGTAGCAAGCGACGTTGGTCCTCACCCTCTGCCTCAGTGGCCCGGACAGAGACATGTAAATCTCAAATACAGCCAGATTAGCTTCAGCATACACCCACATATCGTGTGCCTCGCTAGACACGTCGTCCTCCAAACCGGTCACTGCAGCTTGCCTGAGACTGTTAACCTCAATCACCCTAGTGTTGAGCTTAGCAGTTAGGGCATCAACTTCGGCACGCAAATTAATGGCATCCACCATTGCCCCACGACCAACGTCCAACTCGTCCTTATTCAACCAAAGAAGGTTTTCCAGCTCCTTATTTCAAGCCAGGGTAGTCATTAAATTTTCATCTACTTAGGGCAACTGAGTCACACGCTCCCGCAATTGAGCTTCCAACTGCTTCAGGCCTGCGCGGAAAACTTGAAACTGCAGGTCCTGGGCATATAAGTCTGCCAACGTCTGGTGCTTGGCCCGACACTCTTTATAGTTTTTTCACCACCTTCCTAAGGGTGGCGGCCTTCTTTTGAGCACGCTGGTCTCTCTTTACTTCCAAAATGAGGGTCTGAAGAAAAAGAAACAAGTCAGCATACACCTAAATTTCGTTCTATGAAATGAAAAGAGCAAGGTATACCTACAAAGCTGCACCGGAAAATCTTCGGGATAAGTCCCTGTCGCTAACGTTCTTTAAAGTTTCACTCTCAGCGGTCGCGCAAAGTAAAGTCATGTTCATTATGACTTGATCACTATCCAACAACAAGTTATACCCGGTTAGGATTGCAATCCGACGGTTAGGTCCAACCGCCGCCATCTACACTCGAGCGTGATCCCCCTACGGCATGTCCTTAATTACGGGGGCCCGCTCAAGACCTGCCCTCCCCTTATCAACAACTGCCTCGGCGGCAACCAACATACCATCCCCTTCGACACTTGCTGGGGTAATACGAGGTACAACCCCCTTCCCCGAGCGAATGGCATCGGCCATTAAGACCTTCCCCGCCTCTAGACGGGGCACGTTCGCCCTCCTGCCCTCTATGGAAATTCCCTTGCCAAGTAACAATCGACTCCTCGACCGCACTGGCAGCTCTTCACCTTCGGAAGCCTCCTCTTCAGGACTAGGAGATGGAGGAGAAGGAGTCGCCTCGCTCGTGGACTCGGCTACTGGCACAGCCTCAGGCTGAGCAACCTCGGGGACATCCTCGCTTGAAGGTTCCTAGGGCACATACTCATTCCAGAATTGATCCTTGCCGCCGAGGGGGCTGAAACATTCTGCCTTCTCTTCCTCCGGGGAATTTTTCGAATTGCCAAAGTAAATAAGTCAAGTGACAAACACTTAAAACAAAATCTCTGAATTAAAAGTCGACACAATACCTAATGGGCCGTATTGGGTGAGGAATGCCGACCATGTACGACACTCCTCCATAAAAGGGAATCACTTTTTCCACCCACGACCTTATATCTGCGACAGGTCGGGGTAGAGAAGCCCTCATTGCAAAAAAATGAGGGGGAAGAAGTTACAAAGACTGAACGGACAAGAATTGCAAGAAATATTAAATGAGGATAAAAGCACTCACGTTCTGGATTCCACATCTCCGAGAATCCCCCTGGGGTCGACGCCAGGTCCCCCGTCCGGACATAGAAAAATTTGAGCTAGAAGCAGCGATTGGGCTTATCATCCGCCCTGAGGACCAGGCCCTTTGTGCCACGACTCTTCAACTACAACATTGATTCCCTCATAAAGCCGGGGCTAAACAAATGCAGTAGGTGATGGAATGAGATGTCGAGTCGTGTAAGTGGTCAATACGCGACACACTTTCCAAGTATACGAAGTAAGCTGAGCCGGACATATGTTATAAAAACGGCAAAGCTCCTCTGCCAGAGGGTAAATTGGGAGTTTGTACCCAATTAGGAATGAGTACTTATAAACAGCACAGAACCCTGGTTGGTGTACATTAACAAAGTCATCCCTGGCCGTCTCCATGACTACTGCATCATCGATTTGGCACGCCTCCTGCAGGACTTACAAATGTGATTGAAGGAACATGGAGCAATCCCATGGGGGAGTTGGGCATCTTGTAGGAAAATCCTTTCGAGCATGAAGCTCTCTGGGAAGAACGTTGTCCACATTGAGGGGGACGATGGGTCTTTGGGTCTTTTTTCTACCATCCGAAGATGGTGGAACTCCAGAAGAGGACTCATCTCTATCTCCCCTATTTTGTTGGCCTCGTCCTGCCACAATAAGTATTTATCTGTGAATGAGGATGTCAAAAACTAAAGAAACTGACTTCAAAGAATACTCAAAAGGTTCAAAATAAAAAATACTGATCTCCCTTAGAGAAGATGAAAAAAGAGAGTGAGAGTCTGAGAAGTTCAAAAGATAACAGAAATTGAACCTTCTCCCTATTTATAGGGCTCAAATATACGGAAATCAAAGAGGCAGGCGTCAAAAAGGGGCGGGAAACCAAAATGTCAAATCACCCCTGATCCATTGCGGGAGCAAGTATAATCATGACGCATACCGACAATAACGTCAGTTCAAAAAGTAGACCACACACAACGGATCGACATTTCCGCCCATTGAAGACGTACACCGTATATGCCTCCAACAAGCGGAGGGGCTAACTGTATAGGGCCAATATGTCTTAACCATACGGGACGAACGCGAATATCCCCACACTTACGAGTTATAAGAGCACGACCCCTCTCATACGCCCCTTACAGCGAGGGCGTAGTTCGGGCATAAGAACGTGAGCAACGTCATTTGTGTTTGGGAGTCCCCATTAAAAGGACGTCGAACACCCCTCAACGATTTATTATTTCAGTAAGGAGGTCTCCTCTCTATATAAAGGGAGGCTTCCCTATTGTAAATGAGCATGTGTTATTATCTAATAATACGACTATCTCACTCTCTCTATTTCTTCTCTCAACTGTGATAAGCAATTACTCTTAAAGTTATTTATATTTAATATCTTGACATTATAATCACGTTGATCTTATACCTAGGTTCACTATATTTGATTACGATTTACCCCTTTCTTATTTTCTGATTGTTTCAAGCTTACAAAGTAACGATTAACATTCGAGCCAAACAATGACTTTTTTAAACAATTCTGCTAATGCAGCACACCAAGAGTATTTGATATAGACTAAGCACAAAAGCATAACATTTTCACCTCAAGATTTGACTCACAAGTGCCATGCATTATTCATAACTCACCTACTTACTCTTACATAAAAGTCACTGACATTACCTTTCCTTCATGAATCAAGTGCCCTCACAACACAAGAGAGTAGTTCCACACAGTAAAATTTAAGAACACTTTGGAACTCAAGATAGAAAGACTTCACTCACTCTCAGAAATAACATTCATATGCCACAAAAGATGCACCATAAGCTTGCCCGTAGTGTACTACTCCACTAATCGAGCTCATTCAATTTAGGATCAATTAGGACTTTATTTGGTTGTAATTTAGGCTATGGGACGGGTAGGGTACATTTGGATATAAGAGTGACTACACCTCCCTAAGCACTTTAATACATATACTTTAACATTCAAACCCCATACTTATGTCAAACCAAACTCCAGCTTCACATCAATTAATATTACCCCATACTTCTTTAAGCACACTTACATCAAGAGCCACCACTTATCAAGGAGTTTTTTTTATTTTTTATTTTTTTTATTTTTTTACAACAATCCAACTATTTTTTTCAATTCAAGTGGCTTTTACTTTTTCAAAACACTGCACCTTTCTCCTTATTTCATTAGTTCCACACAAAAGCCAAACCAACCACCCCACATTTTAACTTTTACAAAGTTTCATAAATAATTCAAGTGCTCATGAGAGGTTACACTGGTTCAAATAGATGGTTAATTCAAACAAATGGGTAAAGGCTCAAAGGGGTTTAATGTGATTGCCAAGAAAATAGGATTACAGGCTCAAAGGGGTTAACTACGATACATAACAATTATGTGAGTAAAATATGTATATATGGCAAAATACCTATATCACTTCCAAGACTAAACAAAACTACTATTTTACTTTGCAATCACACGGGGAAAGGTCTAGGCATCAAATGCAATGCACAGAATAACACAAAACCTTACACACACATGGCACATAACTCACTCAGGATTGGATTCATCAAGACACCCTAGTTAAAGCAGTTAAGCAAATTTAAGATCATATAATTTAAGGTACTTATACAAGAGTCAAAAACTGAGCCTAAGCGTCACAACCAAAGTACTCACTATTCTCAAGGCATAACAAAGTTAAGAGATATTGCTTCATTTCAAAATAAAACACAATGCTCCTATTCCCCTCTCCCCCCCAAATAAACTACACCCGGTTCAAATAAGAACTTTGGAAAAGAATCGCGACACTAAGAAAAATCAAGGGGGAGTTGCTACACTACCTAAGGAAAAAATAAGAACTCTTTTTTGGTATTTTCTCTAGACTAACGTCCCTCAAGAAAATCATCTAAAAAGATCTGTCATCAGTAAAAATCCAATCTTTTAAAAACAAACACAACTAAAGTAGCATGAAAACTCACTAACACAATCTCCCCACCCCACACTTAAAATTGTGTATTGTCCCCAATGCACATCCATACATATAAGAGGGTAAAAAAAACTCCCTGGTAGGCCAAATACCAAAGCACTAGTAGTTCATGGGGTACTCAGACTTCTCCCAGTTTGGTCCTTTGTGCGAGTACCTCATACTTAGTTTCAATCATTTCATTTGTTGGTGCATCCTTCCAAATACATTTGATTTCCATGCTCCTAGAAAATAAAAAATTTGACACTAAAAAAATAATATAATTTAAAAAAATAAAGGAAAGCAATAAAGTTGGGTTGCCTCCCAACAAGCACTTGATTTAACGTTGCGGCACGACGCAAATCACTTTTTGCCTCCACCTCGAGCTTATGAATTGAACCCCCAATTTGGCTTCAAGTATTCAGTTATGCTCTAGGGGTGGTGGAACAAATATAATTGGCCCAAGAAAGCATTGTACTATTTTACGCTTCTTGAATTTTAGATGAGGTATGTAGTCCTATCTTTCTGGCAAGAAAAATTCCAGAATATATGCTCTTTGTCCTCATTCCTTGACTTCTCAATCGGCTCGGATGACTCTATTTGCATATTATTCTGAGCACGTGATTTTTACCCTATAAGTGTATTACTCTCAGAAAACCAAAATAAAATATTTCATTTGTTTTGTGTTGATTTTTGTACTATTTCTCGTATTATTTGCACTTCTTTGTGTGTTTATTCGTCAAATTAATAGAAAATACAAAAAATATGTTGCGTTTACACTTAGGATTTATTAGGAAAAATTAAGTTTTATTTCACAAAAATCACAAAAAATAATACGTTTTACATTTTAGCATTTAAAGGTCTAGCTGTGTGATCTATTTTGATTAATATTTAATAATGTGGTAGAATTTAATTAATTTTTTATAAGTTAATTTGATTTTTTTGTAATGTAAATTGGAATTTTTTGTCTCTTAGATAAATTAGGAATTAAAAGGAATATGAAAGAAATGAAAATAAGGAGTAAAAATTCAGACTAGGCCAGTTTAAAGGAAATACCAAAGCCCAAATCATCTTCCCTACCCGGTCCATTCAAGCCTTGCAATGCAGACGTCCAAACGACGTTGTTTCCACTACATTCATCCTGACCGTTGATCTCACTCGGTCAACGGTCCAGATCTCATCTCTAATCCTCACCCGTTAACTAACCCTACCCAATTTAGCACCGCCTAGGTCCCCACTAAACCAAACGACTTCGTTTTATACTAGGAAGTTAATCATAGCCGTTGGATTCTCATAATCCAATGACTCGAATTAATTATGCAATTTTAATATACCAATTTCCCTACCCCCAAACCCCCGTATCCTTCCTCATTCCCAAACCCCCTCTCTCACTCTTCACTGCACACCCCTTCAGAGACCAAACCTCATGCCGCCACCCTCTGCCCACCGAAAATCGCATGCGGCGGCGAACAGTGGTCAATCAACCCCAAAGTTACACCATAAACTCCTCTCGCACTCCCCATTTCAAATCTCTAATAAACTACCCTGGAATGTCACTCACATTCTTTGAATTTTAAATTGAAATGATGAACCCTAGCCGCTGCCACAAGATCCCCGGTGACGACGCCACCTTCAAATAACCTCAAACATATACCCTTTGACCTTCTGACCTCCCTCATCTCATACCCGTCATTATTTTCTTTCAAATAACACTCAAATCCTTCGAATACCAAATCAAAGATTCGAGCCCTAATTTTAATTCGAAGACCAAATAGCACTGTGAGGATTCGTTTGGGTTGAATTAAAGTTTAGTTGTGTGCTTTCATGGTGAAAATACATGGATTAAACTCTATTTCAATCCAAATCGAAAAAAAGGATGAGAAGCAGTTCATATTTGGTCCGCCATAAGTTCCGGGTATTTGTTTCGATTCTCTTTTCTTTTATTTTTTATCTTTTGGTTCTCGTTTTGACTTCATGCTTCTTCCCCCCTTTTTTTCGTTTCTGTTTGATTCTGTTGAGTGTGCCAAGTCTTTGTGAATCTAGCTCATCGCAGTTTGAAGTTGTTTAGTTTGTTTTAATTCTGTCAAAATGTTGAATTGTTTAAATGAGTCACTTATTGAATCAAACGGCTTGATTATTTAAAATACCATGGATTTGTTATTAGTTTTGTGTCGACCTGCAACACTTGCTGATTAATTTATGAATTAATAAATTCAATTAATCCACTGAACCAAACTGATTGGAATCCATGTGATAGTCAGGCACACATGTTTCAGCCCGCCCATACATGTTTAGTTTAATAAAATAAAAATCTTTTTTAATAATGAAAAAAGAGTATTAGTAGTGGAAATGAAAACCTATTAAATATTTTTTGTTGTAAAATAAAAGCAATGCAGTAAAATGTAAATAAGAAGAGATAGAAAGAAGGGAGAAGAGTTTTGTTCTTTCACTTTGGTGTATTTTTCCATTGCAATTACATGGCCTTTTATAGGCATAAAAAGCAAAGAAGATTGACATAAAATAGAAGATTTAATCTTTCAATTATTCACAACATGGGCATCCAATGTAGTATCCAATGTAGCATCCAATGTTGTAAAAATATTCATAACACTCCCCCTTGGATGTCCATGTAACATAATGTGTCTCACTAAGAACTTACACAAAAAAAATATTGGGATGTACATAGTTATTTATAATATACATAGCTTGCTGCCTCATTAAAAAACTTACTAAAGAAAACCCAGTGGGACAAAACCTTGGTTAAGGAAAAGAGTGCAGCATGTACTTACTCCCCCGATGAAAAATCACTTAATGTTTCGAAGACGACGCATTCCAATCTTATATATCAGCTTTTCAAATATTGAGGTTGGTAATGCCTTAGTGAACAGATCAGCCAAATTATCACTTGAATGAACTTGTCGTACATCTATTTCACCACTCTTCTAAAGATCATAAGTGAAAAAGAATTTTGGTGAAATGTGTTTTGTTCGATCTCCTTTGATATATCCTCCTTTCAATTGAGCTATGCATGCAGCATTGTCTTCATACAATATTGTTGGAATATTCTCTTTCGAAGAAAGACCACATGTTTGCTGAATGTGTTGAGTTATAGATCTTAACCAAACGCATTCTCGACTTGCTTCATGAATGGCTATTATCTCCGCATGATTTGAAGAAGTAGCAACCATAGTTTGTTTTGTCGAACGCCATGATATGGCTGTACCTCCACTTGTAAATAAATAGCATGTCTGAGATCGACCTTTGTGTGGATCAGACAAATATCCTGCATCTGCATAACCAATCAATGATGGCTTGGATTCATTTGAATAAAATAAACCCATATCAATGGTCCCTTGGAGGTATCTAAATATATGTTTAATACCATTCCAGTGTCTTTGTGTTGGCGAAGTACTAAATCTTGCCAATAAGCTTACCGAGAAAGCTATATCTGGTCGGGAATTATTAGCAAGATACATTAATGCCCCAATTGCACTAAGATATGGTACTTCGGCACCAAGAAGCTCTTCTTCATTTTCATGAGGTCGGAATGGATCTTTCTTTATATCAAGTGATCTTACAACCATCGGGGTACTCAATGGATGTGCTTTATCCATATAGAATCGCTTTAAAATCTTTTCGGTGTATGTTGATTGATGGACAAATATTCCATCTTTCATATACTCAATTTGTAGACCAAGACAAAATTTTGTCTTTCCAAGATCTTTCATTTCAAATTCTTTCTTCAAACAGTCTACTATTTTTGGAAGCTCCCCAGGAGTTCCAATGATATTTAAATCATCAACATATACAACGATTATAACAAATTCAGATCCAGACCTTTTTATAATGACACAAGGACAAATTGAATCATTCTTGTACCCTTCTTTCAACAAGTATTCACTCAGACGATTGTACCACATACGACCTGATTGTTTCAATCCGTACAAAGATTTCTGAAGCTTTATTGAACAATTTTCTCGAAAACCTTTATATGCTTCTGGCACTTTAAATCCCTCAGGTACTTTCATAAAAATTTCGCTGTCTAATGATCCATACAAATAGGCCGTAACAACATCCATTAGATGCATATCAAGTTTTTCTTGCACTGCCATATTTATGAGATACCTGAAGGTGATAGCATCCACTACAGGAGAATATGTCTCCATATAATCAATTCCAGGCCTTTGGGAAAACCCTTGTGCCACAAGTCGTGCTTTATATCTAACGACTTCATTTTTATCATTTCATTTTCGCACAAAAACCCATTTATACCCTACTGGCTTTATGCCTTCAGGCGTTCGAACTATGGGTCCGAAGACTTCACGTTTTCCAAGTGAAGTTAACTCTGCCTGGATAGCGTCTTTCCATTTTGGCCAATCATTTCTCTGTCTACATTCATTGATAGATTTTGGTTCAAGATCCTCATCTTGTTGCATTATTTCAATAGCAACATTATAAGCAAAAATGTTATCGATAACAATATTATTTCGGTTCCATCTTTTCCCGGTTGAGACGTAACTTATTGATATCTCTTCATTTTTATTATTTTCAGGTACCTGGACCTCCCCCAAGGTCTTATCATTTGTTACATCTTGGGGCTCTTCTTGAGCCACTACCTCCTGTGTTATGTTTACTTTGATCACTTGCTCCTTTTCTTCTTCGAGGATTTTTGTCTTTAGAACCGATTGGTCTACCACGTTTCAAGCAAGGCTTAGGCTCATTTGCTTTAATTAATTGTCCTTCCGGGATATCAACTTGAATTGGAGCATTAGCAGCTGGAATATGTGACTTAGTCACCCTTGGTAGGTTAGTGAATGCATCCGGCAATTGATTTGCAATATTTTGCAAATGAATAATCTTTTGAACCTCTTGTTCACATTGATTTGTTCGAGGATCTAAATGAGACAGTGATAATACATTCCAATCTATCTTCATTTTCAGCTGCTTATTTTCTCCCCCTAATGTTGGATATACTGATTCATCAAAATGGCAATCAGAAAATCTTGCCGTAAATAAATCTCCAGTCATTGGCTCTAGATATTTTATAATAGAAGGAGATTCATATCCAACATATATCCCCAACCTTCTTTGGGGACCCATCTTTGTGCGTTGTGGTGGAGCAATTGGAACATATGTCGCACAACCAAAGATCCTAAGATGGGAAATATTTGGCCCCTGACCAAAAGCCAACTGCAGTGGGGAGACTTTATGATAACTTGTGGGCCTTATCCGCACAAGTGCTGCTGCGTGCAAAATAGCATGACCCCATACTGAAATGGGAAGTTTTGTTCTCATAAGCATTGGTCTAGCAATTAATTGGAGGCGTTTGATCAATGATTCTGCTAGACCATTTTGTGTATGAACATGAGCAACCGGATGCTCAATTGTTATCCCAGTTGAAATACAATAATCATTAAAGGCTTGGGATGTAAACTCACCAGCATTGTCAAGACGAATTGTCTTTATTGCATAATCTAGAAATTGTGCTCTTAACTTTATTATTTGAGCCAACAATCTCGCAAATGCCATATTGCGAGTTGATAGTAAACACACATGTGACCATCTTGTAGATGCATCTACCAAAACCATATAATATTTGAATGGTCCACATGGAGGGTGAATGGGCCCACATATATCACCATGTATACGTTCCAGAAATGCGGGGGATTCCATCTTAACTTTAATAGTTGATGGTCTAATAATTAATTTTCCTTGCGAACATGCAGCACAAGAGAATTCCTTAAATTGAAGAATCTTTTGATTCTTCATTGCATGTCCATGTGAATTCTCAATTATTTTACGCATCATATTAGAACCAGGATGGCCCAATCGGTCATGCCAAATAATAAAATTATCTTGATTAGTAAACTTCTCATTTACTACGGCATGTGTTTCAATCCTGCTAATACTTGTATAGTACAAGCCGGAGGAAAGAGCAGGTAACATTTCAAGCACATATTTCTTACTGGACATTATTGTAGTAATATAAAGATATTCAATCTTTTCATTATTGGTAGTCTCAATATGATAGCCATTTTGGCAAATATCTTTGAAACTTAATAAGTTTCTTTGAGATTTACTACAATATAGTGCTTCATCAATAGCCAAATTTGTTCCTCCTGGTAGTAATAAATTGGCTCTTCCAGAACCTTCAATTAATCTTGTACTACCGGATATTGTATTAACATCCGCTTCTTTCATTACCAAATAAGAGAAATATCTCTTATCTTTTATAATAATGTGTGTTGTAGCACTATCCAGAAGACATATATCATCTTTATTAATCTTGAGTCCAACTGAAGACTGGGGAATGTTCATATTCTTCATAAAAAAAGGACAAATAATACATTATAAGAAATATGAAAGTCAAGCAAAAAAAAAACATTAAGAAATACATTAGGAATGTAGAAAACTAGCAACACATTGATGCATTAGGAAAATACACTCAAGAAAAATAAACTAGTTGCAAACATAAAAATAACAACTTTTATAGCTTCATTCCCCAGTAAGATGATTAGTTCTTCAGTCAATATCCTCGAAGAAGTCTCCAACTTCTAAATGAGTAATATTTGTTAGGCCTTCAAAATCATCATCTTTATATGCAATATGTGCCTTAGAATCATATTTATTTGAGGGACCTGCTTCATCATCATTATTTTGAAAGGTCAAGTGTGCCTCCACATTATTTTTCCTTTTCTTGAGAGAGGCTTGATAAAGTTTAACAAAATGCTCTGGCGTACGACAAATGCGTGCCCAATGACCTCTCATACCACATCGGTGACACATACTAGCTTTACCTTTTGAATGATTAATTTGAGAACCCTTATTGTTCTCCAATTTATTTCCACCATAATGACGATAATTGTTTTGCCCCCTGCCACGTCCACGTTTACGACCATGTCCACGACCACGGTAATTATTTTATTTTCTTTCAAACTTATCATATGTTGCTACAACATTCACTTCCGGAAATGGAGCTGACCCAGTGGGACGGGCTTCATGATTTTTCATTAACAGAGTATTATTCTGCTCAGCCACGAGTAGGCATGTGATTAACTCGGAATATTTCTTAAAACCTTTTTCACGGTATTGCTGTTGTAGCACCACATTTGAAGCGTGAAAAGTAGAAAATGTTTTTTCCAATAAGTCCTTCATCTGTGATAGTGTCTCCACATAATTTTAATAGAGAACTTACTTTAAAGATAGCAGAATTATATTCACTTACGGTTTTAAAGTCTTGCAACCTTAAATGTATCCACTCATATCGAGCTTTTGGTAATACCGTAAGTTTTAGGTGGTCATATCGATCCTTTAAACTAATCCATAATTCAAGTGGATCTTTTACAGTTAAATATTCAGTTTTTAACCCTTCATGTAGATGATGACGAAGAAAAATCATGGCCTTCGCTTTATCCTGATTTGATGCTTCATTTCCTTGTATAATAGTATTTCCAAGACCTTTAGCGTCAAGGTGAATTTCAGCATCAAGAACCCATGATAAATAGTTCCTCCCGGTGATGTCAAGTGCAACAAATTCAAGTTTTGATAAGTTCGACATAGTGAAAACTATCATAAAAGATGAATAAGTTAGAGAAATAATTAAATAATTAATGATAACAAAACGATTTAGATAAAAGAAATAAAAATAGAACTATATCATGTTAACAATCTACTATTTTATTTATTTATTTATTTTTATCATAAAGTAGAAGCTTTTCACTTTATATTATTGATATATATGTGTTAATAGAATTGAACGTGAGTAACATTATTTATGTCCCAATAAATATAAAGCAATTAAACTATAAAATTATTACTTATCAGTTCATTTCTCACTGTTAGAATATTTAAACAAATGGAAATGCAATTATTAGTAATGTGCATGAATTTAATTAGAAATTTAAATATCAAAGTAATGTTGACAACAAATAAGTGAAGTACTAAAATAAATACTCAACTTTGAACATGTTATTAGTTGTAGTGAATATATAATGTATACACAACATACATATGCATACATGATAAACAAAAATGTGAAACAGACGAAAAAAAAGGGAACAACAACATGAATTATGTAAATTATCAAATATTGCAAAGAAAAATTTGGGTTGTAAGAGTTAAACATATGATATGTACTGCGATAAAAAAAAATATTATAATGATACATACCTTAATCAAATATGGCTCAACTTAGCGGGAGTTAAGAATAAAATTAGAGCTTCGTATTGATAACGCGTTATAAAATAAAAACAATGCAGTAAAATGTAAATAAGAAGAGATAGAAAGAAGGGAGAAGAGTTTTGTTCTTTCACTTTGGTGTATTTTTCCATTGCGATTACATGGCCTTTTATAGGCATAAAAAGCAAAGAAGATTGACATAAAATAGAGAGATTTAATCTTTCAATTATTCACAACATGGGCATCCAATGTAGTATCCAATGTAGCGTCCAATGTAGCATCCAATGTTGTAAAATTATTCATAACACTTTATACAATTTTAAAAAAAATTAACACGGGGTAATAATGAAAAGCTTATACAACTGGAAAGTAAAATTTAGAAGCGGTAATAATGAAAGTCTTAGAAGGTGCAAGATGGAAAGAGGAAAATGGGAGAAAGCTGGTCCTTAAATTCAGCTACACACAATTAAAAGGGAGAGGAGATAGGGAGGAAAAGGGGAATTAAGTTGAGGGAAAACAGAAGGAGAGAGTCTGGACAAAAAAACAATCAAAAAGTGAGAAGAGTGTTAGAGTTAAAAGAGACAATGGCATTATTTCCCATTGAAGCTTGAGAACAGTTGCCATTACTACTTGATCAATCTGACCCTTATAGCTCAAAATAGTCGAGGCTTCTGTGGTTCATCATAGGGGTCGAGTGATTTTTAGGTCCAGTTGAACTATCTTTCTGATTGAACCCTAGCCTTTCTAAAAATTTCAAGTGTTATCTAATTGCATTTCGATTGGTATTTGCTTGAAATTAAGCTGTTTCTATCTTTCTGATTGAACCCTAGCCTTTCTGAAAATTTCAAGTGTTATCTAATTGCATTTCGATTGGTATTTGCTTGAAATTAAGCTGTTTGGGTTAATCTATTGGGTATTTGTATAGCTGTTTGGTATTGCTTGGAATTTTAACCGGTTTTCTGAATTGCTGCTGGTTATTTGCTGTGTTGTATTGTTGCTGCTGATCATTCCTTCGACTTCCATTTTCATCATCCAGGTACATGTCCTATAACTTGCAGATTTTGGAGAATGGAATGGAGTGATAATTAGTTTTCTCATTTTTGAATTCACTGTATAAGTGTAATGGATTTCAGTATTCTATTTTAGCCTAGTTAGTTGATTATAGATTGTAAAATGTATTTGGAAATATACTTGGTCTATACGTGATTAGGGTTAAAAGAGTTTGAAACCAAATTGATAGTAGGTCGGTAGGATTTTTGGTTGTTTGGCATGCTGCTGTGATGGAATTTTAATTGGTTTGGGCTTTTGTGGACGTTTGGACCAATTGTGACCCAAGGCTATTTTCCCTTTTGTGGTTTGAACAACAGCCTAGTTCGGGCAGCCTTTTCATAAAGATTGAGTCTATTTATGTGATACCCCAAACTCGAAGATGAATTTTGACCTACCTCCCGTAATAATATATTGAACGTGCAATTAGGACTTTTATTTTATTATTAGAGATAACCAAAATAGCTAAGGTCATGATGCCTCTTTGTTTAAATTAATTTTTGATATTTTATTTTAATGGTTATAATTTGATTATTTGGAATCCCATATATGATATCTTCCATCTATATGAATAACACCTCATTGATCCTTAGATTTGTCAAATGGTCTTTTAGGTTAGCAAATACACGGGGTTATTTTTGTATTTTGTTTCTTCTACTAACTTTACATGGAATTTGGAGTATTTTAGTGTTCTGCCCTCTTATCAATATTTTCAACATGTTTAAGACATTTTGAATGAAAATATCTTCTCATGTGAATATAATTGACGTTTAAATGGTCTATAAATTAGAGGTTGAATTACAGCACTAGCTTTAGTATTCACTTTCAGTGATTGAATCTTTCTTTTAGTATAGTTAAAAATGGAAATCCCGTAGTTATTTTGTTAATTCATTTTAGGTTGTATTTTTTGTGCCTTGTGTTAGTAGGTGATTAAGACAAGATTTCCAGTTTGGGCACTTTCCATTTTTATTAATGCAAATTGTACGCATATGATCATATATGGGAGAAATCACCTGTTTAAGCTTGTTCGGTTTTGATATAGTCTTAAAATGCCTCACCATTTGTGAGCTGCTACGATCGCTCGTTTGTTTAAGTTGAATTGATAGATGTTATTAATCAAATATCATTGATTAGGTGCGATTTATAATCATTGTGATTATAGGTATGGTTTCCGTGATATAGTTACGATGCCTAATTCAAAATCTCGGGATACGTTTCATGTAACACGATTATAATGACTCTGGATAATTTCAGTGAATAAATTAGGATCTCTTTTTAAGATAAATAAAGTAGAGAATCATAGTTGCTTTTAGGTTTGCCTTTTAAAAATAAAAAATGAGACGAGCCTTGCCGCATTACACACACAATTTGCGGGGCCCTCAATTAATTATTATAAAATATTTAGATTTGGAAGGACCTTTTAGCAAATTTCACGATCTTTTCCAAAGTTAATACACATAGATGCTTTAGTCGCGATCTATAATATACTTTCTCAAGTATGGGTGTACATTTATGTGACCCGAATCTAAATCTCAACGAAGTCGAAATGTATTAAAGGCCACAGGCGTACTGGTATGGTGTTGTCCGGAATGCATTTTTACGATGTTGCAATTCTTGTTAAAAATAATAAAGCGGAAAATTAATAAACGCACATAAAAATGGAACAGATATAGAAATCAGATAAAAAAAATACAACAGTTGGGCGATCTAGAACCACGGAATTTGGGAGTGCCTAACACCTTCTCCCGGATTAACAGAATTCCTTATCCGGATTTTTGGTACGCAGATTGTGATATAGAGTCAACTTTTTTCTCGATTCGGGATTCAAATCGGTGACTTGGGACACCATAAGTCTCCCAAGTGGCGACTCTGAATCAAATAAATAAATCCCATTTCGATTGTCCTTTAATTGGGAAAACTCCCTTTACCACGCCCTTTGCGGGGCGCGGTAGCGCTAAAAAGGAGGTGTGACAATTATCATCCAAGCAAAATGTAGAAAAATATTTGGAGTGAGGAGCACTGCAGTCACACGCATGAACTTCAGGACTTTCAAGATCCTCAACATCAATGATACTAGAGTCAACAACATTTGTATCTTCAATGTCCTTGCTAGACTCACTTCTTCAACATTGACATATTCAAATTCTAGTTGGCTAGGTTGTTGATGTTCTACTTTGACCTCCCCAATTAATACCTCAAATTCCTGCTCTTCTTGGCTACTATCCTCAATATTGGCTTGTTGGGCATTAAAAGCTCCAACCACTTGACTCAATTGAGCCTCCAACTTGTAAATAGTTGCCTCTTGCCTTTCTATGTGCAATTTCTCGTTATTTTACTCCATAAGGCACTTTAGCATATCCTTGATCTCCTTCAGATCTGCATTCCCAGGTTCTTTGTTCATTTTAACTTCACAAGAAAAGGTAGAACCATCATAGTAAGGGGTAGGGGGAAGATAAGAAATATAAGAACAGCCATAAAAGTGACCATTTTTACCACCACAGGCATCACACACATTCCATAAACAAGATTAAATTGGTGCACATAACTCGCTCTCAGGAATATTTTAAAAAATTTTCCACAGGTGGTTTCATTCACAATATGTATGATTAATAGTAGAATTATCTACGCTTAAATTACTATAATTCCAAGATGTCATGTTTCTCAAATCAACAGTTATAAAAAAAATAAAAATAAAAAATAAAACAAAATAAAAGTTCAAACTTAAACCCTAGCAATAAATATAGCTATAATTACATCGTTAGTTTCCCGGCAACGGCACCAAAATTTGATCACGCCCAACTCTACTCTTAAAAAAGATAAGTGGTCGCTACAAATATAATTCGGTCTAAAAGTCCGGAGTCGAATCCCACAGAGAACTAAGGCTTAGTTGTATGTGTTTAATATCACCAAGAAGACAAGATTGAAAATAAATTAACAGCTGAAAACTAACTATGCTTGAATTCTGAACAATTGGAATAAAGGTC